>CM054120.1:157758886-158271386 GCA_028673005.1 Tanypteryx hageni
GGTCCACCAATTCCGCTTTGGCGAGTTGATTAATCCAACTCGTCTCCGAGGGCAAATTAGTTGCCATAGGAATACCCGCCGAAAAAACTAACTCTTAACCATGCTCTGCTACCATTGAACTATTTTTAATGAATCGTGAGAAGTCTTAAAAAAAACGGCGTAAATGACAGCCCCCAAAACCATTTAATAACCCTAACTTAATTACAAATGCAGTATGATAACCTAACTAACAAGGAACCCAGAGGTTACAGTGAAATAGGCAGGGTGGCAGGCGGTCTTCTCTCCAACCTCCTGAGCCGGCGAGCGAGAAACAGGAGCAGCAGCGCCGAGCGGTCACCTGGTCACGGGCGCGTGCCGTCGCCACGGCGCTCAGACAAAAACAGGCCTCGAGGTCGTCCCCTCGATGGCTTTTATAGGCCCCGAGCCGGTGGCGGGCCCATTAAGCGAGTCCGTCACAGGCCAGGATACTCATGACCACACCGCCGCGGGGATAAGTCCCTTTCCTTCTTCGGACTCAGGTCCTAGAGGGGTCGAACCGGCCCGCGCGAACGGTTCAATCGTTACACCAAGGTATTTAATATGTTTAGCCCAGGGAATTTCAACACCTATTGAGAGCTGTCTCGGCAAATCGGCATCCCTTTTTTGGAAGAGGATTGCTTGGGTCTTTTTGGGGTTTATTTCGATTCTCCATTTCTTATAATACTTCGTAAGTTTTTCGGTTTGCCTCAGGGCATATCGGACGGCTATCTCCGACTGGAAGCTTCTTGTCAGTATTGCACAATCGTCCGCGTAGAGAGCAATGGTGGAATTCCAATCCCCCTCACCTGTCGGAATGTCGCCCGTGTAGATAGAGAATAATAATGGCCCTAGGACACTCCCTTGTGGAACACCAGCTGCTATCCTCCTTGTCGAGCTTTCGGCACCATTCCATTTTGCGGTGAATGGCCTGTCATTGATGTAAGATTTTATAAATTTCACCTGCCAAGAGGGAAATTTTGCTATCAAAAGTTTTTGCAGTAGGCCTAAGTGCCATACTTTGTCGAAAGCTTTGCTTATGTCAAAAGCTACTCCATCAGATACATTTTTCCTGTTGAAGGCGTCCGTAATAAAATCTATCACTCTGCAGCTGATGTGTTGTGGAGTGTCGTGCCTTAAAGCCGAACTGCATTTGGGGGATCACACCATGCCCTTCCGCGTGTGTCAATATATATGGGTAGATCATTTTTTCGCATACCTTCCCAAGGCAGGAAAGGAGGGATATTGGTCTGAAGTCAGAGGCTTTTAAGACCCTCCTTCCTACCTTGGGTATGCATATGGCGTTTGCATGGTTCCAGCCGGCAGGGTAATGTCCTATCCTTACCGCTGCATTGAGAATCGAGATAAGGTATTCTCCTGCAGAGATTGGCAGTCGCTTTATTAGTTCATAGGGGATATTATCTTTGCCTGTCGCCTTCCCCTTCGGTAGGCGTGCTATAACTTCTGCCAATTCTCTGATGGAGAACACCGGAGTGGCTTGATCCTCGTTGTGCTGTACCCTTAGCATGGACTCGATCTCCTCCATTTTTATGTCTGGAGTGTATTCTGTCGCGTCATTGGGCGTGAAAACCTGTTCTAAATGAGCCGCAAGATATTCTGCTTTGTCAGCAGGCGTGGTGAGTTTGCTTCTTGGGCTTTCCACCAGGGGGTCACTCCTGGCAGAATTCATTAGGGAACGCGTATACTTCCATATGGAATTGTCACTTATATTAAGATCTGCCAGTCTGATGGACCATTGGTACCTCCTCAGGCGCCTCAGTTGATCCCTAATTTCTCTATTTAGTCCCCGGAGATCCCTTTTTTGTTCGGCGGTGCCGTAATGGTTGTACTGCCGCCTCACCCAGTTCCTTTTCCTTATGAGGTTTTTGATTTCGTCAGGGATCTCCAGGTTTTCTTTTGCTTTTCTTGCTCTTCGCGGAATAGCTTTTTCCGCTGCGTCATTGATTGCGTTCCCCAACAATTCTGCCGCTTCCTCTATTCCCTCCCTGGTGGATATCGTGGGCACATTGCTTGGTAGTGACCCCGTAATTATTTTCCTAAAATTAGCCCAATCCGCAAGTCCATAGCACATGCGGTGGTTGTCCTGTTGATAAAATAATACTTGTGTGCCGATCCTCAGAACCACCGGGTAATGGTAGCTCGTTAGCTCTGGGATCGTTTTTGACACTGTCCGTTGATCAAAGTTCTTGACCAGTGCAAAATCAAGGACACTTCCTGTGTTCCTTGGTCCTGGTCGCGTCGTTGTTCTCAAAGCCACTACCCTAAATTGGTTATCTCGTGCCCATGTCTTTAAAAGATTACCACGCCTGCTATCTTTACTGCAGTTCCACGCCCAATGCGTCGCATTAAAATCACCCGCGATTATTACTCCATTGTCCATGCTAAGGAGCCCGTTTAGGTCTTGCATGCGTAATTCTTTAGTTGGTGGGATATAGGTACTTATGATAGTGATGGTTCCCATAGTTGTGTCAGCTCTGACACCCACTGCTTCTATCGGGCCAGAGCTTCTGTCGTCTATTTTTGCGCATGCAATACCTTCACGGGCAAGGATCGCCACTCCACCCCCTCGAGTGTTACTTTCTCGGTCCCTCCTAATATCTCGTAACCAGGAACAGCCCAATCCTAATTCGGTTGAAGGTGCGTCTCCTGTATTAAAATAATATTTACTGAGTGTTTCCTCAGGAACTCAATGAGCTCCGGCGTCTTGTTTCTTACGGCCCCGTTTGCATTCCAGTGGGCCATGATGATCGCAGTCGCTTGGTTGACCCTAGCGTCCATTGCCGTTTTGAGCGGTTATGGCGGCTACTAGGGACTGTATTAGCGTCATCATGGCCGTCATTTGCTGCTGGATTGTTGCAGTAAATTGGGCCATAGTCGCGACTAGTGTTTTCATATCTGAGTCGTTAAAAGTTTTCTCTTCCCTAATGGGCTGTTCCTTGGTTTCTTTCTCTTCTAGCGGCGGATATTCTTTTTCTTTTTCTTCGATCCCTTTGCCTGATTTACCTGGGAGAGTCCAGACTGATGGCGGTGGGGGGGGGGGGACCTGGATGGTTTTGTGCGTCTTGTCATTTTTCTTGTCTTTAGTTTTGAGCGCCTCTTCGTGTTTTACGTAAACTGGACACCTACGAGAGAATGACACGTGCTCCCCTCCGCAGTTGCAGCATTTAGCCTTAGTTTGTGCCTTGTCCTTAGGGCAATCTCTCCTTTCGTGGGCCCCAGCGCATTTGTAGCATCGAGGAGATGCGGTGCAGTTCTGGGACCCGTGTCCATATCTATTGCAGCGGAAGCACATCTGCGGCCTCTGGTATTTGTAAGGTTCTAGGTAAACTCTGTGGCTGCATATTTTTTTAATTCCTGCCATAGCAGTAATCTTAAAGTTTTCGTTTTTATCGATCGTTGTTACGTATAGGTCTTTCCTCGTAGGTGCCAGTTCACGTACTGCAACGCACGGTATTCCTAGTTCTGTTAGTTCTTCTCTAATAAAACCCAGGTCCATCCCCTCATCCAACCCTTTGATAAGGTACCTGACCGTTGTGTTCGCCTTTCCTGCCCAGGTATGCATCTGGGCGCCAGCCTCTATTAGGTATTGCTTAATAATGTCGTATTCGCTCTTGGTGGTCAGTTGTAGTCTTGACCCGTCCTTTGTCTTTATAATAGTAAAATCGTTATTACCGATTTTTTTCTAATTGACTTTACAAAAGCAGTGTAATTCAATATATTGTATATGACTATGGCCGGCGGCCTCTTTTCTTTGGAACTCGGTCTAGAGGTATCTCCCGGTACGTCTATAAGCGGGTCATACCTATTATTGGTATTAGTTCCCGATGTCGTTGCCGTAAAAATCTGCGGTTTATAGCGTCGTCGTCTTTTCTTTGCCCTCTCCACGGTTGTGAAGATGGCCGCGTCGTCTTTATTAAGATCTCCGGCCGGGTCAAGCCCTACTTCATTCTGACCGTCCTTATTAGTTTTGGCTGGCGCCGCGTCGTCCTTTCCTTTCGTCTGGACTCCCTTGTTACTTTCCCTATGAAAGAGAACGTTCCTAATGGCAGAAGGGATCGGTATCCTTTCCCCTACATGGGTTGAGGTGCCTTCTTCGCTCCGTGGAGCTGCGTCCCTATTAGGGGGCGGTGAACGGATCATTCTGGGGGGGGGTTAATCTTGTCACCTGTCGAAATAGAAAAAGGGCGAGCGGGTGAGAAGGTGGGACAAAGTTAGCCACCCCCCGCGGAAGAAGTGGGGCCGACCGTGCAGTGGCAGCCACACGGGATTGACTCGCTCGCAGCAGGGCGTGCTGTCAACTCCCTGGTGGTATCTGGTCGTGTCCCGGAAAGCTCTAGGGAGTCCCGCAGCGACTTACGTACTTCCCCCCGTAAGGGGGTTTTCCCGCACCAGGCAGACGAACTCCCACAGAGTGTTAGTCCTATCTTATCCTATCGAGATAGAGAAAGGTCGATCAGGTGAGAAGGTGGGACAAGTTAGCCACCCCCCGCGGAAGAAGTGGGGCCGACCGTGCAGTGGCGGCCACCCGGGATTGACTCGCTCGCGGCAAAAGTGCTGCCAACTCCCTGGTGGTACCAGGTCGTGTCCCGGAAAGCCCTAGGGAGTCCCGCAGCGACTTACGTACTTCCCCCTCGTGAGGGGTTTTCCCGCACCAGGCAGACGGACTCCCACGTTAGTAACTAAAATGAGTAAAAGTTTAAAAAGAATGATCCGCAATGTGGAGGGTATGAGCCGTGTTTAACTATTGGTTGTCGGTCAACCAATCCGGAGTCAGAAACATGTGTGTTGGATAGGCTAGGCTCGCTAGTCATCTGCACCAATCCGAATCCGAATTCCGTATGGATTGTTTGTGTTTGGTCTTGTGTATTTATATGTTCCGGGTAAAAGTGAAAGGAGGACAGAGGGGTGGGGGAATTCTTAACGGTTAGCGAGTAGAGAGGTGAGTAAGGGATAGGTCCGAGGTCGTTATTCATAACCGTCTCTTTGAATTTGTTTATGAAAATACTCTCGTAAGCGTCTAGTTTCCAGTCGGTTTGTGTTGATTTTAAGAGAGACATGTTTTCGATTTTAATAGGGTGATTGTTTTCCTGTATGTGTATTGCGACACTAGACCTGTTAAATCTATTGTGTTTGAAGTGTGCAAGGTGTTCATTGAACCTGGTTTCTAGCTTCCGTTTAGTTTGACCTATGTAGACTTTCTCGCAGTCTGTGCAAGCGATTTTGTATATGCCGGATCTTTGCAGAGTCGGGATCGTGTCTTTTGGATTGTGTAGTAAGTTGGAGAGTTTGTTTCCATTCACAGGTACTGCTTTAAGGTTCTGTTTTGAGAAGATGTGTGATAAGCCGTTTGTGATGCCTGGGACGAAGGGGATTTTTACGTATTTTGGTTTTTTGGGGGGCGTGCTTGTGAGAGTATTCCGTTTTTTCAAAGAAAGACTGCGCTTGTGTTTGTGTAAAATATTTTCTATCATCTGAGGGTCGTAACCATTGATTTTAGCGCATTTTGTGATATATTTTAATTCTGTGAGAAAATCAACTTTAGAAAGAGGAACCTGTAAGAGTCTATGTACCATTGAGTGGAATGGTGCTAATTTATGTGAAATATGGTGGTTGGTATCCATAGTCATAGACGGGGCAGCAACGGCGGTCAGTGCAGTGTGAACAGTGTGCAGTTTTTTGCGTGATTTACAAACGAATTTCATTCACAGCTGTTGTTGGTAAGGGCCTGAATTTTTATATATCATTTCTATTATTTTCATTTCGCATGTTTATCGCGGCAATAATGGAAAACTTGTTTCCTGTTGATGAATTTGGGTAAGTAGACATGTGGCATTATTACTTGTATACTGTTCCGCTATGGTTTGTCCGGAGGAAAAGGGTGCGTCGTCAATCCTAATATTTTAGGAGAGACGGTCACTCGCGGAGGGAGGATAGAAGACGTTGTTTTACTTTCTCAGATAGGTACTTAACCCTTATCCGCCAGATTTTAATTCCGCCTATAGGTTCTGGCTGCCGTATATAAATCACGGTTTTTGTACGTATCTCATGAACTATTAATAGTATAATAATCTTTTTTCTTTTTACAGAAGCAATCTGCTGCTAATATTACCGAGAAGAAAAAAATAGTATCCAAGCACAGAAGAACGATAACAAATGCACGAAGAATAAAAAATTGCTGTCGGAGTTACAATAATGCTAAAAACAAGTAAAAAAAGGGACTGAAAATGTAAAACAAAAGATAATCAATAAAAACGAACAAAATGAATCATCTAAGAAAACTGTTAAGCTGGGAAAGAGGTGAAGACGCCGTTTGTATTTTCATTCAAATGATTACTGAGCTGTGATTCTAAATGTTTGGAAATTTCACATATTTTACATTGCAATTTCTTACCACTGAGAGTTTCAGATTTTAAGCTTTTGATCTTTTTTCATCAAATATTGTCTTGATTATATCAAAGGCTGCTGAAAAAATCAGTTTTTCGGCAACGGTTTGAGGCATTTTTGTTTTTTGCAATTCTATAGTATGCAAGTCATTCAATCTAGGGTTTATCTTGCAACAACCTAACATATTTTGATTCGTTTTGTAATATATGAAATGACTGTAACTGCTCTCTCATCTCAAAAATACTTGACGAGACCTTTCTTCGCGTGAGTAAGCGAATCCTATTGTAAGTAGGGATCGATGATTTTCCCCCATATCCTCACAGATTCTGCAAAAAGACGAGAATTAAGAGGTGTTGATTGAACAAAGTTGACGATATTCACGGTTCAGCCAAAACTGACTTTAATTTTTACGGTAGGCTGTTTACCACGAGAGCTTTACGATTGAGGAAACAATGTATGGAATGAACGCATTAGTTTTAATATTTATATTCAACACGAAACCTTTAACTTTTTCTGTCGTTGCAGCTGCTCCATCCGAGGAAACACTGGAGCAATTTTTCCATTGAATCTCTTTGCTTTTTCGATATACAACTGTTGTGCGAAATATTTCATTGTCCGCTGCACGTTGAGATAATGATCATTAATACAACCCTCACCAGCAAAGCGCACGATGGCGATGAATTGCGCACCATTTCCTAGGCTTATTGACTAACCAGTTCAAAGGGATGATTTCCCAGATTCTCCCCCAATTCTATATTAATTAGTCACCCGATGGTTTCGTCTGAAAGCGGTACTCTGATTATCTCCTTGACTGCTTCGATTCCCATCATGGCACGTTGGTAAAATGTTTCTCCGATTGTATGTTTTTTTTCGCTTTGGTAATTGAAGAATATCTTTGCAGCTTTCCCTGAAACTTTTATACACGTGCTCATTAATGCGCTTTGCTAAAGGTTTTGCTACTATAACCGTTTTAAATAACCAATATTCTTACCTAGACAAGAAGGGTATTTAGTAAAAAGTTGACGCTTTAATTTGCTTGGTACCATAACTTCCCTTGATGGTTTTTCTCTACAAATGAGTTTCTCAGCTGTTCGCAATGATACTTCTCCAAAGCACGAGAACCCGTAGGCCAAGTAAGTATTCTTCTTTAAATTGTCTAATCAACGTTTTTGCCTTTTTACTTGTAGGTCCATCTCTTTCAGTACTCTGGCGCGCATATTTAGTCGCGGGTGTTATTTCTCCAAGCAAAAATTTGTCAATGTCACACTGAAGCATTAGCTGCAAAACCAATAAAACTTTGTAAGCGTTATCACATTGCACTTTTAATACATGCATGTAAATGAACATAATAGAATTATTATTTTTTCTCGCCATACTTGTTGAGGGATCATTGACTGTCATTGACACTGGACGAATCGCTAAAGTGAACCATAAGAGCTTTCACCTATTCGCAAAGTTTTCTTTTGCTGAAGATTGAAATTTTTTATATTTCAATCTTTCATCTTGGATACAAAAAAATCAACTAATGATAAATTATATGATGCAATTTACATGATGAAACTATACTTCTGTTTTAACCAGTTGGGATGATTGCTTCGTAATTGCCCACAGAGTAAGGTAAAGCTTGGAATCTAACCAACGAACTTTAGAAAAATGAATGGAGTTTTTTCTTCCGTTTCCATAAATAAGCAAACCGCTTACACAAACAAACCGGCATTCTGAAATAATATAAAAGATGAAATTTACACGATGAAATTATACTGCTGTTTTAATCAGTTTAGATCAGTGTATCCCAACCATTTGGACTCCGCGGACCACATCAGCAACACTTTCAGGCCTTGCGGACCACCTCATTCCTTACGCTACCTACTTACTGTGTCTACGATTAAGAAAAGGGGGTACGTGGTTACGTAGATTATTTGATCATTTTAAAGAATACACGCAGGTGAATTCCAAATGGCACTAGCACTCTCAGCTTATGAGATAATAATATCAGTAAAGTATATGTTACGGATGTCAGAGAGGTGGAATAGGGAGATATGGAGTGGGAATAAACCAGCAGTGAGTATAAGTATGTGTATATATATATATATATATATATATATATATATATATATATATATATATATATATATATATCATATATCATATCATATATATATATATATGATGAAGGGCATCAATTCCCCACATGTGACTAGTAAAAAAAAGTGCAGCTTACTTTGGTACCTATATTTTAATAGATAAGTTAAGAAAGGAACAACGTTACGATCTTGCCCAAAGGGATCTTATTTTGAAAGGAAAACCACTCCATTCTCAGATAAAGAAAGATGCTGCTCTGAAGAAGTGTTTAGAAAAAGTGACCAGCCAAAGGTCAAGCATACAAACTATAGAGTTTAGGCGTGGAATTCTTAAAAACATGCTCTTTAGAATAAATTATTATTTTTTCCTATTACTATTTTTTCCTGTTCTAAAATACCTACACAAATGGCTTTCAAATTTGTAATCGTGTAATGATAATTTTATATGAGACGATAAAGATAATAATCCAGGTCGCAGTTTTTTTCACTTATATTATTTATATTTTAAATCCTACTTCGACGGTGTTTTTACTGCTTTGGCAATCAACTATGCATCATCTGTCTTTAACTTTTATACACGTGTCCAATTCCACACCTGCGGCGAATCGCAAAATGGTTGGACATCGCCGCTCTATTGAATCTTGAGCAATACCGAAATCACTTTAGGAATTTATAGAAACGTGTGTCGGTTACTTCAGAATATCTTGGTACCTACGGCCGATAAGACGCAGATCAGTTTTTCGCTACCTACCATTTTTTCAAAAAAATTAGTGAGTTTTATCGTACGAATTATACGGTTTCTGAGTTCGGACCGCATCATAGTAAATTACTTCGCGGACTGCATAAATGCTGGCCGCGTTTCGAGATTCCTGGTTTATTTGTTTGTTAGAAATTTTCAAAATGTCTATTAATGGTTCTGAGAAATTATTAATATCAAGAAATTTGAATTCATGGTTCGTGTTTTGCGGGTTGCTTTCCTTTTCCGGACGTTGCAGGTGGGATTGTTGCCAACCCATTGGAGGCTCGGAGGGGTGGGAGTGGTCGGAAGACAAAGGGGAGCAAGGGGTATTGGAGGGGAAAAGGTAGGGAGGGGAGTAAGGGGCACCGACAAAAGACGTTTCCATTCTCAGTTTCGCCTCAGCCGTGAGCAGTTGCCACTTATCCTGTCATTTTGGAAAGGACACTTTCGCGTACGCTACTTTCAACTTCGGCACTCATCCTTCTCTGAAGATAAGAAAACTACAGTGCAAAAGTAAGTATTATAAGATAATATCAGTTATATTTGAATTTAATTCCACCGATATTGAAATGAAGTCGTTCGAGCCTTCATGGTTTCAGCAAGGAGTGTGTAAGTTAACAGTTTTTAGTTTATAGAAATATCATTAAAGATAGTGACGATTGCCTAAAGGAGAACTCAGATCGGGAGTTATGAACGAAGGAGAAGTTTTCACCCTTTTTCATTCAGCTCATCCAAAATGAGATATTTTTCTAGTAAGGGTTATTATAGATCATTCTGTGGATTTTGGAGGGTAAAGGTCACATGTTGCTGGAGTTGAAATCATCTGGAGTTTTTTCGCCTAGAAGTTCATGTGGAAAGAAAAGGGCAAAAAGTTGGAGTAATTTGAGTTTAGTCGTCCACCTATAAACAGATAAACGAAAAAAATATCCCTTAGGATTATTATGACTCGTCCTATAGAATCACTCCCTGATAGTGAAAGTGTGAGCCGAGCCGAGCCCCCACAAAAAAAGATCCAAATTTTACCAAACGTTCCCCATTCCATAATTACGCAAACAATGTTTACATTAATATTTACTATTTTATGTATTGTATTGTCAAGTTTTACCATTAATATAATTACACATTAACGTCTTACTTAACCCTTAGACGGTCAAGGTGCCGATATATTTAAAAATCTTTATAGATCGCACTTTGAGTTATAATTACTACCAAACTGAAGATGATATAAATGTTTATTTTTACTTTTGAAATGGTATTCCTCTTTACGATTTTAGTATTTTACATAAACAAAAGTAATTGTCTTTTCCCTCATCCGTCTGACGCAGCAAATTCGCAGTGAGTCATCATCCAAAATATTTTTTGTCCTTAAAGGCGGTTGATTACGCACGCTGTCTTTCTCCGTTCTTTCATAAGCGTGCCTGTCATTGCATTTTCATCACAATGTCATATTCCTAAAGCTGATACGTCATATGAGACGAAATGGTTACCGAAATTTTCTGAGGATTTTTTTTCTTTTATTTTTTCTCTTGACTATCAGTCTCGCTCTCTTGTAACGTAACCTACAGCTCAACTTTGTCGGAGGTCTCTTGAGTCTCGCTCACTGGTAATATGACACCGAGCAACTTTGTAGAGTATTTTTCATCGTATATTCATTTGATATATTCTATCACATTGTCATAGTTTTTTCTGTTCATGCATTTTCCTTCATTCCCCCTTGCGGTTGAGTCTATTTCTTTCAGTTGGTTGTGTAGATGGTTACCCAGAGGACGTGTTGTATTCCTCGTGTGTATTTTATTTGGTGAACCCGTATTCTGTTGTCAGTAATTTCTTTTTGAGTGCTTCAGAGACTTTTTATCGGTGTAATAAATTGTGCTACCTGGAGCTGATATAAATTTCTATAATTTCTGGAACCCATAATGGCTTCTTTCTAGTAAAGCAACTGCATTGGATAAGGAAATAAAGTCTACCATAAATGGGAAAGAAAACATTACGCTGAAACCGGAAATAATTTGCAGTTACAATAAATTTATGGGGGGGATTGACACTTCTGATATGATGCTGTATACTTACATGGATGAAAGAAAGTGTAAAATATTGGAAAAAAGTTGCGTTCAATGTAATTTCAAGTATGGTTTTGAGTAGCTATATTCTATATAAAGAAAATTTCAAAGGACCTGGGAAACTGCAATCAAGGCTAACATATGTAGTAAATATAATTGAGCGTTTAGGTAATGAGTGGTTTTCAATGAGGGAAAAGACACTTAAAGTGGGTGTTCAAAAACTTGATGGAAAAAAGAGACTAATTGTTGTGTTTGCAGCGCTAAGAATAGAAGAAAAAGATCTCCAACTGTTTGTATTAGATGTAACAAAGGCTTAAATGGGGAGTGTTTGGCCAAACACAAATGCTGACGTGGTGAAATGTACTTTTTCACATTATGTTTTATATCTCATGAATAAAAAATTAATATTGAATTAAATTTGGATATGTTAGAGTGCATAATGCAATACTTCATAATATATGTGCAAATCCATGATAAAGATTGAGGTTATGAAGTTATATAATTTTGAAAATTATTTTTTTTTCATAAAAACGTTTTTTGTCAAACTTTTTTTATAAAAATAAATATTGCTTTGTCTCATATAAAACTTTTTGCTTTAAACTGCAATTTGTTTTCAAAACCCATTAAAAATTTCGATATCCTAGACCAAAAATTAGGCTCGCAAAAAATATTTAAAAAACACTTGAAATTTTCAAAAATTAGGCAAATGCCGTGAGAGCGAAAGGGTTAATATTCACATGGCTAGATGCACCGAAGCCTTCAAAACAGCAATAAAATTATATGGATTATGTCAATACTATTAGCCAAAACGTAAACAACAAACGACATCTTGGTTACCGAACAAATGTAAATAGATGTATCGATTTATGTTGTGATAAATCTTTCAATGTTAATGGTAAAAGATAACAATGTTCTAATAATCCTGAAAAATCATTTGACTCACTTTAAAAGTATTCAAATACTATAGTTAGGCATGAATCCATTTATACCCTTTATCTTGACGTTGGCTCTTCTTCCTCTACGGCGTGGATTTTCCGGAAAATTTGGAATCCTTAAAATCCAAAATCACGAGGTTTCGGATTTTTCCTATCAATTGTTAGCTAAAAGCTACCAGTGTGCCAAATGTCAACTTTCTCGGTCTTCTGAAAGTGGGTTAAACATTTTGGATTTACAAACATACATCCACTCTGTTTTATGTATTAAGATTCCCTTGGCAAGTTTCATCAACTGCGCCCAGCTGCATCGGAATCGAGCGGACGGGCCCTATTCATCTCGTTCACTCCATCGCCAATGGGTGCGGCTGTAAATTCTTTCGTTGGATTACTCATAACACGCTGGCAACATCCTTGTCTTTGTAATTTCAGTTCGTCGAATCCAATCAGCTATACATACACATTCTTTTACTTTTCCATTGCACATTCGTGAGGGAGGAGAGAGGGCGGGGGGAGGGAGACTGAAGCGACATGGGTTTGGACGTTTAAGCGTAACTTCTTCTTGGAAGCCGGATGTTAATGTTAGGGCGGTGGTCCTGAAAATCCTATTGCATGGCGTATCAATGTCCTTGGAGATCTAGAATTTTCGAAACAACGTCCTATATACATCTAATTTTCATTCTCAAACGCACCTTGTTTAAGAAAAATTGAGTCATCCCCTAGTTAATGGTAAAATTAACAGATTCATAGTTGGAGTCGTTATTCGTTTTAAAAGAAATATATTTCCCTTACTCAATATTATACGGCTATACATGATGAAAGTCTATTTTATTTCAAGTTTAGTGTAAAAATTCATTTTGTTTACGAAAGATCATACAATTTCTACAATATTAATTAAAACATGATCGGTTTCTGGTATTCATCGTCATCCTCAGATTTTATTAAACATTTTCCTCTATCTAGTCACAGAATATTTTTCTTTACATATACAGAGGAACATTTCATAACAGGCGATATCGTTTTCATCCTTCAAATGATCCGAATATGGTCAAAAATGTTAAATCATTCACATTAAATATTATTTCCATTGTGTAACTCGCGAAATTATCTTTTCGTGACTGCTGTTATGACAGAGGGAATATTTATACCTTATCTGAAATGTTCACAGTACGATATAAGGAATGGAGTACCGGAAAATCGCTGAAACTCCGCTTGGTGGAAGGTCAAACAGCGAAGGGACCGAGATTTAAGAGATATCAATACCTTAACTAATATATGACTTCTTAACACTATCGTTCATTGAAGGGAGCTGCTCCAGTCTTTTTCTACGTTATGACCGGTAGGAGATATACAATTACGTTTTCTGACTGGGGAAGTATATTTTAGGTGGGGAGGGGAGGGCGTGGCAGAAAGTCTCCGACACGCCATCAGCCATAAATTAACGAGAGTTTTTGGCGAATTCTAATTTTATTTACAAAATATTAACGTAGCCGACGTTTCGATAGCAAAATATCGTCATTAGACGCTCGGTATGAAATGCGCAAGAATTAAAAATTAAATTTATTTTGATTATCAAATTCTACGCTCCTAATCTATAAAATCTAATAGCGAAATCACCTATAATGATGATCGTTTGATTTAAAAATTTATTTTACAAGAAAACTTAACATTACTGGCCACATGGCGGAGATTGCGTCAGGTATGGGAACAGATAAGGAGTGGTTGAAGGCGGAGAATATGAGAATAGAGAGACTGCTGCTACCATTGAAAGCTGAATTTTTTTCATCTGATCAAACTAACATCGATGATGATGACATTTCAAACATAAGTTAAATGATGATTTCACGACGAATGAGTATTTAACCTGCTTTAAATCAAAAGGCTTTTATGAATTTATTTATCTGTACACGTAAAACAGTAAGACGAAAATTAACAACAGCATATGTAAAATTTATCAGTAATGGCAGCAGTGGGATACTTCCGCATCTTTTAGCGAAATAAAAATGCTTCCAATCACTCGTTGAAATATAAATTTTCTCTCACTTCACGAGAACTATATTCTCTTCCAGGATTATTCAAAAAGTGGTTTATTGTGCCTGCCATATTGCCGGGATTCGATTGATAAATTAAATAAATCCAATAACCGTGAAACTGTACATTTCGACTATACAACAGCTGCCCTCAGTAGTAACTCACTGATCGTCTTCGCTTTCCCAGGAAAAATTCCACGAATTCAAAAGATATTTGAGCGCTGCATTGAATATCTTAAAGGTTATTTACCTCGCCAATATTTCTATTTTATTGCCTTCTTAATAAGTAAGAATTTATATTTTAGAACTTGTTTGTTAGAAAATTTCAAGAATGGGCGAGGGCCGATACAATGCCACTAATTTTCCGCGGCTACATCGTGGCTTCACAGCTCCGCGGACCACTCGTTTCCCGAACGGAAATTCCGACCGTGCGAGGGATGTGTGCGGAAAGAAGTATTTCCTCTTCTCCAATTCTGCCCGGCCTGTCGAAAACTATGACGTTGGGGCGGCGTTGAACGAAGGTTCGGTGGACTTGGGGCCGATCCACCGCGCACCTCCCTTTGATTCTGTTCGGAAAAGTCCGCGTCGACCATTTCCCCCGCTGTCGGTGGCTCTCTGTAAGCTTCCGCGATCCCACGCCTTTCCTCTAGGTGGCGGCCCCATTGCGTAAGTTCTTCAAACGAATCCGGCGCCTTAATGAGGTGCCACGAATAATTCGGATTTAAATTACTACATACAACCTCCAATAATTCCGCTTGAGCGAGCGGTTTGCTCAGCCTGTTATTCATTTTTTTCGTTAGGATAAGATATTCGCTTAACGTCTCGCCACTACCTTGAGTCCGATTATATAGGTCCCTTTTTAACCGCATCTGATAATTTGGCGCCCCAAAATTAGCCTTGCACTCAGCTCGAAAATAGCTTAAATCAGGAAATTCGTTGGCCCAATACCAATCCTTTGCCTTCCCCCTTAATATCTCGGGGAGTAGTTTAAGCTGCATTTTGTTGTCTAATTCGAAATGACGAATGAAGCGGTCTAAGACTTCGAGAAAGCCCATAACGCTTTCTCCCAATTCGCCTCGGAACCCCAGTTCCCACCAACGTGCCGCTTCTACGATGCTTTCCAGGGCCCTAATATGGCACGTAATATTTCCTTTTTTTTCCTCCATCTCTAATTGTAAATGTGATTTTCCTTCCCTATCGCTCCCATCAACTTCTTCCTCGTCATTAATCGAACGCACATAATCACGTACCTTCTTCCGCAACTCATCCACTACGCCCTCCGTTTCAAGTCCAAATTTAATGCACAGGTCCACCAATTCCGCTTTGGCGAGTTGATTAATCCAACTCGTCTCCGAGGGCAAATTAGTTGCCATAGGAATACCCGCCGAAAAAACTAACTCTTAACCATGCTCTGCTACCATTGAACTATTTTTAATGAATCGTGAGAAGTCTTAAAAAAAACGGCGTAAATGACAGCCCCCAAAACCATTTAATAACCCTAACTTAATTACAAATGCAGTATGATAACCTAACTAACAAGGAACCCAGAGGTTACAGTGAAATAGGCAGGGTGGCAGGCGGTCTTCTCTCCAACCTCCTGAGCCGGCGAGCGAGAAACAGGAGCAGCAGCGCCGAGCGGTCACCTGGTCACGGGCGCGTGCCGTCGCCACGGCGCTCAGACAAAAACAGGCCTCGAGGTCGTCCCCTCGATGGCTTTTATAGGCCCCGAGCCGGTGGCGGGCCCATTAAGCGAGTCCGTCACAGGCCAGGATACTCATGACCACACCGCCGCGGGGATAAGTCCCTTTCCTTCTTCGGACTCAGGTCCTAGAGGGGTCGAACCGGCCCGCGCGAACGGTTCAATCGTTACACCAAGGTATTTAATATGTTTAGCCCAGGGAATTTCAACACCTATTAAGAGCTGTCTCGGCAAATCGGCATCCCTTTTTTGGAAGAGGATTGCTTGGGTCTTTTTGGGGTTTATTTCGATTCTCCATTTCTTATAATACTTCGTAAGTTTTTCGGTTTGCCTCAGGGCATATCGGACGGCTATCTCCGACTGGAAGCTTCTTGTCAGTATTGCACAATCGTCCGCGTAGAGAGCAATGGTGGAATTCCAATCCCCCTCACCTGTCGGAATGTCGCCCGTGTAGATAGAGAATAATAATGGCCCTAGGACACTCCCTTGTGGAACACCAGCTGCTATCCTCCTTGTCGAGCTTTCGGCACCATTCCATTTTGCGGTGAATGGCCTGTCATTGATGTAAGATTTTATAAATTTCACCTGCCAAGAGGGAAATTTTGCTATCAAAAGTTTTTGCAGTAGGCCTAAGTGCCATACTTTGTCGAAAGCTTTGCTTATGTCAAAAGCTACTCCATCAGATACATTTTTCCTGTTGAAGGCGTCCGTAATAAAATCTATCACTCTGCAGCTGATGTGTTGTGGAGTGTCGTGCCTTAAAGCCGAACTGCATTTGGGGGATCACACCATGCCCTTCCGCGTGTGTCAATATATATGGGTAGATCATTTTTTCGCATACCTTCCCAAGGCAGGAAAGGAGGGATATTGGTCTGAAGTCAGAGGCTTTTAAGACCCTCCTTCCTACCTTGGGTATGCATATGGCGTTTGCATGGTTCCAGCCGGCAGGGTAATGTCCTATCCTTACCGCTGCATTGAGAATCGAGATAAGGTATTCTCCTGCAGAGATTGGCAGTCGCTTTATTAGTTCATAGGGGATATTATCTTTGCCTGTCGCCTTCCCCTTCGGTAGGCGTGCTATAACTTCTGCCAATTCTCTGATGGAGAACACCGGAGTGGCTTGATCCTCGTTGTGCTGTACCCTTAGCATGGACTCGATCTCCTCCATTTTTATGTCTGGAGTGTATTCTGTCGCGTCATTGGGCGTGAAAACCTGTTCTAAATGAGCCGCAAGATATTCTGCTTTGTCAGCAGGCGTGGTGAGTTTGCTTCTTGGGCTTTCCACCAGGGGGTCACTCCTGGCAGAATTCATTAGGGAACGCGTATACTTCCATATGGAATTGTCACTTATATTAAGATCTGCCAGTCTGATGGACCATTGGTACCTCCTCAGGCGCCTCAGTTGATCCCTAATTTCTCTATTTAGTCCCCGGAGATCCCTTTTTTGTTCGGCGGTGCCGTAATGGTTGTACTGCCGCCTCACCCAGTTCCTTTTCCTTATGAGGTTTTTGATTTCGTCAGGGATCTCCAGGTTTTCTTTTGCTTTTCTTGCTCTTCGCGGAATAGCTTTTTCCGCTGCGTCATTGATTGCGTTCCCCAACAATTCTGCCGCTTCCTCTATTCCCTCCCTGGTGGATATCGTGGGCACATTGCTTGGTAGTGACCCCGTAATTATTTTCCTAAAATTAGCCCAATCCGCAAGTCCATAGCACATGCGGTGGTTGTCCTGTTGATAAAATAATACTTGTGTGCCGATCCTCAGAACCACCGGGTAATGGTAGCTCGTTAGCTCTGGGATCGTTTTTGACACTGTCCGTTGATCAAAGTTCTTGACCAGTGCAAAATCAAGGACACTTCCTGTGTTCCTTGGTCCTGGTCGCGTCGTTGTTCTCAAAGCCACTACCCTAAATTGGTTATCTCGTGCCCATGTCTTTAAAAGATTACCACGCCTGCTATCTTTACTGCAGTTCCACGCCCAATGCGTCGCATTAAAATCACCCGCGATTATTACTCCATTGTCCATGCTAAGGAGCCCGTTTAGGTCTTGCATGCGTAATTCTTTAGTTGGTGGGATATAGGTACTTATGATAGTGATGGTTCCCATAGTTGTGTCAGCTCTGACACCCACTGCTTCTATCGGGCCAGAGCTTCTGTCGTCTATTTTTGCGCATGCAATACCTTCACGGGCAAGGATCGCCACTCCACCCCCTCGAGTGTTACTTTCTCGGTCCCTCCTAATATCTCGTAACCAGGAACAGCCCAATCCTAATTCGGTTGAAGGTGCGTCTCCTGTATTAAAATAATATTTACTGAGTGTTTCCTCAGGAACTCAATGAGCTCCGGCGTCTTGTTTCTTACGGCCCCGTTTGCATTCCAGTGGGCCATGATGATCGCAGTCGCTTGGTTGACCCTAGCGTCCATTGCCGTTTTGAGCGGTTATGGCGGCTACTAGGGACTGTATTAGCGTCATCATGGCCGTCATTTGCTGCTGGATTGTTGCAGTAAATTGGGCCATAGTCGCGACTAGTGTTTTCATATCTGAGTCGTTAAAAGTTTTCTCTTCCCTAATGGGCTGTTCCTTGGTTTCTTTCTCTTCTAGCGGCGGATATTCTTTTTCTTTTTCTTCGATCCCTTTGCCTGATTTACCTGGGAGAGTCCAGACTGATGGCGGTGGGGGGGGGGGGACCTGGATGGTTTTGTGCGTCTTGTCATTTTTCTTGTCTTTAGTTTTGAGCGCCTCTTCGTGTTTTACGTAAACTGGACACCTACGAGAGAATGACACGTGCTCCCCTCCGCAGTTGCAGCATTTAGCCTTAGTTTGTGCCTTGTCCTTAGGGCAATCTCTCCTTTCGTGGGCCCCAGCGCATTTGTAGCATCGAGGAGATGCGGTGCAGTTCTGGGACCCGTGTCCATATCTATTGCAGCGGAAGCACATCTGCGGCCTCTGGTATTTGTAAGGTTCTAGGTAAACTCTGTGGCTGCATATTTTTTTAATTCCTGCCATAGCAGTAATCTTAAAGTTTTCGTTTTTATCGATCGTTGTTACGTATAGGTCTTTCCTCGTAGGTGCCAGTTCACGTACTGCAACGCACGGTATTCCTAGTTCTGTTAGTTCTTCTCTAATAAAACCCAGGTCCATCCCCTCATCCAACCCTTTGATAAGGTACCTGACCGTTGTGTTCGCCTTTCCTGCCCAGGTATGCATCTGGGCGCCAGCCTCTATTAGGTATTGCTTAATAATGTCGTATTCGCTCTTGGTGGTCAGTTGTAGTCTTGACCCGTCCTTTGTCTTTATAATAGTAAAATCGTTATTACCGATTTTTTTCTAATTGACTTTACAAAAGCAGTGTAATTCAATATATTGTATATGACTATGGCCGGCGGCCTCTTTTCTTTGGAACTCGGTCTAGAGGTATCTCCCGGTACGTCTATAAGCGGGTCATACCTATTATTGGTATTAGTTCCCGATGTCGTTGCCGTAAATATCTGCGGTTCATAGCGTCGTCGTCTTTTCTTTGCCCTCTCCACGGTTGTGAAGATGGCCGCGTCGTCTTTATTAAGATCTCCGGCCGGGTCAAGCCCTACTTCATTCTGACCGTCCTTATTAGTTTTGGCTGGCGCCGCGTCGTCCTTTCCTTTCGTCTGGACTCCCTTGTTACTTTCCCTATGAAAGAGAACGTTCCTAATGGCAGAAGGGATCGGTATCCTTTCCCCTACATGGGTTGAGGTGCCTTCTTCGCTCCGTGGAGCTGCGTCCCTATTAGGGGGCGGTGAACGGATCATTCTGGGGGGGGGTTAATCTTGTCACCTGTCGAAATAGAAAAAGGGCGAGCGGGTGAGAAGGTGGGACAAAGTTAGCCACCCCCCGCGGAAGAAGTGGGGCCGACCGTGCAGTGGCAGCCACACGGGATTGACTCGCTCGCAGCAGGGCGTGCTGTCAACTCCCTGGTGGTATCTGGTCGTGTCCCGGAAAGCTCTAGGGAGTCCCGCAGCGACTTACGTACTTCCCCCCGTAAGGGGGTTTTCCCGCACCAGGCAGACGAACTCCCACAGAGTGTTAGTCCTATCTTATCCTATCGAGATAGAGAAAGGTCGATCAGGTGAGAAGGTGGGACAAGTTAGCCACCCCCCGCGGAAGAAGTGGGGCCGACCGTGCAGTGGCGGCCACCCGGGATTGACTCGCTCGCGGCAAAAGTGCTGCCAACTCCCTGGTGGTACCAGGTCGTGTCCCGGAAAGCCCTAGGGAGTCCCGCAGCGACTTACGTACTTCCCCCTCGTGAGGGGTTTTCCCGCACCAGGCAGACGGACTCCCACGTTAGTAACTAAAATGAGTAAAAGTTTAAAAAGAATGATCCGCAATGTGGAGGGTATGAGCCGTGTTTAACTATTGGTTGTCGGTCAACCAATCCGGAGTCAGAAACATGTGTGTTGGATAGGCTAGGCTCGCTAGTCATCTGCACCAATCCGAATCCGAATTCCGTATGGATTGTTTGTGTTTGGTCTTGTGTATTTATATGTTCCGGGTAAAAGTGAAAGGAGGACAGAGGGGTGGGGGAATTCTTAACGGTTAGCGAGTAGAGAGGTGAGTAAGGGATAGGTCCGAGGTCGTTATTCATAACCGTCTCTTTGAATTTGTTTATGAAAATACTCTCGTAAGCGTCTAGTTTCCAGTCGGTTTGTGTTGATTTTAAGAGAGACATGTTTTCGATTTTAATAGGGTGATTGTTTTCCTGTATGTGTATTGCGACACTAGACCTGTTAAATCTATTGTGTTTGAAGTGTGCAAGGTGTTCATTGAACCTGGTTTCTAGCTTCCGTTTAGTTTGACCTATGTAGACTTTCTCGCAGTCTGTGCAAGCGATTTTGTATATGCCGGATCTTTGCAGAGTCGGGATCGTGTCTTTTGGATTGTGTAGTAAGTTGGAGAGTTTGTTTCCATTCACAGGTACTGCTTTAAGGTTCTGTTTTGAGAAGATGTGTGATAAGCCGTTTGTGATGCCTGGGACGAAGGGGATTTTTACGTATTTTGGTTTTTTGGGGGGCGTGCTTGTGAGAGTATTCCGTTTTTTCAAAGAAAGACTGCGCTTGTGTTTGTGTAAAATATTTTCTATCATCTGAGGGTCGTAACCATTGATTTTAGCGCATTTTGTGATATATTTTAATTCTGTGAGAAAATCAACTTTAGAAAGAGGAACCTGTAAGAGTCTATGTACCATTGAGTGGAATGGTGCTAATTTATGTGAAATATGGTGGTTGGTATCCATAGTCATAGACGGGGCAGCAACGGCGGTCAGTGCAGTGTGAACAGTGTGCAGTTTTTTGCGTGATTTACAAACGAATTTCATTCACAGCTGTTGTTGGTAAGGGCCTGAATTTTTATATATCATTTCTATTATTTTCATTTCGCATGTTTATCGCGGCAATAATGGAAAACTTGTTTCCTGTTGATGAATTTGGGTAAGTAGACATGTGGCATTATTACTTGTATACTGTTCCGCTATGGTTTGTCCGGAGGAAAAGGGTGCGTCGTCAATCCTAATATTTTAGGAGAGACGGTCACTCGCGGAGGGAGGATAGAAGACGTTGTTTTACTTTCTCAGATAGGTACTTAACCCTTATCCGCCAGATTTTAATTCCGCCTATAGGTTCTGGCTGCCGTATATAAATCACGGTTTTTGTACGTATCTCATGAACTATTAATAGTATAATAATTTTTTTTCTTTTTACAGAAGCAATCTGCTGCTAATATTACCGAGAAGAAAAAAATAGTATCCAAGCACAGAAGAACGATAACAAATGCACGAAGAATAAAAAATTGCTGTCGGAGTTACAATAATGCTAAAAACAAGTAAAAAAAGGGACTGAAAATGTAAAACAAAAGATAATCAATAAAAACGAACAAAATGAATCATCTAAGAAAACTGTTAAGCTGGGAAAGAGGTGAAGACGCCGTTTGTATTTTCATTCAAATGATTACTGAGCTGTGATTCTAAATGTTTGGAAATTTCACATATTTTACATTGCAATTTCTTACCACTGAGAGTTTCAGATTTTAAGCTTTTGATCTTTTTTCATCAAATATTGTCTTGATTACATCAAAGGCTGCTGAAAAAATCAGTTTTTCGGCAACGGTTTGAGGCATTTTTGTTTTTTGCAATTCTATAGTATGCAAGTCATTCAATCTAGGGTTTATCTTGCAACAACCTAACATATTTTGATTCGTTTTGTAATATATGAAATGACTGTAACTGCTCTCTCATCTCAAAAATACTTGACGAGACCTTTCTTCGCGTGAGTAAGCGAATCCTATTGTAAGTAGGGATCGATGATTTTCCCCCATATCCTCACAGATTCTGCAAAAAGACGAGAATTAAGAGGTGTTGATTGAACAAAGTTGACGATATTCACGGTTCAGCCAAAACTGACTTTAATTTTTACGGTAGGCTGTTTACCACGAGAGCTTTACGATTGAGGAAACAATGTATGGAATGAACGCATTAGTTTTAATATTTATATTCAACACGAAACCTTTAACTTTTTCTGTCGTTGCAGCTGCTCCATCCGAGGAAACACTGGAGCAATTTTTCCATTGAATCTCTTTGCTTTTTCGATATACAACTGTTGTGCGAAATATTTCATTGTCCGCTGCACGTTGAGATAATGATCATTAATACAACCCTCACCAGCAAAGCGCACGATGGCGATGAATTGCGCACCATTTCCTAGGCTTATTGACTAACCAGTTCAAAGGGATGATTTCCCAGATTCTCCCCCAATTCTATATTAATTAGTCACCCGATGGTTTCGTCTGAAAGCGGTACTCTGATTATCTCCTTGACTGCTTCGATTCCCATCATGGCACGTTGGTAAAATGTTTCTCCGATTGTATGTTTTTTTTCGCTTTGGTAATTGAAGAATATCTTTGCAGCTTTCCCTGAAACTTTTATACACGTGCTCATTAATGCGCTTTGCTAAAGGTTTTGCTACTATAACCGTTTTAAATAACCAATATTCTTACCTAGACAAGAAGGGTATTTAGTAAAAAGTTGACGCTTTAATTTGCTTGGTACCATAACTTCCCTTGATGGTTTTTCTCTACAAATGAGTTTCTCAGCTGTTCGCAATGATACTTCTCCAAAGCACGAGAACCCGTAGGCCAAGTAAGTATTCTTCTTTAAATTGTCTAATCAACGTTTTTGCCTTTTTACTTGTAGGTCCATCTCTTTCAGTACTCTGGCGCGCATATTTAGTCGCGGGTGTTATTTCTCCAAGCAAAAATTTGTCAATGTCACACTGAAGCATTAGCTGCAAAACCAATAAAACTTTGTAAGCGTTATCACATTGCACTTTTAATACATGCATGTAAATGAACATAATAGAATTATTATTTTTTCTCGCCATACTTGTTGAGGGATCATTGACTGTCATTGACACTGGACGAATCGCTAAAGTGAACCATAAGAGCTTTCACCTATTCGCAAAGTTTTCTTTTGCTGAAGATTGAAATTTTTTATATTTCAATCTTTCATCTTGGATACAAAAAAATCAACTAATGATAAATTATATGATGCAATTTACATGATGAAACTATACTTCTGTTTTAACCAGTTGGGATGATTGCTTCGTAATTGCCCACAGAGTAAGGTAAAGCTTGGAATCTAACCAACGAACTTTAGAAAAATGAATGGAGTTTTTTCTTCCGTTTCCATAAATAAGCAAACCGCTTACACAAACAAACCGGCATTCTGAAATAATATAAAAGATGAAATTTACACGATGAAATTATACTGCTGTTTTAATCAGTTTAGATCAGTGTATCCCAACCATTTGGACTCCGCGGACCACATCAGCAACACTTTCAGGCCTTGCGGACCACCTCATTCCTTACGCTACCTACTTACTGTGTCTACGATTAAGAAAAGGGGGTACGTGGTTACGTAGATTATTTGATCATTTTAAAGAATACACGCAGGTGAATTCCAAATGGCACTAGCACTCTCAGCTTATGAGATAATAATATCAGTAAAGTATATGTTACGGATGTCAGAGAGGTGGAATAGGGAGATATGGAGTGGGAATAAACCAGCAGTGAGTATAAGTATGTGTATATATATATATATATATATATATATATATATATATATATATATATATATCATATATCATATCATATATATATATATATATATATATATGATGAAGGGCATCAATTCCCCACATGTGACTAGTAAAAAAAAGTGCAGCTTACTTTGGTACCTATATTTTAATAGATAAGTTAAGAAAGGAACAACGTTACGATCTTGCCCAAAGGGATCTTATTTTGAAAGGAAAACCACTCCATTCTCAGATAAAGAAAGATGCTGCTCTGAAGAAGTGTTTAGAAAAAGTGACCAGCCAAAGGTCAAGCATACAAACTATAGAGTTTAGGCGTGGAATTCTTAAAAACATGCTCTTTAGAATAAATTATTATTTTTTCCTATTACTATTTTTTCCTGTTCTAAAATACCTACACAAATGGCTTTCAAATTTGTAATCGTGTAATGATAATTTTATATGAGACGATAAAGATAATAATCCAGGTCGCAGTTTTTTTCACTTATATTATTTATATTTTAAATCCTACTTCGACGGTGTTTTTACTGCTTTGGCAATCAACTATGCATCATCTGTCTTTAACTTTTATACACGTGTCCAATTCCACACCTGCGGCGAATCGCAAAATGGTTGGACATCGCCGCTCTATTGAATCTTGAGCAATACCGAAATCACTTTAGGAATTTATAGAAACGTGTGTCGGTTACTTCAGAATATCTTGGTACCTACGGCCGATAAGACGCAGATCAGTTTTTCGCTACCTACCATTTTTTCAAAAAAATTAGTGAGTTTTATCGTACGAATTATACGGTTTCTGAGTTCGGACCGCATCATAGTAAATTACTTCGCGGACTGCATAAATGCTGGCCGCGTTTCGAGATTCCTGGTTTATTTGTTTGTTAGAAATTTTCAAAATGTCTATTAATGGTTCTGAGAAATTATTAATATCAAGAAATTTGAATTCATGGTTCGTGTTTTGCGGGTTGCTTTCCTTTTCCGGACGTTGCAGGTGGGATTGTTGCCAACCCATTGGAGGCTCGGAGGGGTGGGAGTGGTCGGAAGACAAAGGGGAGCAAGGGGTATTGGAGGGGAAAAGGTAGGGAGGGGAGTAAGGGGCACCGACAAAAGACGTTTCCATTCTCAGTTTCGCCTCAGCCGTGAGCAGTTGCCACTTATCCTGTCATTTTGGAAAGGACACTTTCGCGTACGCTACTTTCAACTTCGGCACTCATCCTTCTCTGAAGATAAGAAAACTACAGTGCAAAAGTAAGTATTATAAGATAATATCAGTTATATTTGAATTTAATTCCACCGATATTGAAATGAAGTCGTTCGAGCCTTCATGGTTTCAGCAAGGAGTGTGTAAGTTAACAGTTTTTAGTTTATAGAAATATCATTAAAGATAGTGACGATTGCCTAAAGGAGAACTCAGATCGGGAGTTATGAACGAAGGAGAAGTTTTCACCCTTTTTCATTCAGCTCATCCAAAATGAGATATTTTTCTAGTAAGGGTTATTATAGATCATTCTGTGGATTTTGGAGGGTAAAGGTCACATGTTGCTGGAGTTGAAATCATCTGGAGTTTTTTCGCCTAGAAGTTCATGTGGAAAGAAAAGGGCAAAAAGTTGGAGTAATTTGAGTTTAGTCGTCCACCTATAAACAGATAAACGAAAAAAATATCCCTTAGGATTATTATGACTCGTCCTATAGAATCACTCCCTGATAGTGAAAGTGTGAGCCGAGCCGAGCCCCCACAAAAAAAGATCCAAATTTTACCAAACGTTCCCCATTCCATAATTACGCAAACAATGTTTACATTAATATTTACTATTTTATGTATTGTATTGTCAAGTTTTACCATTAATATAATTACACATTAACGTCTTACTTAACCCTTAGACGGTCAAGGTGCCGATATATTTAAAAATCTTTATAGATCGCACTTTGAGTTATAATTACTACCAAACTGAAGATGATATAAATGTTTATTTTTACTTTTGAAATGGTATTCCTCTTTACGATTTTAGTATTTTACATAAACAAAAGTAATTGTCTTTTCCCTCATCCGTCTGACGCAGCAAATTCGCAGTGAGTCATCATCCAAAATATTTTTTGTCCTTAAAGGCGGTTGATTACGCACGCTGTCTTTCTCCGTTCTTTCATAAGCGTGCCTGTCATTGCATTTTCATCACAATGTCATATTCCTAAAGCTGATACGTCATATGAGACGAAATGGTTACCGAAATTTTCTGAGGATTTTTTTTCTTTTATTTTTTCTCTTGACTATCAGTCTCGCTCTCTTGTAACGTAACCTACAGCTCAACTTTGTCGGAGGTCTCTTGAGTCTCGCTCACTGGTAATATGACACCGAGCAACTTTGTAGAGTATTTTTCATCGTATATTCATTTGATATATTCTATCACATTGTCATAGTTTTTTCTGTTCATGCATTTTCCTTCATTCCCCCTTGCGGTTGAGTCTATTTCTTTCAGTTGGTTGTGTAGATGGTTACCCAGAGGACGTGTTGTATTCCTCGTGTGTATTTTATTTGGTGAACCCGTATTCTGTTGTCAGTAATTTCTTTTTGAGTGCTTCAGAGACTTTTTATCGGTGTAATAAATTGTGCTACCTGGAGCTGATATAAATTTCTATAATTTCTGGAACCCATAATGGCTTCTTTCTAGTAAAGCAACTGCATTGGATAAGGAAATAAAGTCTACCATAAATGGGAAAGAAAACATTACGCTGAAACCGGAAATAATTTGCAGTTACAATAAATTTATGGGGGGGATTGACACTTCTGATATGATGCTGTATACTTACATGGATGAAAGAAAGTGTAAAATATTGGAAAAAAGTTGCGTTCAATGTAATTTCAAGTATGGTTTTGAGTAGCTATATTCTATATAAAGAAAATTTCAAAGGACCTGGGAAACTGCAATCAAGGCTAACATATGTAGTAAATATAATTGAGCGTTTAGGTAATGAGTGGTTTTCAATGAGGGAAAAGACACTTAAAGTGGGTGTTCAAAAACTTGATGGAAAAAAGAGACTAATTGTTGTGTTTGCAGCGCTAAGAATAGAAGAAAAAGATCTCCAACTGTTTGTATTAGATGTAACAAAGGCTTAAATGGGGAGTGTTTGGCCAAACACAAATGCTGACGTGGTGAAATGTACTTTTTCACATTATGTTTTATATCTCATGAATAAAAAATTAATATTGAATTAAATTTGGATATGTTAGAGTGCATAATGCAATACTTCATAATATATGTGCAAATCCATGATAAAGATTGAGGTTATGAAGTTATATAATTTTGAAAATTATTTTTTTTTCATAAAAACGTTTTTTGTCAAACTTTTTTTATAAAAATAAATATTGCTTTGTCTCATATAAAACTTTTTGCTTTAAACTGCAATTTGTTTTCAAAACCCATTAAAAATTTCGATATCCTAGACCAAAAATTAGGCTCGCAAAAAATATTTAAAAAACACTTGAAATTTTCAAAAATTAGGCAAATGCCGTGAGAGCGAAAGGGTTAATATTCACATGGCTAGATGCACCGAAGCCTTCAAAACAGCAATAAAATTATATGGATTATGTCAATACTATTAGCCAAAACGTAAACAACAAACGACATCTTGGTTACCGAACAAATGTAAATAGATGTATCGATTTATGTTGTGATAAATCTTTCAATGTTAATGGTAAAAGATAACAATGTTCTAATAATCCTGAAAAATCATTTGACTCACTTTAAAAGTATTCAAATACTATAGTTAGGCATGAATCCATTTATACCCTTTATCTTGACGTTGGCTCTTCTTCCTCTACGGCGTGGATTTTCCGGAAAATTTGGAATCCTTAAAATCCAAAATCACGAGGTTTCGGATTTTTCCTATCAATTGTTAGCTAAAAGCTACCAGTGTGCCAAATGTCAACTTTCTCGGTCTTCTGAAAGTGGGTTAAACATTTTGGATTTACAAACATACATCCACTCTGTTTTATGTATTAAGATTCCCTTGGCAAGTTTCATCAACTGCGCCCAGCTGCATCGGAATCGAGCGGACGGGCCCTATTCATCTCGTTCACTCCATCGCCAATGGGTGCGGCTGTAAATTCTTTCGTTGGATTACTCATAACACGCTGGCAACATCCTTGTCTTTGTAATTTCAGTTCGTCGAATCCAATCAGCTATACATACACATTCTTTTACTTTTCCATTGCACATTCGTGAGGGAGGAGAGAGGGCGGGGGGAGGGAGACTGAAGCGACATGGGTTTGGACGTTTAAGCGTAACTTCTTCTTGGAAGCCGGATGTTAATGTTAGGGCGGTGGTCCTGAAAATCCTATTGCATGGCGTATCAATGTCCTTGGAGATCTAGAATTTTCGAAACAACGTCCTATATACATCTAATTTTCATTCTCAAACGCACCTTGTTTAAGAAAAATTGAGTCATCCCCTAGTTAATGGTAAAATTAACAGATTCATAGTTGGAGTCGTTATTCGTTTTAAAAGAAATATATTTCCCTTACTCAATATTATACGGCTATACATGATGAAAGTCTATTTTATTTCAAGTTTAGTGTAAAAATTCATTTTGTTTACGAAAGATCATACAATTTCTACAATATTAATTAAAACATGATCGGTTTCTGGTATTCATCGTCATCCTCAGATTTTATTAAACATTTTCCTCTATCTAGTCACAGAATATTTTTCTTTACATATACAGAGGAACATTTCATAACAGGCGATATCGTTTTCATCCTTCAAATGATCCGAATATGGTCAAAAATGTTAAATCATTCACATTAAATATTATTTCCATTGTGTAACTCGCGAAATTATCTTTTCGTGACTGCTGTTATGACAGAGGGAATATTTATACCTTATCTGAAATGTTCACAGTACGATATAAGGAATGGAGTACCGGAAAATCGCTGAAACTCCGCTTGGTGGAAGGTCAAACAGCGAAGGGACCGAGATTTAAGAGATATCAATACCTTAACTAATATATGACTTCTTAACACTATCGTTCATTGAAGGGAGCTGCTCCAGTCTTTTTCTACGTTATGACCGGTAGGAGATATACAATTACGTTTTCTGACTGGGGAAGTATATTTTAGGTGGGGAGGGGAGGGCGTGGCAGAAAGTCTCCGACACGCCATCAGCCATAAATTAACGAGAGTTTTTGGCGAATTCTAATTTTATTTACAAAATATTAACGTAGCCGACGTTTCGATAGCAAAATATCGTCATTAGACGCTCGGTATGAAATGCGCAAGAATTAAAAATTAAATTTATTTTGATTATCAAATTCTACGCTCCTAATCTATAAAATCTAATAGCGAAATCACCTATAATGATGATCGTTTGATTTAAAAATTTATTTTACAAGAAAACTTAACATTACTGGCCACATGGCGGAGATTGCGTCAGGTATGGGAACAGATAAGGAGTGGTTGAAGGCGGAGAATATGAGAATAGAGAGACTGCTGCTACCATTGAAAGCTGAATTTTGTTCATCTGATCAAACTAACATCGATGATGATGACATTTCAAACATAAGTTAAATGATGATTTCACGACGAATGAGTATTTAACCTGCTTTAAATCAAAAGGCTTTTATGAATTTATTTATCTGTACACGTAAAACAGTAAGACGAAAATTAACAACAGCATATGTAAAATTTATCAGTAATGGCAGCAGTGGGATACTTCCGCATCTTTTAGCGAAATAAAAATGCTTCCAATCACTCGTTGAAATATAAATTTTCTCTCACTTCACGAGAACTATATTCTCTTCCAGGATTATTCAAAAAGTGGTTTATTGTGCCTGCCATATTGCCGGGATTCGATTGATAAATTAAATAAATCCAATAACCGTGAAACTGTACATTTCGACTATACAACAGCTGCCCTCAGTAGTAACTCACTGATCGTCTTCGCTTTCCCAGGAAAAATTCCACGAATTCAAAAGATATTTGAGCGCTGCATTGAATATCTTAAAGGTTATTTACCTCGCCAATATTTCTATTTTATTGCCTTCTTAATAAGTAAGAATTTATATTTTAGAACTTGTTTGTTAGAAAATTTCAAGAATGTATATAAATCGTTCTGAGAAATTATTAATATAAAGAAATTTGAATTCATGGTTTGTGTGTTGCGGGTTGCTTTCCTTTTCTGGACGTGGCAGTTGGGATTGTTGCCAACCCGTTGGAGGCTCGGAGGGGTAGGAGTGGCTGGAAGACAAAGGGGAGCAAGGGGTATTGGAGGGGGAAGGGTAGAGAGGGGAGTAAGGGGCACCGACAGAAGACGTTTCCCATTCTCAGTTTTGCCTCAGCCGAGAGCAGTTGCCACTTTTCCTGTCATTTTGGAAAGGACACTTTCGCGTACGCTACTTTCAACTTCGGCACTCATCCTTCTCTGAAGATAAGAAAACTACAGTGCAAAAGTAAGTATTATAAGATAATATCAGTTATATTTGAATTTAATTCCACCGATATTGAAATGAAGTCGTTCGAGCCTTCGTGGTTTCAGCAAGGAGTGTGTAAGTTAACATTTTTTCGTTTCTAGGAATATCAGTAAAATTTATTCCGATTTACAATGTTTCAAATGTGGCGCAACCCTGTATATTTCACTGTAGTATCTGCACATCAGATATGGTTTATAGTGGATAAGGAAATGAATGATAAGTGATGAGCGGTCACTTCCAACACTTTCTATGGCATCGGTGTTGAGGAAATTTACTGTTGATGTAAAATTTTTAAATGTGCAACTGATGTGTAGATATTACAGTGATATATACATGGTTGTGCGACTATTGAAACAACCTGTTTAAATTTCAGTGCATTTTTTCCGGTACTCTCGACATTTTGGAGCAAGAAAATGTATGCTGTGTTAGAGCGATTTATACTTCGTGTTAAAAATAGTCTATTTGAAGTTATTTTGCTATAATATTCTGTATTTAACAGAGTACTTTGTCGGAATCTGCGTGCATAATTTTCGGAAATTTCTTAAAATTGATTTCGGTGACATTTGGAATATTTCGAAACATACGTGATTCGTAAAGAGAAATATATCATCTTATATCATGAGTGTAATGTGTTCATAGTTAATCATAAAATTAATATTTTCTTGGAGCTAGGTTTGTTCTTTGCTTAAATAATCATAAAATCATATTTATATATATAATTTTGGAATTAATTCAAGTTTATCTCTTTCATGTGATGCTGATTCAAGATTGAAGAAAATAATTCGAATTTCGTTCGTCTCTGAACAATAAATTGTAAGTAATGTTTTTCAAGTTCTTAGTTTAATTAGTGCAGAGCTGAGTTGAGATATTCTTCATATATTTCAGTAACAAACAGAATCATTCTCTTGGACTATTTGTTATAATTTACCAACTGAAAAATTGTTTATACATTTAGGAATGCTAAATGAATCTTATCTTTGACTATGACTTCATAATATTCCTGGTGGCGGAAATGTTCTATTTCGGTGTAATTTTCCTTAATATATGCATGGAAGTGCTTTATTTCCCCTGCAAGGTTAACATCAACATCATGAGGATCGGTCATAATAATTACACTTTAATTCAGCTGTTTCTCCGAATTATATAAATCGCCAAAAATTAAAAAATGCTTGCAAATTTTTTGTGCATGACTGCTTTTTTAAAAATGTCCCCAAAGTGCATAGGGGTAAAGAATTTCAGACGAAATTTTTCACTCGAAGGAAACGTTTTATAAGCTTCAGATGCATCGCCATCATGGATTATCATTTTCCCAATTTTTTTCCGTCCAAGTATGCAGTTGCCGTCCATGCCAGGCAGTATTTCTTTTGTTTAGTCTCAATCTCGTGAAAACGTTCTTTCAGACGTAATAAGGGGTATTTGCGCATCATATAGAGCCTTGCTGGTTTTTTGAACCGATTAATCACACCATTCTAATATGTTCCAACATGAGCTCACTCTGATTCCACCATTTTATCATGCGGAATACTAGCTTCTTGCACGTTTCAATTTTTTGGTCATCAGTGTGAAGATTATTAAGCACTACAATAATTGAACCATAACCAACTGCTTTAGCTGCAGTAACCTATGCGTGTGTATTCCATCTTTTGTCAGAAAGACGTTTTAGTACGGTGGAACCAGGACCAACAAATAATTGGAGCATTGCTCAGTGCTTTTAATAGGCAGAAATAATGTGTTTGTTGTACAACTGCAAAAAACGGTGATAACTCGGATGTCGGGAGACAAAGAACTCTGCGTCATACGTAACTTCGTTATTTCTGGAAATGTGAAATAAAATACGAATCAAAATCCCGCGGAATAGTTTTCGACAGTTTATATCTACCGATTTATGATATTTTCTTGAAAACTGAGACAAAGAACGCACCACCAAATTTTGTAAATCGAGTATATTTTAACTATTTAATCATGCACTTTCGAACTCGACGAGTAACAATTAGCTTTATGAGCATGCACAACCGGACAGCATATCAACCATTTGTTGCAGCCTGGCGATTTACAAATACAATGAATGATAAAGTTTTATTAAGCCCGGTAGAAACAGTATAATTGACGAAGCCAATCTCAGGCTCGGGAAAATAAATACTCCTGCCCCTTGATAGAAAAAGATTTTAAACCACTGATCTAAGTCAAGCAATGATAAAGGATTAAATTCGAATGCAACTTCAATAGTTGTAACTTAATAAATCTTATGAAATCATTTTTTAACGATCATGTAGGCATAATTATTTTAAATACCACATTTTTTTCATAGTTCCAAATGTCGAACAGTTGGCACATCTCTAAAAAACAGGCAATATATACCAAAAATAGAGAGGTGGGGAGGTGAGAATAGGGGAAAATGTTTCAAATTAAGTTTCTAAGCAAATGGTTATAGACAGAAAGTTAAAAATTTTTAATTAATTATCGTCTAGATAACTTTATGCCATATAGCTATATTATTTAATTTATAAAGAATTTTAAGTTTACAATTCTTAATAAACCTCAATAAATAAAACGTGCTTTTTCATATTGCGTCAGCAAATAATGCTCCCACTTTTAAGAATGTACTGTTGGTGAATCACCACTGACGACTGCTGCTTTGCAGCCATGTACCAGTAGAATAATGATGTAGTGATCGATAATTCATTATTTTTATAGCTTTTTATGGAATTTATAGCAATATAATTGTTTTACATCCATAAGCATCCGGAGAGAGAGGGAAGATGAGAAGCTATTCAACCACGAATAGTCTATAGTGCAGTGTACTTCAAACTTTTTGTATAGCGACTCAGTCGAAGAGAATGCAACATGATGAACTCAGATGTAGCTGGGAGACCTGGGGCCTATGAAAAAATTTATGAAACACCTCAGTTATGTATAACACTATTTTTCCTGAATTTTAATAGAGAATAGAGGCATTTTATTGCAAATATCTTCAAAATTTGAGCATTAAATTAATATTCATTTATGTGAAAATAGGGTTGGAAGATTTGATTTGAGGATACGAGGCATGTAAACGATCCGAAAAATCTATAGCCTTGGGTGTTAGAAATATAAATAGCGCATAATTTAAGAATTAGTAAACCAAGATAAAGTTGTATCTACTTATATACTGTAAAATTAATCTATGATTTCAAAATACGGACACTCAATTTTGAAAGAGGAGAAAAAATATAACAAATAATTAATAATTGTTAGGTTTTATACGATAAATTTATATTTGCATTTAACATTTGATTATTAATGAATTAAAGAGCAATATTTATTTTTAAATTTTAAAATCATATTTTTCTGATGATTTTGCATCTCTTTTCAACTGTTTGTATTGAAGCGCATATTGCTAAAACTCAGTGCATGACATAATTATGCTTAGTAACCATTGCAGAATTGACTCCAGTTGGTTCCTCTTTCTGCTCCCGATTGGTAATTAAGGAGAAAATGCTGAATACAGATGATAGTAATGCAGATGAGTTGTAATTCAGAGAATTTTTCCTGGGGTTCGATTCGCTGAAGAGCACTTGAACACTTCTCATGGCGCAGTTCCTTATTCCAATCCTTTCCAATAGTTAGCTCCTGTTCTGCTCCAGGTTCTAGTTCATGGACCAAAAAGATTCTAGTTTTTGGGAGGAGAGGCTACCTTGTCACTATTTAGGGGAAGGTATCGAAACATTTATTGCAGAGTGTTACAGGGAAGGAAAGTGTGAACAGTCAGATGTAATTTGCGAATAACCCCATAAAGAGTAAAATTTCTCGATAATTTGTTTTTTCAATTTAGTGTGTTGGGGCCACTCAAATACGAGAGATTTATTCGTCCCGACAGACCTTTCCGGGAAAACGGGACAAGGCAATAAAATACAAGGCAATCCAGTATATACGAGACGCATGGCAACCTTATGTGAAAATATACTTTTGGCATTTTTTGCGGGAACGTTTTGCAAGCGGCGCCTACGGAAAATGCCACCTTCGCTATACCCTAACTACGGTACTGGTGAATGAAAAAATGTTCTGAGTTGAGTTTTCATTAAATCTCGATAAAAAGTAACTCATATATTGACATTTCTATAATAAGTGCATTTAGTTCCGTCATTTTTTAAGTATTTCAGCCGGTTATGCATTGAGTGTTCATATTTTCCTTAGGATCTTCGCGACTCGTACTTCGAAAAGTATAACGTATAAAACGTGTGAAATGCCAAAAGGGAACTAGATAATTTTTTCTCGATTACGATCAACTACCGTATAAGTCCGATTATAAGGCGACCTTGAATATAAGGCGACCCCCTATTTCAGAAGACGCGAAAACAATATCTTTTAGGGGTTATGATACTAATACAGTAGAGCGCCGATTATCCGGGACCCGATTAACCATGGGATGGATTATCCGTGGTCGTGGGCAGGGCGTTGTATTATTTCCACGTTTACATTGTTGGAGACTGATCTTTTATTCTCACTCCCGTTATATTTTAAGTTTAGTTTTCCGTCATTCTTTGGCGATGTATTTACACGTTTGCATTGTTGGAGTCTGATCTAATGTAAATTTACACTCTCATTAAAGCAAGAGTTAGTAGATCGAGGTGTGTTTTTTGGTATTTTGTGGTGTGAAAAAGTTCTCGGTCTTTTGAATTTTTCAGAGTGAAATTAATAATTTTTTGTCATCCAAGCAAGATATATTTAAAGCAAAATATTTTCTATTTGTCAAAGTTATTGTAAACCCTTTAAAATGTCGAGCAAACGGAAACGGGTGGTTTTAACGGTTGAAAGGAAATGTGAATAATTAAAATACGCGAAAAAGTTGAGTGTTTCAAGCTTAGCGGACGAATTCGGAATCGGCCAACAAACGGTGTGGGATATTATCAAATACAGATCAAAGCTTGAAGAATCTGTCACTAATTGTGAAACATTTGCCGAAGCATCTCAAAGAAAATCAATGAAATGTGGGACGTGGGACGTACATATGAGGAATTTGATTCGGTCATGATTCAAGTGGTTCCACCAACGAAGAGCAGAAGGAACTCCAATATCTGGGCCGATGATTTTGAATCAGGAAAAATATTTTATCCAAAAATTAGAGATTACTGGGACATTTGAATTTTCTTCCGGCTGGTTAAACGGTTTAATGAGAGGCATGGCATAACGGAACTACAAATATAGTGTGAAGTACTCAGTATCGATGACGTTGGAGTTACAGTGTTCTGTGACAAGTTAGAAAGACTAATCAAGGAGAAGGGTCTTGTTACGGATCAAATCTACAACGCTGATGAGACAGGACTTTATTGGCGAGCGATGCCCGCTCGAACGTTAGCGTCCGTCCAGGAAACGCAATTGACACGGAATAAGTCGCTCCATTAATTGTTAAATCATTGAAAGAAGTCGAGTCAAGATACGAACGAAGAAAATGTCAATGAATGGTTAAAAGTCGATGAAAACGAACCTGGGTATAAATGAACGACGGAGGATGATTTGATCCAACGTGTACTAGAGCCGACGTCTCGTCCGAGCGATTCTACAGAAGCAGAGGAAGAAGAGAATGACGAAGAGCTGCAATCATCCTGTAACGTAAGCTGTAAAGAGGCACTCTCAGCTGCAGAGACATTATTCCAGTTCATGGAAAATCAAGACGACGTTGACTATGCTGATCTATTACAAATTCGTGGATACATAAGAAAAATCAAAAACAAAATAAGCAAACAAAAAAAAAAACAAACAAAAGTTACAGACTTTTTGAAAATCTTACCGGTTTAAAAATAGTAAGTCATTTCCTTTTTATTTTTATATACGTTTATAAAGTAATTACGTATTTTTAATTTTGTTTTAATTATGTATTCTCTTAATGTAACAATAATTCTAGAAATTACATTCAATTTGGATTATCCATGTTTTTTTATTATCCGGGTCCCGGTCCCCCCCCCCCAATTACCACGGATAAACGGCGCTCTACTGTTCTAACAATCATTCTTTTTAATTGCAAAAAATAATTCCGACAATTATTTTACTATATTAAAATGATAACGCTGCAAACAGCTCGCGCAAATGTAATGCTTAAGGTTTTACCTAATATAATTACGCGATAGAATTAACGAATAATTACGATAAAACGTACATGTATTGGATTCCAGGGAACTGCATCAAGTGTTATTTCTAAAATGTTTAATACGAGACGAAGACATAAGCGCCGGCTCTATTGAAGGAAACATTAGGCAGTTGTGCGCGCCATTAGCTTAATACAGTAAACCCTTAACATTCGAGAGGGTTACGCTTCCGTAAACTCTCGCGAGTGTGGAATTCGCGGATGTTGAAATCATAATTCAATGCGAAAAATGGGGTTAGGTTCATGGCACGACAAAAATAGCGAGTCAAAAGGTAAATATATAAGAACATAGACAAAAATCACTAAATAATAGTATACTGTTTATTATATTGTAATAATAATGATATAATAATTATAATATGGCGATGAAGTCAATCTGAATCCGCCAAAGAGGGCGATTGAGGGTGGTTGGGGCTGGTCGAGGTACAGAGTTTGGGCTGAAAAAACCTGGTAATGGTCATTTGTTTTACTGATATCTGCAGTTTCTTTTGAATTTCAAGGTAGGGGCTGGATGTAGCACCAATCTCCCTCTAAAATTTTAGGATCGAATTCCATCACTTTGTCTATCAACGCCCGCTGCAGTTTCATTATTTCAGTAAGAGCTTTGAGGTTGACAGTATACCTTGTAGCATCCTCCTCTCCCTCACTGTTGTCCTCATTGATGAGCTTGTCTAGATCTTCTTCAGTCAACCGCTCGGTAGGATTCGATCAGCTCCTCCACCTCTTGTGGCAGCATATTTTCAAAGCCTCCTCCTCAAACTTGATGCGCTGTCTGAGCGATATCTTGAAGATCATTGCTAATGGAATGGAACCAGTGAATTCATTGACGACCTCTGGCCACAGTTTCCTCCAACAGGCATTGATGGTAAACGGATTCGTCTCATTTAGCGACTCTTGGATGTCAGTGATGCAGTCCGCGATGTTGAACATCTTCCAACAGGTTGTAACATTGTTTTGGGTCTTTCTCGATTGCATCCAAAATGCGCTTGAAGGTGTGCCTTGTGTAGTTGACTTAGAATGCCGCAATAACTCTTTGATCTAAGGATTAGATGAGAGAGGTTGAATTAGGAGGAAAGAAAACCAACTACACGTTGGGATGTGCGAACATAATATCAAGTGGATGCCCTGAAGCATTATCAATGAGAAGTAGGACTTTGAATGGAAGGTTCTTGGATTCCAAGTATTTTTTTAACTCATGGACGAAACAGTCGTGGAACCACTCCAAAATGATGCTGCCGTTACCCATGCCTTCTTGTTTGCGCGCCAAAACACGCTCATCCGATTCTTCTTCTTGTCCTTCAGTGCACGAGGGGTAAGGAGCGATACAACAGCATAGGCTTCACCATGTAGTCTTCAGAAGGATTGGCACAGAAAAGTGATAAAGTGCCTTAAATCCATTTTGAAAGAAATATTATTTTGGGCATTTCTTTCCAAAATAACCCGGTGTCATCAGCATTAAAGGCCTGTATGTGATAGTATGTGCAGTTCCCTTTCTCATGAAAATGGAAGACAAAATCCATTTAATGGTGTATATTTGGAAAGCATGGACTCCCGTGAGGGTGCAACGGGTGTTAATTTTTTTCTCAAGTTGGTCTTTAACATTTTAAAGTGTCTCAGAATTGAGATATCATCGCAGAGTTTGCACTATTTTACGCAGAAGAGAATATAATTTCTGATTCTTGCCATCTTTATAATAATCTGATTCAAATTCGCCCAAATTTGAGGTTTGTAGTAGAATTTTCCCCCGATTTTTTCACATTTCAAAATTTGGTTACTAAGGATACTGGTATTATTGTCCTCGGTGTTTTCAACGCATTTGCACTTAGCTTACACTAAAAAACACGCATGAAGAACAAAAGTTGACTGAAAGTTTACATTAAATCTTAAACTTTCGAGACTTGATATGATATAAGGAACTATTAAAATCTTTGTCGTATAAGTTGGGTGGTTCATATCAAAAAAATTTTAGTATCGTAATTTTCATTCAAATAAGATATTAAATGTAATTGGTCATAAACATTTATTTTTATATAATCACTTGTTCATAAATTAATCAAAAACCCCCGCGCAACGACTGCGCGGATCTCAGCTACTTTTATTTATTTAATAACTAGCAACCTCGTAAGTAAAAGTCAATTTTTTAGTCCTCTAATGCAATTTTTAGACTACATCTCCGATAATTTTCGGTGTGCAATCAATGCGACTGGTAGAATATTTGATACCGAAAGAAAACGTTACTCAAGTTAGATTGTAATTTGAAAGAAATCGAACACAATAATTTCTCCTTCAAAATCTCAACTCAAATATGTAATCTGATGTTAATCATCTCTCTATCGTTCGTAGAAAAATGGCCCCCTGGTGGAAAATCCTGTGTTGCCTCTACGGTGCAGACGATTCTACCTCGACTGGAACAACGTATCCTGATTTTGAAACAGATATTTCCGAAGATGATTCCTCAATATTTGATGAAGTGTCTGAACTTGAGACAGAAACAACGGATACTGGCAACTTATCTGCTGAAGAAGGGGAAAGCATTTGGTTTCCTAGATCGTCTTGGGATTACGTGGACGGGAAGGAGTGTAATTTAAATCATCGAGAAGAGACGAGTAGTGATGACTCATATGATTTACAATCAATTGATTCGCCACCTTGTTGGGACCCAATCTTTTACGATATCCGTCGCAACATTGGAGGTCCGATTTTGGATATGCGACAGCAGTTCCGAGGTAACGAAGCTAACAATATCCGTCGCGACATTGGAGGCCCGATTTTGGATATGCGACTGCAGTTCAGAGATAACGAAATATTTAATGAGGCTCTCACAGCCAGATCGTCTTCCACAATTAAGCCTATTACATCCCAGGACCTTGCCAAGCAGGCATGTGATAAAAAACAGTAGAAAAGCAGATAATGAATGTTTTGATTGGGGAAAATCCCAAATGATTACCATGGCAAAGGAAAAGTCTTGACTGAGGGGAAAAATCTTCAAAGAGCTAGATTTTTCTGTATAGCATTTTCAAAGATGTCATCAATTTTGATGAAATATTTTCATTGTTTATCATCCTGAGAAAGAGAATTTACAATGTTCTTGTGAAATGTATTCTGTTAGATAATGGCATAAGCAAGAGGATTTTAATTAAGTAAAATGTTCTAAGAAATGAACATACTAATAATTATACTAAGGGCCTCACCAATATCTTAATTCAATGGTTTTGCTGTCATCATTTAATCATTAGACTGGTAACTGGAAGTGTATAGTTTAAAATGCTGTATTCATGATAGAGAATGACAGTCGTGGAGAAGCATGGGATATTTTAACGATTTATATTGTTCTGATTTTAGCATATCATTTTTACAGCTTTCTTTAAGTTTATAAAAATAATAGTTTGGCTGAGATGTTAGCCTATTACCATAAAGATTTTTGTTATTGTGATACAGAGTTGATGTAATACTTGTAATGATGGATAATGATAAGTGTTGATATTTAGTGAAATATTTGAAGAAATGACCATCATTAATATGACTAACAATTTCAACTCTCTAGAAGTTTGATGTCATTGTTTGCCTACAATGATCATTACTGTAAATGAATTGAATTTAGATTACATTTCAAAATTGTAGACAACTATCCTATTGAGGAAGATAGGAGATGTCCACTGTTCATGTTTGCTTGATATTTCAAGACCTTGTTATCACTTGAAAATATTACTCCCATTCTCAGATTGTCAGATCCAGTGATGCATTTGGATCAATTCAATCCTTTTTCACCAGAAGCCTTTACCCTGCTAGTATGTCATGTAAACAATATGGATACCTGGTTTTTGATCATTAATAACTTCAATGTTATAGATTTTTTATATTTGCTTATCATGTTCATGTCTTTCTATAAGTTTATCTACATTTATAGATTGTTTATATTTGCTTGTCATGTTCATGTCTTTCTTTAAGTTTATCTACTTATTAAGTTACTTTAGATATTTCTGTATTCATGTAAAGAGTTATGAAAATGTTGTTACGAATTATTCTTAATTAATACAGAAAATATGAACCAGCATATTTCATGATAATTCAAAGTATAATATCATCATATATAAGATTTTGTTTACTTCAATTCACAGTAGTTTTGTAACAGGTAAATTCCAACAAAAAGACAGAAAATGTATATTTCCAGTTCGTTTTATCAATAATAAAGATTTAAAACTCTAGCTAAAGCTTATTTTTTACCAAATCAGTGTCATCCAAGATATAAAAAACTTTTAAATAAAACTACTGAAAAATCTCAAAACTTGTGTTTGATAACAATAAAAGATCAATAAGTTATGTTAAATAATAATTGACAACAAACAAACATATATACCTTCTTAAAGCTATAATGTAATATTCAATACCATACATGAGCACATATTGCTAGTAAATGTGAAGCATCTAATACTTGTAAAATTTAAAGGGAGAAGATTTTGTTAAAAAGATTGGAGAGAGAAAGGAAATGAATAGATAAAAAGAAGGGAGGAAAGAAATTACCACAAATACCTGCATATAATGTGCACCCTCGTATAATGCACAGGGAGGTTTTCGGCCTCGCAATCTATGATTTTTCTATATACCCGCATATAACACGAACAGATTTTTTTTTTAGCATTACTGTTCCAGAATGAAGTAGATGGTGTAACGTGGTCTAAAGCAATGATCGAATTATTGGTATTGTATTGGTAACAATAAAAGTGCAAAATGAAATTTTCGAATAACGTTCCAAAAGAACGTCAGCTAACTCAATCATTACATACTCTATGTTTACTTACAAGTGATATTAGGACATACACAATAAATCGAATTATATTAATTTCATAGTATGGCATATGACATTCTTTGAGCTAATAAAATGAAGGAATGACGATAATCCTATGTCGAAGTTTTTTACATACGTTTTAGTCACGCCTGAGGTGGACGGGTTCGCCCAACCTTCAGTTTTACCCTTATTGGAACACTCTGGAGCATGTAAAAACTATAGCAAATAACCATAATTATTTACAGACTATAAGAATCAAGAACAAATCATGTATGAATGCTGAGAGAAAAGTAGGGAACAATAACTTGATTTCGTTCTACAAGAAGCATCAACTCCCAGTGTACTCAAAGACATCAGCTGCCATTGTTTCTAATTGTAAGTAGTACCAGTACCTCACCACCAGGTTGGGCGCCGGTGTAGGGTGACGTCATGCATAAGATGACGATTCCGATAACAACATCGAAGAAGAATGGACCAGTGATGAAGAATTTCTTGGCCTTTAAAACGAATAAATACTGAATTCATTCTTTTCATATCAAATTAATGTATGTTTATAGAATTAGTTAATAAATTTTAACTATTATCCATCTTACTTTTCGTAAAAATCACCAATAAAATTATGAGGGTATCTGGGCAGTAATTAATGTGCCGAAATTGTGGAAATATGGGGTCAAACAAAAATAGGAAGATTATGTCATCACCATCATCACCCTCACATAACACGCATCCTAATTTTTAACTAAAATATTTCGGAAAAAAAGTGTGCATTATACGCGGGTATTTTTGGTAGTGTAAGAGAAATGAGGTAATGCAGGAAAGAGAAAGCTGAAGATCCAAAGTGATTTTATTGCCAGAATTTTAAGTAAGAAGATGTTGTAAAGAGATATCAAAGAGTGTATGGGCAGATGAAATCTCCAGTATATTTTAATACTATAACCATACTCTGCACTGAATTTCATGGCATACATTATAAACAAAAACTTAATATCTTGTAATTTTCCATGAACTGGAAAACAGCATTTATTAATACTATAGTCAATTCTGGAAAAATGTCAGGGCCGGCCAAGTGGGGGGTGCAGCGGATGCAAGGCATCCGGACCCCTGATTTTTAGGGGCCCCCCAAATGTTAAGTATAAATAATATATTTACATCTTTAAACAAATTTTTGCTTTTTTATTAAATTAATTATCATTATAGTTACTTTATAATTATAAGTACATGTTCTCTCTAAGCTGTAACATTGATGTTTACAAAATGGCAGGTTTTTTTTGACATAGGGAGGCTCCAAAAACTTGCTTGCATCTGGGCCCCTGAAAGTACTTGGCTGGTCCTGATTACAGTGATAGTAGTCCACATAGCTGATTTTCCATAAAAACACAACTGATGACAAAATTATGCAATTATTGTATAGATCAGACATGGCCAACGTGCGGCTCTTCGATACCTTCAATGTGGCTTGCCTCAAAAATTTTAAATATATTTTTAAATACAAAACAAATAAATAATTCAATGAAATCGCACAAAGCTTGATGACTCCGTGTTACGAATTGATACTGGGCAGTTCATTATCCCTACCAACACACTGCCCGCCCACGTCCTGCATGTTGCAATGCTCTACTTCCCGGTCACATCGCTTTTATTTTGAACCATTTCATACACATGAGTCATTATATTTGTGATTGCCTTGCCTCGTGGCTGAAATCTGGATGCTTCATGCAGCATATGTTTTGTCATCTCAACTCAGAGAGATATTTTAGGCTAGTTCTGTTTCGACTTCAAAGTAGTAAAATCTCATAGAGCAAAGTAGTCAAGTTTCATAGAGATTTATTATATATATATATATATATAATAGTAATATGCTACAGCAGTTACATAATGAGTTTAAAATATTTTATTGGCTCATTACATGTTATTGTGGCTCTTCGGTGATGTTCATTGCAGTATTGTGGCTCCTGCTCAGGCCTAGGTTGGCCACCCCTGGTGTAGATCCTTAGAATTGTTTTAGCATTAGTAAATATTTTTATATCTATAAGAACAGTTTTCATTAAAATAGTAGGTCATAAACAAAGTCGCTTATAGTGACTTCATAATTCATGCTTACAAGCATTGTAGGGCTATATATTTTTGTAGTGAAGGCCAAGAAGTAACTAATAAACTTAATTTTACAAATATAAGATAAAAATTAATCTTAGATCAGGGGTTGACAACGTTTTTATGTAGCATGCCACTTTTACCAATATTTCTTTGCATGCCACTTTAAAAAATTGGGGAACAGCATTACTTTTATTTAGCATGATTTATTTATAATATAACTACAATAATAATGTTAAATTGCTTTAAAAACTTTACATTTAATAAATTTTAAAACTTTTTTGTCAAAATTAGCAGCAGCTTCTACGATTACACTTAACAATATAGTTCAACATAAATTATGAACAAATTTAAAAAATGCCAAACATTTTTGTTTTTTAGAAAAAGAAACTAAATAATAAAGACTGATTTAACGACTTCCTTGCCCTTCCATTTTGAATGCCAGTTTGGTCAGGTCTGGTTGATAGCTGGTAGTCGGACACGAAGACAAGCTTCTGAATTTCCTATAGTCAGCCAATTACGAACATGAATAACAGTATTCTTCATTAGAGAAAACGCTTGCAATAGTAACTGGTACCAAATACCAACAAAAGGGAAAAATGCAACTTTCTTCATTTTGATTGTAGCTGAGAGCAAGTACATGAGCAGATATATAAGTACCGGTTTTCGTTTTTGGAAATCTCGTCCTTCATAGAAAACTTATCGACCCACAAGTCTTAACTCTTAAAATTGATCAATTCCATCTCCAAAGATTCAATTCCAAGAAACTGGAAGTACTGCAACTCGAGATCAATTTCTTTTGCTTTCTCGGGGTACAAAATATATCTGAACATCAGACCATGGGTGTGCAAGTCTTGAAATCGTCATGCAAACTCTTCCTTCAAAACTATTATATACTTACGCAAATTTGGCCCTAATACTTTGAAATGTTCATCACTATCAATGAATGTTTTTAGTTTTGGGAAGTATCCCAGATTCCCTGTCAGAATATCAATTTCTTGCAAAATGACTTCCACCCTTCATACAAATTTAATATGGTTAGCCTTTTACCTTGAAACTTGACATTCAATGCATTCAAATGTGCTGTTATGTCTGTTAGAAACATAAGGTTCACAAGCCATTCATTATTCTCCAACTGAGGATAGTCTTTTTTAATTTCATGGGGAAAGATCTCAATTTCAATTAAGCATTTGACAAAATGAGACAACATTTCCTCTACTCAGACATCAAATGTTGCAGTGCTTTACAAGGTCACTGTAATTGGATTTCATTTCTTCTAAAATAGATTTGAATTGCCTGTGTGTAAGTGATGAGCAAGCAACAATTGTATTACCGTATATACTCGTGTATAGGTCAAGGTTTTAAGACCAAATTTTTAGCGAAAAACTCGGGGGTGGACTTACACGAAAAATTTTTTCAATAGGTTTATTTGCCCTGCGGTTATTAAAATTTGATGAAATTTACACTCTTGTTGTACTTTAACTGTATCGATAACTATGGAATATTTAAATACCAATGTATAGAAAGAATAAATTACTATATGATTTGGTGATCCTAAGTTGACCTCTGATGTTTTGCAAATAATTAAGCAATTTTGGTAAGCCTAACATTTGGTAATAAGACAGCAGCAAGACAGAAAACTGGCAGCAAGACAGATGTGCAACATGGTAACTCCGTAACATGTAACTAAAAGCCACCTCATCAATGATTTGCAGAAAGGCAATGCCTACCTCTAACCATCGCAGATTAAATTAGTATTGCCATCCTTACACGTTCACATTTGCCTTCACTGAGATATTGTACTATGCATTCAAACGGAAATTTGAAACTTACGAAATATTACGCTTCCCTACCAGGTTGGATTGGTTCGAGGTTGTCTTGGAATTCCTTCCACGTTCATATTTGCACTCTCCAAGGGGTAGGTTCCTCCATTCCTCTTTCAAAAACGTGCAAAACATGGATATCCTAGGACCATATAGTACATCTTTCTGCCGATTTAATCTGTTACTAAGGCGTATACAATGCAACGACTTTTGATGTTATGCGGTAGCGCTGAGGGAGACATTGGACTGCTACTTCGAACAATGTAGTTATATCGGAGTAAAGGAAACTTAATGTGCAACTTAATGGATCAACATATACAAAATAATTCGTTCTACTACACCTGAAAATCTGGTGTAGACTTATACATGAGATATACGAAAAAACAAAAACTTTTATGAAAAAGTCGGGGGTTGACCTATACACGTGATCGTCTTATACATGAGTATATACAGTAATTATATTTACTACCATGGACATTGTTATTTAGAACATTTGAAGAAATTTTGCAGCATAAATTTTCTTGGTGAATTACATGAGTGGCTAAAATAGGCCTTATTAATCCACAATTACCGTACTGAGTAAGGGACAAAATTCATTAAAGAAGGTGCTCGTACTGGTGGCCCCCAACCTGCAAACACAACATGTATCTTCTGAACAATGATTCGTTCATTTGTAAATTCCCGCCGTATTGCAGATTGAATCACAAGCAGCCTGGATGCGAGGGAAAAGGTCCACCTCTTGACCGACTGCATTTTCATACATGAGGTTCTAGATGTGACCCCAAACAAAAAAATCCAAAGGATTGAGATCCGGGGAGTGAGCTGCCCAATACCTTACCACCGGGCACGAGATTTCTCACCCCGTAGCTCGAACAGGGACCGGGTGTTATGCACATCGGCATGCTGCCCTACAACCCCTACCAATTTGTCGGTATAATTTAGGATCACCCTGTATTATAAATTACTGCTTCTTACATAAAATGTAGGATGATATATATGTTTAGGTATTTCTAAAAGAGCTACAGACATGATATTTAGCATGATGCAAGGCTATTGGATACAACCAAGGAAAAAATCAAAAATTACAAATTTTATTTATTTCTAGGGAGGTTTTTCCGACCCCAATGTTTCATTTTAACTCCCAATAAGAATAGCATGGAAATTGGTGAAGGGTTTTATAAAATAAGATTTTTAAATGACAGCAATTCCTCATTTATCACAATGGCTCCATTCCTCAGAATCCATGCAATTTCTTGTTTTAGAATTATAACATCATAAGATTTCATCTTTGGTTGAGATCAACGGTCTCATAATCTCATTAATAAAAGCATTATTCCACCACGGACCAATTGGTGCTTCTTTTTTCAAGATTTGGATATTGATGAATGACACAATCCATGGCTTGTTCAAACGTACTGAGAATTTTCCCAAGACTTCCAGGGTGAGTTGTTTACATGAAGATGTCTTGGCATTTTGTCCTTTTTTAAGGTGACCAGACCTCCTAGATTATGAGGGACATAAGCCTATAAGTTTTGGACAGTTTTTTATGGTGTCTTTGGCAGAGGAAATCATTTTGTTAAGAGGATTTTTTGTGAGAAGTAAGGTCTGTTTTTAAGTAATTGTTCGACTTATTGTTCCTGCTTATTCATGATGACAAGGGAATTTCTTTTATCAGCTTTCAAGTAAAAACAGTCTTTTAATTTTAAATTTTTGATGAGTTTGTAATTGGGACTGGGAAGGTGATTTATAGTGTTATTTTTTAAATTGTGTTCCAGTTGTATTTTGCAAGCAGTCCTTATGCGATTTTTGGTAGTACCTTCAGGTTTTTAATGGAAAATTCAATACCTATAATGATATCATGGAGTGGGCTCTTTGTGGGAGAGACAAAAGTTGTCCTTTTTTTTAGATTGAGTCCATGCTTAGTAAAAGTTTCTGGTGAGAAGTTATGGATAATATCAATGTCATGTTTCTTGTGGGCACCAAAAGATTTTTAACCCAGTTTAATTTAATTTAATTTTATGTTTATAAATTTTAAATTTGTATTTGTGTTATGTCACAGTTTGAATTTTCCTTTCAAAATCATCCCAAAGGACATTCTCAAATGATGAAAGGTTTTTGGTGAATTTTAAATGTACAGTAAAACGTCATGCAATGCAGATTCATGCAGCATGTTTTCAGTATTGAGCGATCTTTTTTTAACCGATTTTCTTGCAAGGTGGTCCATTTTCAGGCAACGCAGAGGGGTCCGAGATAAAAATCCTAAAACTTTGCCAGCACCTCAAATATTTACTTAGTTCCTGTATGCTCTCTGAAGGCAGTCATCACAAGTAGAAAGGAAATTTTTTGAAATGTATCAGTGCAAAGTTTGATGTTTTGGCAATTGGCATGGGAGTATGGAGTGAATGAATCAACTATTTGCACCATTGTTGCAGGAAACTGCTTGGTTTTGACAGGCTTTCAAGTGGTCTCTTTGAAGCAGAGTTTAACATGGACAGAAGCTTTAAATTGAAATGTGCTATTGAACAATGTACAAATATATATCTATGCAGACTACAGCAATGCAGAGACGCATTACAGATTAATTACGCCAACCATCAACATCAAAAGACCTGGTGCTGCCAAACTGTTAGGTAATGAATTGATTTAAATTAAAGTTTTAAAATTGTTTTATCTTTTTAAATCTTACGATTTTTACATAAAAAATTATACACATTACTTCCCAAACTCTGGAAAGTAACCCTATTTCCATAAGTCATTAAATTCAGGCAGCGCGTTTTATCCCAATGCGGCTGCTTCAGGATGGTAACTACCATGTTGCATGAGGGTCTACTGTAATTGGTAAGCCTCCAATTCAAACTTCTGTCTATGAATGTAAAGAGATTTTAATTCAAGAAGAAGCCATTTTTGTTTGGCGAAAATTATGGCTTTGTTAATATTTGAATTGGAGGGAGAAGCTTTAAGGTGCATAAGGTAGATATCTGAATATACAATTGTATATATAGCTTTCATGAATAATTAACCCCGAAAACGTATATTTTATAGTGCCTAAAAAATGCCTATTTCGACGTTAATGCATATTTTTGTCATTTTCATGCAAAAAAGCCTAAAAAGGGCTAATTTTGTAGAAAAAATCGACAATAAAAGCAGATTTTGGCACTAGTCATATTTTTTAAACTGACTGTACAATGTTCAGTTGAGGGTTGGGAAAATGTCCTTCACACCACGGTCATGATCAGGAGGCGAACACCAGCAAACACCTGTCACGACAATGTAACAATGGGCTTAATCTGATGTTGCGTTAATTTTTCGTCGTTACATTGTCATATCGTGTGGGGTCGCTCGAACCCTCGGCTGCCAGTGCCGAAAAAGAAGTAGCCGTTCCCGAAGGGACGGCGCCCGTCCCACCAATGACGGTGCCCAGCGAAAACGCTAGGCGGCAGATTGGAACCGCGGGAACCAGGCATCTGCCACCCTGGTTGATGAGGTTAGATTCGCAGGGGCTGTAGGTACGCTCTCGGGCGAGCGGAAGCTAGACCGCAACCCCCCACCGGGGAGAGAGCAAAGACCGCGCGATTCATTCATCCTGGTAATCTGTGCCGCCAGCGGGGCACGGATGCGCTGGGCCAGCATATAGCCCTGTCTTAAATGACCCTCGGAGGCGAGGCAAAACACTCCGCAGCTGTGGCGGGAATATGGCCTACCAGGCTGAGGAGTCCCGATAAATACCAGGGGTCGCCCCCATAAGAAGGGCGTCTGAGAGTAAACCAACTGTCATATCGTGTGACACAGGAAAACGAGAATAACCCTGCAGTCCATCTCCAGACCGCAGAGGGTGAAGGTGAGAAGTGTGAAAATTGTGAAAGTGCAATGCATAAAGTAGCAAGTTCGAAAGCTTATTTAATACGTCAGTGGCTACAAGAGTTCCCGTACTTTACAACGGATGGAAAAATTATCTTGTCAAGCATGCAACAAGGAGATAAGTACATTATAATGCTGGCTTGCAATGAATTATTGGCCGTGAATTGCTTGTCATCTTTGAGGCAAAAACCATCTACATTTTCTGTTTATACGAGCCATTTTATGGTAATTATAGACGTGGTTATTCAAAATGTCCAGCAATCCAGCTGCAGACCTTCGTAGCTCTAAAGTAAATTTTATATTTTTGTCCCATTTCCATATTTATTAGATTATTTCCATATTTTTAAGGTTACTTATTTCTTCATAATTATTCTTTATAGGTTTTGAGTAATAAAAAAACCCACCTAACTCAGCATGCCCAAGGAGTGCTACATAAGGCAAATGTTGAACGCAAATCGAAGATGAAACAAATGCTTTTAACAAAAACTTCTGAGGGATCCAGCAAGAAGAATCAGTTTTATGCAGATTTGTGTCATGCAATTGTGGCAGCCAACATTCCATTCAGAACACTAGAAAATCCAACATTCAAGGGGTTCCTAGAATGATACTGCCATCAGTCGGTACCTTCCGAGTCAACGCTAGGCAAGAATTACGTGCAACCCACGTACGATGATGCAATGTGCAGGATACGGTAGGACATTGGAGATTCACATATTTGGATATCAGTCAATGAAACCACTGACGCTCTCAGCAGATACATGACCAACTTGGTTGTTGGGAAATTGACCAAGATATGCCATCCAGAGCCTACCTCATCTGCACGAAGCAACTTGCCAAAACAAATCAGGAAACAATAGCACACTCTGTGAATAATGGACTGAAAGTGCTGTATATCAACAATCTAGACAAAGAGAAAGTGCTGCTCCTATACACAGATGCTGCGTCATACATGGTTGCTGCCATTCAGTTGCTCAAGGTGTTCTATCCCTCCCTTGTGCACGTGATATGCCTTGCCCGTGGTTTGAACCGCGTAACAGAGCAAATAAGACTGGAAATCCCCAAGGTTATCAAATTGATCTCCACCGTGAAGAAAGTCTTCGTCAAGGCACCAACAAGAAAACAGGCTTTTTGAGAAAAACTGCCCAATGTCTCTCTGCCACCAGAGCCTGTGCTCACCCGCTGGGGCACATGGCTGAAAGCAGCTGAATATTACAGTGAGCATATCCTTCATGTCAAGGAAGTTGTGACAAATCTAGCCGAGGATACTGCCTGCGTCACTTCGGCAAAAATGCTGCTGGATGATCCCTCCATTCCCAAGGATTTGGTGTATATTAGATCCCACTATACATCCCGTGTGTGGATTATTGCTGAATTGGAGGGCTCAGGAAAACCCATCTACGAAAATACTGCTTTGCTGAATGAAGTGAAACAAAAAATCAAGGAAGCGCCAGGTGAAGTGGGGGAAAAAGTAAGAGCAAAACTAGAAAAAGTACTACAAAAGAACTCAGGTCTGCAGAGCCTATGTACAGCAGCAGATATACTGGCAGGAAAATCCAGTGAAGTTGAGGGCAAAATTCCATTTCAACATGTACCTAAGTTGAAGTTTGCCCCATCACATCAGTTGATGCCGAACGTTCTGTTTCTGCTTACAGGATGATATTAACTGACAAATGCCATAGTTTTGTGGCAGAAAACTTAGAAAAAGTGCTTGTTATTTACTGTGAGGCCAACTATGGGAAATTTGTGGAATAAACACAAGGAGGTGACAAATTCATTATGGGAATTTTGAATGAAACAGTTTGTCAAACATTCTGCATAGTACTTAAATACAAGGTGCGGCAGAAAGAACTCCCCGACACACACTCCCCACTCCTGTACCCCCACCCCACGCGGTTGTGAAAGGCACACTGCATCGTTATTGCTAAACCGCCATTTTGAATGAACTCCTCGACAACAAAAGTGTGGTGCTCTCCCAACCAAGCCATGGTGTGAACTGAAAATGGCATGAACACAGCTGTCTAACGACTCACTCCTGTATCCCCACCCCACCCCTAGCTAAACCCCTCCCAAATCGTGGAGTTCTTTCTGTTGCACCTTGTATATACTTGAATAGTGTTTTCAGTCAATATTACTATATGTAATGTAGATAGTATTTTCTCTGTAACGCATGATAATTTAACCATAAGAATAAGTCTCAATGCATAGTAGTCAAATATTTTTATATTCTTCGAAAACACAAATCAATAATGTTTTGTTGACTGGTAATTTTTGCGTGCATGCATGTTTCAGTCCTTTTTCGTGAATTAAAGTTGACAGTTGACAGAAATGATGTTGTTTTTTACTGGATACAGATTTAGAAGTAGTTTTTAGAGCCTATTTTACCTTTTATAAAGCCTAATTAAGCTACTTAAAGAGCCTATTTCAGTCACCTAAAACTTAATTTTTAGAACCTAAAAATCCGCAGTCTAGTTATAAGGTTAACAAAAATCCATTTTCAACCAATTTATAAGTTATTGGAGTTCCAAGGTTTACTAGACACTTGAGTTTAGTCCTTACCCACTAGATGGCACCTATATCTCCATTTTGGTAAAAATTGGAGTTACAAGTTTTCTGGACTAGGATTTATCAAATAACTTAGTTATATGTATATTGATATTGAAAAGATATTTTTACACTGATTAATTAGTCACTTGTCAAAATCATTTGCTATAAAGGAGCATCGCAATTTTTATTTATTTGTCATTCATATTGTTTCTTTATGAGAATTTTTGATAATAAGTCTGCTAAATTATAAACACTGAAACAGCAGTTTCAAAATGGTGGTCACCTACATTGAGGGATAACTCATACTTGAAGATTTCACATCATTCCTCCAAATTTCAATGTTTTCATTTTTGCACTCGGCGTATAAGTTGACCCTGAATTGTTTGGAGAATTTTTAACACTTCAAAATTCGACTTATACACCACAATATACGGTAATCATATTGTACACAACAGATGGGATGGAATGAAAAAGTTGCTTTTTTAATAAGCGGTACTATAATACAGGATCCATGGGAGACGATCTACAACTGTTCAAAATGGTTTCAAAATAGAGAATCTCCATTTCAAATTGCTATTGTGATTATCTTAAAACAGGTATTAGATGAAAAGTGAGGCTGGATTCCTGCTCAAGGTCAAGGACCACAAAGCACACTTAAGTCATACAGTAAGGCAAAATATCATAAATATGGGAAGTCATACTCATCAGAAACTTCAACTTATGGAAAAAATGCAACTGGAAAATATTATCTCCTTTGAGATATTGAACATTCAAGTAATAGAAATTTGAGTTGCAGAAAAAAAACATGAAAATGAGGGATTTTGACCAGAAAATGAATTCATTTAGTTATAGATGTTCGACCTATAGAAGTTTAACAGTAACATCACACTAGAGATGAGTTAAGAAATCATGACAAGCTATGCTTTTCTTTCTCTAATTTTTTTCCATTCAAGTAATCAGTTATCCAATTAATATCCTATTATTGCCATAAAATGGAAACATCGATGAAATGCCCAAGTTTTTGTATTGTCTGATGCATCAAATGAAGTGCTTTTTTAGGATTTATTCACAATAAAATTTACATGAAAAGCTGCTTTGAAATATTCAACAAACTGACAGATACCAATTCAAAGATTATCAAAGTGATGCTAACCAATGACATGATACCCAAAGTATATAAATTTCAAAAACATCTTGTCACTAGATTGAGGGGAAAACATTACATTAAATGATTTATCAAAATTAAATTACTGCAAATTAAATGTTTAGATGTAAACTTTATAAATATTTAACCAAAAAAGTCATCAAAAAACCAAAGAATTTGGTTTAGACAAGTAATTCATACATGAGACCAAGTTTTTACAGCTATCAAACATCACTGGAAATCTGCATATACTCATGTATAACGCGCACCCATACTTTCTGCCAAAAAATCCAGACTTTTTCGTATACCCCGAGTATAGATTTTGTGGAGTGCAAGAACAAAATTTAGAATTACATTTTAATGTTAGGTTTTAACTAGAGTACCATAAATAAGTAAATAAAGACCCTTTCTGGGTATCGCAAAACTCAAATTACACAAATCCCACTTTACGCAAAAACCTCAGAAAATTAATTTTTAAAACCAGAAAACTCCGAGTTGTGGAAATATGCTTACAAGGCAAAACGATTCAGGCTTAAAGGTCAAATCTGAATTGTTTAAAAACGTCAATTTATTTTAAACTTATCGAAGTACACGTAACACTTACCTATTTACATAATATTAAATGCTAAATATTTAATGGCAGTATTTAATACGAAATCTTAAATTTTGTTGCTTATCACGGCAGCCTTCTTTGCATAGTTATTTGGAATTGAAGATGAGGAAGATGAATTCTATGGGTTTTAAATTACTTACATCATTAATTATATACATATATATATAATATAGTCATTAACCAAAACAATTATTTCAATTTGCATATATGCGCACTATGTTTTTTGTTTTTGAAATGTGTTTTGCGGGAAGTCTACTTGGCGATTATTCAGGAATCAGCTGATTAGCTAGTGAAATGTGGAATATTTGGAGAGGATGGAAATACAATTGTAAGGAAGTAATTAGGTTTAATATGTTTAATTAATATATGTATAAGCTGGATTATCGATAATTAGCGTCCAAACGTGAGAATCTGGTGAGAGTTAGGTACACTTCAATTGTTAATTTTAACTGCACAAAAGTGTTACCCGTGTATAACATGCACCCTTACTTTTTGACCTAGAAATTTGGTCTTCAAACTGCGTGTTATACACGAGTATATATGGTATTTATCTTTGATATTTTCTCTCACAAGAATTTGACATTTGAATTTTGACAAATTTACAGCTATATTCTAAGTAATGATGCTTGTATACAACAGGAATTGTAAAGAAAAAATAACAAAATAGCAGAAAAAATTTAATGGTCCAAATTTGGTACAAGTAAAAATCATGAAACGGTTGAAAAATGAAAAGGGCTAAATAAAAAATTAGGCACTACTGGTACTACTATGGCATAAGAACCTCCTTGGCCACCAGGTTTGGTTAGTTTGGTTAGTAGGTTCATCTCCTTTCCACGTTCATTGTGTTTCCTCCCTTCGGTTGATGGCTTCCCTGAAGTATCATGAACTGCCAGTCCGAGAAGAAGTAGCATGAGGTTTCTGCAGGAACATGGAGTGATTGCAAGTGAACTAAGTACAATGTTGCAGTTCAATGTCCACTCACTCCATAGTAGTACCATTTCTTGCCAATTTCTCACCATCAACAGTATTACTGTCCCTCTCTTGAACTTCACCTGGTTATTAGAACAGCACCAAATACCATTGTACTTATTTCTATAAAGTTAAGGAACAAATTTGTTCCAACTAGTAATACTTTATAAACCCTCAACACAAATTTAAACTAACAATCAATTGCAATACTGCAGTATCAATTATAAGAAATGTATGGGGAAGCTAAATTGTCACAAATTACTGCAGGAAATAAAAAGAAAAAACAAAATAACACAATGAATTTGATTACCCAAATTTGGCACAAGCAAAAATTATGAAACAGATGAAAAATTATAAGGGCTATATAAAATATTTTCATACTTATTTCTATAAACTTAAGGAACAAATTTGTTCCAACTAGTAATACTTCTTAAACCTTAAACAAACTCAAACTATCAATCAATAGCAATAATGCAGTATCAATTATAAGAAATATATGAGGAAGCTAAATTGTCACAAATAACTGGTTAATATGAACATACAAAGAACATCATGAATACACTGCATAAAACAGGCCAAAAATGACACAAAACTAGTTTTAAATCATCAAGGATAGCTGCCCAAACTTCTCAGGAGACATCTTCAAACTCATAAACAAAAAATGTTGTTACCCATATAACACAGAGAGCACTGTCTACATTGCCAATTAACCACTAGAACAAATGCAATACATTGGGTTAAAATTTAAGAATACGTCTTACTAACAATATACAGGCAGAACTTGTCTTTCATGGCTTTACCTTTCAGGTGTTTTGCCCTTTAGTGCTTCCTCATTAGAATGTGGTCATTTTTGACCATTTGGGATAATACGTGATATATTATGTTTAGGACAAGGAGTCTTATCTATGTCAGAAGTTTTGAAGGAATGTGAGCGTTTAAGTGAGGAAGACATTCCTGATTCCATTTATGTATTACCATCAGTAGATACCGGAGCAGAAACAGATGAGGATTTTGGAGACAAAGATGATTGCGATCCGAATAGATAATAGATTAAATCACAATCAACTGAATGCACCAGCTTAAGTTTCATTCAGTGATGATCTAATTCAAGAAAAAGAAGAAACAAATACTCGGTGTGCTAAGAATAAAAAACTGCACCATTGGGAAAAAGGTGGTATTGAAGATATCAATTCACTACTGTCACCAGGAGATGAAAAATTTCCCCATTCTCTTTCCGAAAATTCGGAACCAATTGATTTTTTCATTTGTATATAACTCCAGAAATTATCAGTGACATCAAAATGCACATCATTATATGCCGCACAAACAAATAGCTGTCTCTCCACAGATTGTGCCGATATGTATGCATTCATAGGAATACTGCTACTAGGTGGTTATAATATTTGTTCTAGGGTGGTTTGGGTACCAAGCATGGAAGCTAGATTTAAAAAATGGGTACTGCTTACAGTTTTCTTTGTATCAAGGAAAATTTTTGACTAAAAAAAACCAATACAAAAAAGAATTTGGTTTAGGAGGATCATTAATTTTAAATTTTGCAGATTTACTAGAGTCATCATATCAACGAATGAAATTTCCTTTATTTTTTGACAATTATTTTACAAGTGCTTAAGTGGTGTCAGAACTTCATAACAGGGGAGTTGGTGCAACTGGGACAGCTTGTGAAAATAGAGCTGAAAAATGTGCCATAATATCTAATAAGGATATGAAGAAAAAAGACAGGAGAAGTGGACAGTTGTGTCGACAAGGACAGTAATATAATAGCTGTGAAATGGCTGGACAATAATGTAGTTTTATTACTGTCTAATCAATTTGGTGTGGAGCCAATGAAAAAGGTTGCTCAATATTCAGTAAAAAAGAAGCATAAAATTGAGATTCTTCAACCTTTTTTCATCAATATTTACAATAAGTATATGGGAGAGGTGGATAACCATGTCTCAAATTATCAAATAAGTATGAGGGGAAAAATGGTGCATGCCAATATTGTTTTGGGTTATAGATGTTGCTGTAAATAATGCCTGGCTTCTAAGCAAAAGTTTTGGCTGCAAATTAGATAAGCTAGAATTTATCCGACAACTAATTGATGCATTATGTACAAGCTATGGGACGAAGTGAAAAAATCCGGGGCCGTACAAAAAAAATAGAGTAAGTCAGTCCCAAAAAGATGTCGGAAGGCATTTGGTTTTAATGTGAAAAAAAAGGAGAAATTGTGCCTATTGTAAAAGTAAAACTGTTACTGCATGTGAAAGCTGCAATGTTGCCTTGCATGATAAATGCTTTGTACCTTATCATAACTAATTATTCAAAAATGTCAAATCAATGTTTTGCAATAAAAGTTTTAAATATCGTAGAATTTTAGTTATGAAAATTTTCCTTGAAAATATTATTTTTCATTCAATTTTTTTGTTTACAGATTGTATTTGAAGAATGAAAAAACTAAGTGGAATTTGATATTTTCATACCTCATTAACCCAAATGGTCATTTTCGACCACAACCAAAAATATGTTTAAAATGATAATTTTTTAAATTTTCCATGACTATTGCTTATTTTCATGTTAAATTACCTTCTACATTCAGAATATGAAGAAAAAACATCGAAATTAGAATTCTGGGCTTTAAGAGGCCTTGTATTTCCTATAATTCCGGGATGAAATGGGTTAATTACCTCTCTTTCACAGTTTTGCCTTTTGCAGAGTTCTTCAGGAACATAATCTCTATGAAAGACAAGGTCAGCCTGTAATAGTGACATTAGGAAAACAGTAACAACAGTATGTCTTAAAAATTATTTTGGCCTCTTTCAAAATGGGTAACACAATACTCTTAATTAACAAGATGACTCAAGAAAAAGTAATGCCTCCTTTGATCCCTGGGTTAAAATGTGTTCAATTTGAAGACATCTGCATATTTCCAATCCTATTATTGAATGTGCTGCTGAGAAATCATGATTCCCTGAAAATAAAAGAAATTTACAATTAAAACCAAAAAATAATTGCAAACAAGAAAATCAGATATGATTTTAAAACTTAATATTATTGCTTTTAGTAATACAGTTAGTCCCCGCTATATGTCGGAGATGTGTTTCTGAAAACAACATATAGAAAAACATTTTCCTATAAGAACAATGATAAAGTAGGGGTTACATTCCTGGCAGATATATTGTGACACATTTGTATCCCAAATAATACAAATCATTACACTACATTAGACATACTTTGTTAAAACAAATAAATAAAATTAATAACTACAAAAAACCACCTGGGCTTTTACATTTTTTCCCTTCAAAATCACCATATTGAAGGCTCATCTAATTGTAAACAGACACAAGAATCATTCACAGTTATGAAATTATAATATTGGTACTTTTATTAAAAACTCTGGAAAGGTGCACTTGCTCAAAATGAAGATCAAGGCTTACCAGCAAAAATGCATAAGCAATGAATGAAATTTCTGTACCAAACATTAGTAAGTAAAGTTGAAACTACTGCAGGATCCCTCTTCCAAGCATTCTCTCCCTCTTATTGTTTTTGCCTGCTTTTTCCCAGTTAAATAACTGGAGGAACCATTATGCAATGTCTGCTTCATATCACAGTAATGTCATTTACAGATAAACCTTTCCGAAAAATGTACTGTATCACACCTCAGGGATTGAATTTCTCCATTTCAATTGAGGGATTGCATGGCCAAGCTAAATGATTCATTTAGAATGAACCACAGAGTATTATCATGAATTGTCGCATCTAACTAGAAAGTACAGGAAAACCTCGTTAATTCATAACTCAAGGGACCAAAAATTCATAACACTGAATTAAACAGGTTAGAATTATCCAATACATTTTTAATTTGGCACCAAAACTTGAAGTACCAAGCCCTTGTTTGCTAATGTAGATATGAATGTCATCATCATCATCATCGCTGAGCAGGTGTTCGACAGTTGGGTAAGTTAAATCACAAAACTCGACCCCAATGCATATTTAATGAACAAACAGATAAATATATACATTAATATCAACTGCCATTAACATAAAAACACTATCAAACTTAAAATTAATGATTGTAAAGTAAAACATAAGTCATCACCTATTTATTCATATCAAATTGAAATATTCATTAATTTTACTTTGTTTTGAGACAGTATTTATCTGATACAAAGTCATTTAATTTATTTATTGCTTTGCTCTAAATCACAGTTCATTAGGGATTTGAGAAAAGCAAATGCTGTGAAGACCTCTTTGCATATAGGATATGCAGGTTCAAGGAAGATCTCCTGTCCATTCTCTTCTCCCTCACTCCCTGAAGCTGCTGTGGAAGCAGCCACTTCTGCGTCCATCAGAAGAATATCTGTTGAACTCATACATTGTCCAGAAGTTGCTACCATGCTATAAACATTAGCAAAATATTCGAAATGCGATAGGTCTGTAGTTTTAGACCTCAGCTCAAGACAGTTTTCAAAATCTGCTGTAGTACTTACAATTTCATTAGCAATTTTCTTGTTTAAAAACCCAACTTTCACAAAGTAATTTGTAATAACAAGAGGCTCTCTAGCATTCCACGCAAGAACTATGTTTCTCATCACATCAAGTAAATTCCATTTCTTGATCTCTGTCACAGGAATGTTCCGCTTAATCTCGCAGAGATAATATCTTACTATTCGCTTTCCATATGACATTTTTAGGCAGTTAACAATTACCAGGTCTAATGGCTGGATATAACTTGTTGTGTTAGCGAGTAGAAATAGAAGACTCTCAATACTTCAAATCTAGGCCCGCTTCATTGTATGCTGTGCACTGGTCCATTATCAGAATAATTTACTTGTTTTGGGAAGCCATTTATCTCTCCAGCTGCATAAGCCACATCCTTAAGAGTTTTACCATCATCCAAGTATTTTTGTTGGCTCTATAATCTGAGGAAAGATGTGCTATTCCTTTAAACATCAAGGCTTTTTGGAATTGCCTACAATTAGTGGTTTTAATTTTTCACTTCCATCTGCTAACAAGATGTTTAATCTTGCTTTGGATTTTTCTCACCATAGCAAGTTTCACATTTAACACGAGCATTCAATCTGGTTCCAAATTATAAAAAAACCCAGTTTCATTGCAGTTGCTGATGCCCTTCTGCTCTTAACCTTGACTGTGACAAGCTATTTCGTCATGAGCTTCCCCCCATATTCCTTGGTCCTTTAGGTTCACATTCATGAAAACAGATAGCAGTTAGGCCAAATTTGCCGAGATGTAGATCCTTTGTCACAAACCCTGCACATGTTATGTATGGTTGCATATACAACGAAAATCACTTAACACGAAATGCACAGGACCAAAAAAACAATTCATGTTAAAAGAATTTCATGCTAACCGATCTGAATGCTGAATGTTTTCAAAAGGTTAATTTTTAATTTTTAAAACATAAAATCATATCGGAGATAAATGTATGATACTCTTTGAGCTACTTGTGCGAAATACAATTATTTTAAGTCAAGGAAAATCTTAAGTTAAATCTTTTATTTACTACATATATACATAAATAATTGTCGTGAAAATATAATGCCATAACTACACTTACATACATGCTTTTACAGTTAAAATCGAAGTGTTTACTATAAATCTAGTCTATTTTTTGATAAAAAAATCAGTAATTTTTTTCTGAACTACATTATTAAGAATTTTCTTTTCCACAAAGTTTTGCAAATCGTCCAACACTTCATACATATTTTCTCCATCTGACTGATTATCTAAATATCTTCACACACATTCAAGCATTCTGGCCATTTCAGCAGCACTTGGCGAGGGTGGCATTTCGTCATTATCATCGGAACTTCTGTCACTCTTACTTTCTGCTGCTGACTTTGGTCTAACAATTTCGACAATATCGGTGTCTGTTAAAATTTCTGCGGTAAAGATGAGATCATCCACTCCAACATATTCACTAAGGGTGATTTCCTCAGCCAAACTAGAGGTGGAGGATACAAGATCAAATATATAGGCTAAATCACATTCGGCATGAATGTCCTTAAGCATTGTCAACGGTGCTGCAGTTCCATTCTCTCCTACAAAAGGCTTGTTTGCCTGCAAAAAGTAGAACCCAGCGTGACAAAAGCAGTTTGCAATTGTTTTTGCTGTTACTGCCCTCCAGGAGGCATGCAACAAATGAAGAGAGTCCAAAAGTGTCACGGTTCTAACTCCTCCTTAGATTCAATGCTAGATATATATTTTTGCAGCAGTCCTTTATGATAGTAAAACTTTAGATTTCTAATTATTCCCTGGTCACATAGCTGCAATACTCTGGTGATATTTGGGGGCAAAAATATCAATTTGATGAACTTCAACCTGTCCACCTTCGGATGGGGAGGACTATTGTCAAGAACCAATGCAATAATGTGCTTTTCCCATTGAAAGCGCTTATCCAATGGGAAATTTGAAAACCCTGTTTCAAATGCCATTTCGTGCTATCCGAAGAATTTCTCATGGTTTTACTTTATTAGGACCAAAGATAATTTTCGGGTTAACCGATATTTCGTGTTAACCATCTCCCATTAAGTGAATAACTATACACTGAAAAGTGTAAGATCTGGAACGGACTGAGCATGCATTTCATGTTAACCGATATTTCATGTTATCTGTTTAAATGTTAAGTGATTTTCACTGTATGCATCGCCCGGTCGGAAATTCTTCGATGTGCAATAAAATCTATTTCACATTAGCATGCAAACTCAGACATCTGGAATTTTTACCCAATTTTCTTCTTTGACACATCTGGTGTTCTTACCGATTTTGCTACTTGGACACATCTGGTTTACCAGGGCAAATAAATATTTCCCACAACCCCTTGCAGAAACATAATTTTTGAGATGTGCTTTTTTCATAGAAAGCTTAGTTATCACGTGAACTTAGTAGTATGAGCATTGAGAGTACAAGATTAGCATCAGCAAATTTCAGTGTAATGTTACTACTATTAAATATCAGGAATATCTTCATCTGAAATCTTTGACCATTTACTTCTAGAAGCCAATTCATGATATTCACTATTCGAGGGACAAATCTATCATAGATTTTTCAGAAAAACAAATAGAAAAATTACACTTATTTCCGAATGCTAACGTGGTAACTCTTGATGCTCGTACTACTAAGTTCAAGTGATAACTAACCATTCTATGAAAAAAGCACGGTAGTGGGAAATATTTATTAGCCATGGTAAACCAGATGTGTCCAATTTGTCCAATTGATACCAATTTTGACTGTTTCCTTGGCGTATATTATGCCCTCCCCCTTTCCCCCCTTTATTTTTGTTTTTACACTGTGTATTCGTAATTGTTATAAAATTCTGTCGATTGATGCCAATGTCAACTGTTTCCTTGGCATACCTTACGCCCTCCCCTCTTTTCCCTCCCCGACTTTATTTTCGTTTTTACGCTGCATATTCATAACCGTTATAAAATTCTCTGTCGATTGATACCAATTTCCACTGTGTTTCCTTGGTGTACCTTATGCCCTCCCCCTTGCCCCCCCACTACTTTCGTTTTTATGCTTCGTATTTATAATTGTTATAAAATTCTCTGTTGATTGATGCCAATGTCGACTGTGTTCCCTTGGCATACCTTACACCCTCCCCCTTTTCCCTCCCCTCACTTTATTTTCGTTTTTATGCTGCGTATTCGAAATCATTACAAAATTCTCTGTCAATTGATACCAATGTCGACTGTTTCTCCTTGGCATACCTTATGCTCTCCTCCTTTGCCCTCCCCCCACATTAATTTTGTTTTATGCTGCGTATTCGTAAGCATTATAAAATTCTCTGTCGATTGATACCAATGTCGACTATGCTCCCTCATCATACCTTATGCCCTCCCCCTCCTTTCCCCTCCTCCTCCTTCCATTCTCCTTTTTGCTGCATATCCATAAATTCCCCTCAGTCCTTTTTCCTTTTTGCTACCTATTCGTAAATACCCGTCTTTCCCCTCCCAGCTTTTACTATGGGAAGTGGGATTCTGGCAACTGGGAATTCGAGCATTTGGGACTATGGCAAGTGGGATTAATGGCAACTGGGTTTTATGGCAAGCGGGATTCGAGCATTCAAATTCGAGCAACTGGGGCAATGCCTAACCACTTCCCCAAGTTTTTTTACAATATATGGTCAAAAAAAGAAATTTTTAAATTTTATTTTAGGAAAAATCACAGGGAGACAATTATAGAAATGCTTTCATTTCTTTTCTTAAAGTATATTACAAAGTTTACTGAACCCCAAAATATGTAATATTATTGAAAAAACCAAGGATTTGACAATTTCTATTTCAAAACTAATATAAATGTAGCGGAAAGTATATAAGAAAGCATTAAAATTACATCTAATATATACATACAAACAAATTATAAAACTATTGGATTGTCCTTTGCGATCCATTTGGTATATGAAAATGTATATGAAATCACAAAAATAAAAACGGTATAAAATACAAAATGACCAAAAATGCATATAACTCAACAGAAACGATAATAACAAAATAACAAAAACTATGATAACAAACTGTTTTGGAGCACAAATACTAACTTGAAAGCACAACGAATAACTGGTATGAAAAGATCCTCAAAAAACTGATACCAATAGGGTATGTTCTTATCTCATGTGGTGAAAGAAAGGGCCTTCTAGGAATTGAGAAAAAAAGGAATCTGGAAAACCCACTGAGGGTGAATAAACTAGCAGTTAACGAATTTGTTGGTAGGGTAAAGGATACCTGAAACTGAAATCAAATCATCTGGTTTGCAAAGAGAAAAATTCGGCTTGCTCTGCATTAATGACCATGTAAGTTCACTACCCCAAGATTTCGAAAAACTGGCTCTGAGAAATCAAAATTGTGCCTACTTCTGACCCCTGACAGTAGGAACATAAACTTCTAGGAAGTAACAAAAAAACTCGGTTGAATTTCGCAAAGGAAGGAAAAAATACAGTAGCCTGAGTATACCCAGGCTTGTCAGAATTTGAACATCAACTCATTCTGAGTATACTTAGGGTAAACAGGGAAGCGGTTAATAAGCTTTGTATACATTGTGTGTGCATGCAGGTATGTAAGGCATGAGCCCCGAGAAGAGAATTTTCTGGGTACATCCATAAGGGAATAGATTACCGTATTTACCTGAATCCAAGACGACCCCGAATCCAAGATGATCCCAAATCTAAGATGACCCCAAGTCTAAGATGACCTCCCCTTTTAGCAGACTGCCAAAACAAAAAAGATTTTATGACCTAATTTCTCACTAACTGTATTTGGTGTATAATTCAAACACATGAATTCAGTGTAGGTATACTAGTTCATTCATTAATTGAAATGGTTTGTTACAAATTTTTTCTGAAAACAAAAAGAATTTATAAATGTATTTTTTAAATTGTCTTTATTTATTGAATTCTGGATCGTAAGTTTGCAATGAAAAATACAATTATTTTATCTTGTTTCATTTGTTTAAAAAAACCGATTAAACGCCAAACCATACTTCCTATGGTTCTATGACAACTTGTTGCGGTCATTTCGTCACGCATCAATTCATTGCTGTTAGTTTGTCGCACGACAAACCCATTGCACGTCAATTCATCTCTCGACAAATTCGTCATAGTGTCTCGCCTTCCAATTTGTTTCATGATGAATGTCTCACGACGAATTTGTCTCACAACAAAATTGTCACATGACAACTTTGTCTAGCAATGAATTGATGCATGATTAGTTTGTCAAGCAATGTTTGACACACGCCAAGTTTATCATGTGACGAATTAATGTGCCACGAATTGAAGAGCGGCAAATTGATTCGTGATCAATTGACCACGATGTATTGATGGTATATGATTTCGTACTCAAATTTAAGATGACCCCTGATTTTCACAAGGTGAAATTTGGAAAAAAACTTGTCTTGGATTTGGATAAATACAGTAATTAAAAATACTGCAGTGAGAGCAATAAAATTGAATGTAAGTTTAGTTAAAACTAGAGCAGTAGATTTAATAAATAAAATTATTTCTGATGATCTGCTATGATAAATAACAAAAGTGTTCTTTTAAATATAATCCTTCTTGTACTTACGTATGTATCGGTAATTGTTAGTTTACAAAAACTAGCAGAAAAGTCACTGTGCTTGGAGATGTCTTGTCAGCTACTGCTATTTCAGTTCCATGATGAAGACCTAATTCTAAATAAAGAAGAAAAAATTAATACCACATAAACATAGAAAATACAATCACAATGATTAACACATGATCACTGACCATAACAATCATTTTCCTTGAAAATCTGCTGAAAAAATCTCAGCAGCATTTAAAACAGCTGGAATAACAAACATTTTCAAAAAATGCAGTCTTTACTATGAGCAAAATTGAATGGAACCTTAGATGTGGTGAGACTAGGGTGCCCAGACGTTCCATTTTGGCCAGGACAGTCCCAGTTTTCCATGTGTCCCACTGTCCCGGCAACATGTTGTTTGGAAAATGATTTGTAACATCTGTATTAAATTGGCAGAAATATCCTCATTTAAATGTATTGGAATCCAACTCATTAATGTTACTCTCAATCTTCATGGCATAGTGAATATCTTCTCTAGATGTCTCCCAGATGCATTAGTCATATTTATTATCATGGTAAATGTAAGTTTCATAAATGATATATTTATCGATACATTAATTTCTTTCACAAAAAATTTTCTCCAACTTGGCATCTGGCCAGTATGGTATTGGAGAGAGCTTAGCAAATAGTAAGACAGATGATTTCAAGATCCTCACACTTCATTTCATTTCTTTCCTTAAGATTTTGTTGCCTGAGAATTTACCTACTCATTGTCCTCTTGGAGGAATACTTTCCTTCTAGCTCCACTCTGAATCCATGAGATGCACGATATTAATTTCCTTAGGAATTATTTATTGCTAAAAAGCAATTAGTGCCCTTGAACAAAAAAGAGAATCAGGCTGGCTTGATAGCTTAGTTGGTTAAAGCGCCTATCCAGCAAGTGGGGAGACCCGGGTTTGATTCCCAGTCAAGTACAGAATTTTACTCCTTCTAAAATGTCAAAATTTAGTTTCAGCTTTATGAAAACATGCATAATATGCAACTTCAACACCTTTGTAACTTGAAAAAAGAGCCATTTCATCACAAAGCCTTTCTACTAAACTATCCCCTTTAACCCTCAGCAGGTACCATGGGGTCTATAGGATCCCATGGTACTGTGCCATGACTCCTGTGCCAACCAGTCATCATTATTAAATAATATGCCAACTTGTATTTTTACCTTAATGACTGAAGATATTTCTCACAGATTTTTGTGGTCCTATAGCAAATATTTACGAAATTCTAGATAGTTTTACAATGATGGTGTCTATTGGACCCCATGGTAGCAAGTGTGTAACAGAATTCACTTTTTTTAAAGATTATAATGCATTAATCCCTCCGTAATAAAAATGTCAAGTAAAAGAAAATTATCTGAGGATAAAATACCGGAATTCGTAGATGAAATCCATTTTGACAGTGACGTAGAAGATTCCGCAAGTGATAGTGAAACAGATAATGATTATGAAGAGAATGAGCATGATATTAGTAAACAAAGTCAAATATTCAGAAACAAGTGATGATGGGGACAATTCTGAATATATTGGGAAAGATGAATACGTTTGGAAATCAAATCCTAAGCACTTACGTATAAAACCTCAAAGAAATATCATTTCACGGTGACCAGGACCGAGAAATTATGTCAAATCTCCTGAGGAAGTATTTAAGCTATTTGTAAGGGATGATATGCTAGAAGTAATTACTAAATGGATGAATCAAAAAATAGGCCAAATCAGAAAAAAATTTAATAGCAGACAAGGATTCACATATGATACAAGTAATGAGAATTGAGAGCTCTCGTAGGCATATTAGTATTTTTGGGCATTGCAAAGAGCTAAAAAGAATCATCATCAAGCATATGGGCTGAAGATGGTACTGAAAAGCCCATATGCATAACTGCTATGAGTCAAAAGAGGTTTATTTTCCTTATTTATTGTCTTAGATTTGATGATTAGACTACTAGACATGAGCGTAAATCAAACAATAAACTTTCTCCTATAAGAGAAGTTTATGATATATTTGTGTATACTTGTGAGTCAAATTACACTCCAGGTCTTCATTGCACAGTTGATGAATGAAGGGTTTAGGGGAAGATGTAGCTTCAAACAGTACATGCCTAATAAACCAAGTAAATATGGGATCAAAATACGTCTTAGCAGATAGTAAATCATCCTACTCCGTCAAATCAAAAGTCTACATAGGAGCAAGGACTCACTCTGACCAAACAAATTCAGATCTCCCAATATCAACGAAGGTAGTACTAGATTAGTAGATTGCATCGAAGGGACAAACAGAAATATAACTACTGATAATTACTATACAACAATTCCCCTAGCAAAAGAACTGAAATCACGAAATTTAACTCAGGTAGGCACTATGAAGAAAAACAAAATCTGTATACCTAAACTGTTTTTGGAAAAAGCGAAAGAAGGTACTGTACATTATGGATTTGACTATGAAAATGATTTTACTTTATTATCCATAAGTCCAAAGAACAACAAAAGAGTAGTATTTCTTTTCACCATGCACTCTGTAAAAAGCAAGGATGATGGAACTGGAAAGGAAAAATAAATATTTACTACAACCAACACAAAGGAGTTAATAGTCATGATCAGAAATGCTCTCTTTTCAGTACAGCTAGAAAAACAAACCACTGGCCAATGCAAATATTCTATGGAATCTTAGATCTTTAGTAAATGCTTATGTAATTTTGTTAGAGAATGATCCTAATTTTGCAATAAACAGGAGAGATAAAAGAGTGCATTTCATGAAGATGGTGTCCTTATCAAGCCATATGCTCCAAGTCGACTGATGGCAAAGCAAACACCTCGAAACCTCCAACTTATCATAGAGGGTTGTAACATTAAAAATGATAGAACTAAAGTAGCTGAAAGTGCGATAGAGGCTCCAACCAAAGCGAGATGCAATTTATGTCCAAGAGCAGCTGATAGAAAAGTCAGTGCAAAATGCCAAAATTACGTTTGTGGCTCTCATACAATTTTAGTATGCCATAACTGCAAAGATGAATAAATATACAAGCAAATTTATTTTCACATAAAAGTTTGTTTATTTTCAAATTTAACAAAGTTTTCAGGAGATAATATTGCTACTTCGCCATTTATTTGCTTCATTTATAAAAAGGATTCATTGATTGTTTTTCTCTGTGTGTTAATAATGATCATAATTTTATGGAGTTTGACATTAATTTGTTGTTAATTACTTGTAAAATATGAAAAATAAAGGCTTTCTTTTCAATTGGTATCTTTAAAATCATTGCTTAACAAAAAAATCTATTTTTAAACAACTTTTTTATTGTACCTGCTGAGGGTTAAGTATATATACCGTATTTTTCGGGCTATAAGATGCATTTTTTTCCAGAAAAATGACTCTCAAAATCAGCCTGCCTCTTATAGACTGAAGGTAAGATTATTAGGTAGTTATGTCATATAGCATATAACTTTCTTACTACTCAATATTTTTGGAAGGAATTTTGCATAAACATCCACCAAAGATATTAATATTTCATTAGGGGCTCCGCCCCTGGCCGCTCCATGGCACAACCCCAGGGAGGCAAGCTCACTTACCGTTTGCTCACTTCACTCACTGATGCTGTTTGTGAACATTGCTCACATGAAATGGATGTAGACATAGGGAACCATAAAAAAAATTTATGGTTTTATATAGATTTATTGACGACTCTAAAATCTACCAATTCTATTAGAATTGTCGGAAAGATTTGGCAAAGAAAACTAACAATCTTTTAAAATAAATACATCACACTTAACACTGTGTGCGGCTGGATAGTACAGCCCTGCTTGTGCTGTGACAGGAATTTAGTAATCGATGCTTGAATCGCCTAGCGCAAGGCTGCTTCATTATGTAGCGTACCCTTGAGCAGGAAACATTAAGTTGCCCATGCATAAAACAGGCTTTGGAAGCAAGAGACCTGCACATTCAAACATTTGCCCTTGGGACTTGTTAGATAGATGCTCAAACAGCACTGCCCTGGCATCGCACAAGAATGCGTCATGTATGTACGCAGGTACCTTAGAGAATTAATATCACTGATAATGGAGTGATATTGCATGAATTTTTTGTAGTGAGGTGCTGCAGAACAAGCATGCATACCATGTCTATTTTCTAATTTAATTTGTCATACACATTTTGCAAGCTCTGTAAGGATACTTTTTCTTCCCATGACCTTCAATTGGCATGAGATAATGTTTACTCATATTGACAATAAGTCTGCCTGGATGGTTTTCAATTTACATGCATAGTAAGCATTTTTACCTGGTCCTCATCCTCATCATTTGGTGACACATGTCTTTTCCTTTTCCCTGCCCGGTCTTTCAAGATCTCAAGCAAGTTTTAAATTTTATTGTTAACTATCTTATAACTAAAATAACTGTCAAAATGTCTTAAAATAAAGATCAATTGGGTATGTGAACAAAACAGCAGAGCAAATGCCACAGAGAAATATCCCCCTAAATGTTCAAGAAGTAATACTGCAGGATATCTGATCTAGCTATCTCCTCCCTGATATTTATGTTTTGTTTTTGGCAAGGATTTTCCATAAAGTAAACAAAATTTCAATAAATGTAAAAACGCATGTTTTGCATTACAGCACATACAACGAACTATGATAATCAAGGGTTGATGAAGAAAAAATTTTTTAATTAAAAAAATACTTTTTAAACATTCACATTCCAATGGAACTCTTACTGTTACTTACACATTACACCACCTTTTTGAACTTGGCGTGCTTGCGGTTCACGAATTTGCATTTCGCGACAATTTTTGATGACCATTACTTGTTTCGCACCGATTATTTGCATTTTGCATCATGCGTTTGCAATGACAACAAGCGTGAACTACCTCTACTTTTTTGCTTCAAAGTTTAATTTAAACTTATGCGCCCTAGAAAAGGACTTATTATTATTATTTTATATTTATAATGCTCATTATTAGCAGTTTTCAAAGTGAACAAATGTGACAACTCTCAACTTAATTATTTTGTAGCTCAATATGAAGCTCGGGGATGCCGGTGGTGTAGTGGTTAGGGCGCTGGCTGCTACTCGGCCACTGCTCGAAAAGGCAGCGGGCACGAATCCTGCGCAAGTAGGATTTTTTCCAAGGTCACTCAGCCCCCTGTTTGTGTGGTTTGATGAGGCCATGCAAATTCAGCATTCCATCCTTTGGAAGGGATGTTAAGCCATTGGCCTCCTTGGTGCTCTTCATAAAGAGTAGGCTAATGCTGGCACCGGGTTTCTTTCCTCCCTTGTGATTGCGCTCGGTGTGGAAGGAGTTATGGCTATAATAATCCGAGGTTGATTAGCCAAAAATACACACACTCAGTTTGAGGTTCACCGCCAACGCTGCTATTTTAAACGATGAAGCTTTAGTTTAAAATTTAATGAAATTTTTGGGATGTAAGGTTATCATTTGCTATTTTCTTTGTACATATTTTGAATGTAATTTAAGGAAATGTTATTTTGTTTTGTTAGGGTTTCATTTTTTATTACAGTTTTTTAATGAAAATCTAAGAATTGCTATCATCTTGTAAACGAAAGATTTTCTACCATGTATTTTGAACACAATTACTCAAGGAAATGTTGCCACTTTAACGCTTCATTTTTATTTTTGTGACATTTTGAACAAATAAAAGAAACATTATCACTTTCTTACGCTAGGTTTTGATTTTCTGTTATGCATTTCAAACGTAATTAATAAAATAAATGTTACCACTTTATAATGCTAGTGATTTTTTTTGTGGCTTGAAAATGTTTGTTTCAGAACCTAAGAAAACATCCATGCATCACGTACTCAACGTTCCATTTCAGTGGTTAATTCATTTAAATAAAAGCTATTCCTTGGAATGAACAAAAGAAGATAAAAAATCACATGCGAAAATGTTTCTAGTAAAGTGCACAATTGCTGAAAAAAGTGTTATTGCTTTTTAATGCTAGGTTTTAATTTGTTATTACATGTTTTGAAAGTAATTAAAAGAATCTTTTTCACTTTATGATTTTCATTTTCTGTTGTTTTCTTTTATTTTCTGTTAAAATGTATTATTTATGATAAAAAAGTGAATTTTTTAGGTTGACTCCGAACAATACTTCCATTATTACATTGCGTCTTATGGAAAAATTGGACTTGCACTTCGCAAATTTGCATTTAGCATCAGTTTTCTGGAACCAATTATTCGCGAAGTTCAAAAAGGTGGTGTAGTCAATATTTTCAAATTCTCTACATCATACCACCTAAAGATGCTTACATTTGTACACTGAAAATTACTGCTGGAAACATTCACATCAATACAATGGAACCAAGTTGCCACAGAAATTATTTTGAAATGTTTAATGTGACGCTTCCACTGCTGTTACAATAATATGACAAAAGTTTAACTCAATTTTGTGAGGTAACAGTAAGATACTGTGAACAAAAAAAACTCGCATATTGAAATCCTAATGCTGACGGATTAATGGGAGGCTGATGGTGATGTCATCCATGGTCTAAGGCTAGGAGGACCCCTATAGAGTCAAGTTAAGCATATTAAATGGAAAACACTGAATACATCCTTTCCTTCTTTCTAAGAAAAAAACAAAAGTAGAAAAATGAGTATAATTGCCTGAAGCCCACCATTAATAGTCAACTGATTGAATGATTTCCAGGATGGATAATTCATTACAAAAAGTTCCTTGCATAAATTGGATTTCAGATAATGGGTGAATTACTGTAATATAAATGCTATGAAAAACAATTGAACTTCTCCAATGTCTTGTACATAAAAATAAATCTTGTGTTATTTATTTATGGATACACTAATTTTGGATAAAAAGAATTAGAATGAATCCAAAAAACATCTACATGATACCCTGCAAGTCACCTTTTTGGTGGATGGCAGGGGATGCAGTGCACCAAGGGTCCATAGTTTTCTTACGTTATCTTTTCCTATTATGATCTCTTATCGGTTCCTCCGATTGCAGTTACATTTTAATAGGATGTGAGCCATTGTCTTATTATTACGTGTGCAAGATGGCAAATTTCTAGGTTAATTTGTTTACAACATTTTATTCAATTTATGATACTGTGTTATCTCCATAACTATAAGGCTGTGAGACATGCGACACACTGTTGGCTTTGCCTTGGACTCTTTATTACGAATCAATTTCATAAGGCTGAAATGAATGGAATATTTTATCGTGATTTTTATATTTGCTGAAAGTGAGTAAGGGAGAAATGCATGTTTGGCAGGAGCTTCTCGGTGGTTCCGGTGTGTGGCATTGCCAATAATCACAATACCAATTCAGGTGGACTTTTCCACTGGCGGCACAGCTAGCGGTAATGACTCAGAATATGGATATCAAGAAGGCGTATTTTCCTGGCCGATGGGAGGTCGGAGACTTTTGTTTACTGAGAGAAACACTTAAAAGGGATAGTTCTGTAGAATTACTTTTTCATTTGAAACATTTGAGCTACAAAGTACACTTCTGTGTGAGCACAATGTCTCCCCAGGAGTGATTATCTGAGCAAGAGATTCAAATGATTCTAAGTGTAATATGTTTTTTTCAACTCGAAGCAGAAAAGTGCGGTGATAAGCGTTACCCAGTACACCACCTTTTTGAACTTCGCAAATAATTGGTTCCCGAAAACTGATGGGAAGCAAATTCGCGAAGTGCAAGTTCTATTTTTCCATAAGATGCAATGTTATTACGGGAGTACGGTTCCCAGTCAATCTAAAAAATTCACTTTTCACTTTTTTATCATAAATAATGCAGTTTAACAGAAAATAAAAAAAACATAACAGCAAATGTAAACCTAGCAATGATAAAGTGAAAAAAATTCTTTTAATTATCTTCAAAACACATAATAGCAAATGAAAACCTAGCATTTTAAAGCAATTACACTTCTTTTGGGACTTGTGCAATTTACTTCCAGTGCATTTTCGCATGCGATTTTCGAACTTCTTTTGTCCATTCCAAGAAAATCCTTTAATTTAAATCAGTGCTGGCCAACAAAAAAAATGATTCGTTACGTTTTTCGGTACAGGCAAAAAGCAATTTAGTTTTTCGTTACGTTTTTCATTACGCTAAAATCTACATTTTGTTTTCAATCACGTTTAACATTATAACAAAATAATTCGGTAAAAAAGATGAAGTGCATTTACTCTTATTATTGTTTTTTCGTTCAGAGGTTACGTATCCACCTTAAATACATGCTTCTCATTTAGAATACTAATTTATAGGCATTTCTAAATATATGCTGAAGATCAGGAACATTTTTAAGATTTCAAAGTATTCGACAAATTTTTCGTTTTTGATGATCATGTATGAAAATTTGAATTTTCATATTAAAAATTTTATATTCAAGTTAATTAACTCAACACATATTTAAGACTAAAATATTGTAACAGTTATGACATATATTAGAATGTTTTATAGGTAAAACATAAAGTACACTGAGAACCCAGGGACCTGTATTTAAAGATAATAAAAGGAAACAGTCGGTTGGTTGCACCGATTATAACTCGGAGTACATGCTTCTGCTACAGATCTAAAATTTGGTAGAATGATCAGGCATCAGATAAAACTAAAGAAAATTATCCAAATTCCAATATTTGTCATCTTTAGGGCTCATTTTTTATGTCGTTCTTTCTCTTTATATCTCCCATAAGAAATACATGAAAATAATGCATGGGTTTAAAATCTTACATTTCAAGATTAGTTAGGTTTGAGATATTATCCCAGGAACAGCTTTATTTTGTATATGAAAAATAAAGTAAATTAGTTGTAAGACCAAATTTGAAACCACTGCAAATTACTATGAATGAATGTAATTTTTCAGATAAAATAGAAAAATTTGGAATCTTTAACAATGCGGGTATTCAATTGTTGTCGTGACGAAAAGAATACTATTAAATTTTAATTAATAGCATAATTATTGTGAAATCTATAATTTCATTCTTTCAGTGGGATCTGACTACGTTCATATGATTTTTTAGTTTGTAGTCATTTCCAACGCATTTGATAAAAATGAAAAACCAATTTTAAAAATTCTTTAATTTAGGTTGATTAGAGGGTTTATCATTTTGATAAGACTTATGCTCGATAGTTATGAATAAAAATTTTTAGGATCAGAAAATACATATTTAATAAAATGAGGATAAAGGATATTGTCGCATACCGCCTCAACCTCACTGTAAACCATGAATCCCAACGTGATCTCTCTTCACTTTCACCAGCATGCTCGTGATCTCTTGATCACTCACTGCATTTACGCAACGGAACTCTCTCTTTCTCGCTCCTGCTATAATTAGCAGACGTTTAATATTGTGTCACGAACACCATATCTCAACATCATGTGCCATATACTTTATATATTAGTTTTTAATACTTCTTTTATTTTGCATTTGAATAGAAATACATGTTAAAATTGAAAGATTTTCTTCTAAAATGGCTAGCTCCTACTTGCACTTGCTTACGTGGAATTTAAATAAATACGTTCGATAAGCAAAATTCTATGATAAAAATTGAAATCGTTATTTCTTTTCACAGAAAATAGTACATATCCTGCACCAATAGTACGATTCCCTTCTTTTAACACTTAAAGAAAAAGGCACTGCATGGTGGATTTCGCATTTATTATGTAAACTGAATGAGAGGAAAATTTCTGGAATCGAACTCACGCCTTCAAATATCAGAAAAATATTTTCCTCGATAGGTCAACCCCAGTGGTCAAAGATATCCACCAAATACCATGAAATTCAGTCAATTGGTTCAAAAGTTAATAGGGGGACAGAAAGACTGAATGACGAAACAATAACCCTATTTTCCATTCTGGAAAGTATGGTAAAATGCATGATTCAATGCTTTTTCAGAGCATTATTTTGATGCTAGCTTTGAAAACTATAATGACCAAAATCATTCTTATTTACAGCAAGAACAAGAAATATGAAAAGTTGGAAATAAAAAACAAGAGATGGAGGAATGGGAAGAAAGACAGAGGAAATGGATAGAAGAAGAGAGAGAGGGAAAGGGAGAGCATGGGGAGGGTGGCAGACAAGTGTGATGTAAACTGAGGGAGGAGTAGGTCTGCAGGAGGAAGATGTGTGAGTTAGAGAAAAATGGAAAAAGAGCAGAAGTGTAAAACTTTCGACATTGTATGAGGTTTCATAAAATAGAATTAAATTTTAAAACTTATTAAAATTTATTGGCACTAGTTTCCAAATAAGGGATAAGAAAATAAAATAACATTTCATTAGGCGCTGCTGAGTTTATCCTAATTCATTATAAAATCAGATACCACCTTCCTATGCAGATGGTGGACAATGCTGTCTTCAGAATCGAACCCAGTACCCAATGGTATATAAAACAAATTTTTTAATATAATGATGAAGAAAGCCACCACACTAAATTACTTGACCTTAATTAATACTAAACAAAATATCAATTTGAAATATGTATGAAAATGGGACTTACTTCTTAACACCGAATGAACTTCGTTTCTCTTACAACTGTCAAAGTCTCCCTATGACCATGTTTGGTAATTTGAAATAAACTGAAATTGTTAATTAGCCTTCATTTCCAGGGAACAATAACTATGCACTGTTACTATAAACGTCTCATAATAATAATAGATATGAAGCAGTACTGACATCTAATGAACAATGACAACACGTTCGAATTGTAGATTCACTTCGACCTTTCTCAAATACCTTGTAAAGTTAGACTGAAGAACAGTGGATAGAATTTGAGATTGGAGGGAATGATGGGATTGGAACTTGCAGAGCATCGACCTTTAATAGAGGAAAAATCCACTCCTGTGTAATATCTAAAAGAATGTTTTCAAAGTACGAGTCACTGCGGCGGAGGATAGGGAATGGTAGGGGTCCTTAACTACAAGCGGTACATTTATTGAAGCTTCCTTCCTCATCCTCCAAGCTCCTTATCTCATGCTTCCTGGAGAAAGATTAACACCAGGGAACCATTCCTTTCACAAATGGAAGGAAGACCCAAAGGACAATCGATAGTGGTCAGGATAGCATTTCTTTGGCAACAAGGCAGCAAAACTGGTGCTGCGGGGAACAAGCAAAACCGGGGAAAGGGATTTTAGGACACTTTCCCTTGCTCATGACACACTGCCTGGGACGAATGCCACTAGAACATAACCCTTTACTGGCTGTTAACGAAATAACAAAATTTATTTTTTTGTTTTCGTTGTTTTCCATTACAGCTATTTGAAAAATTTTATTAAATTGATGAACTACTAAAATGAAATGTTGAGTACGTGATGCACAGATTTATTCTTGGGTTCTGCAACAAACATTTCCAAGCCAAAAATATCACTAGCATTATAAAGTGGTAACATTTCTTTTATTAATTACATTTGAAATGCATAAAAGAAAATCAAAACCTAGCATATAAAAGTGATAACATTTCTTTTAATTGTTCAAAATGTCACAAAAAATAAAAATGAAGCATTAAAGTGGTAACATCTCCTTTAGTAATTGCGTTCAAAATATGTGGTAGAAAATCTTATGTTTACAAGATGATAGCTATTCTTAGATTATCATTAAAAAATCGTAATAAAAATGAAACCCTAACAAAACAAAATAACATTTCCTTAAATTACATTCAAAATATGTACAAAGATAATAGCAAATGAAAACCTTACATTGCAAAATGATGGCATTTCTTGAAATTTTAAACTAATGTTTCACGTTAGCGGTGAAGTTCAAACTGATCTACAAAATAATTAAGTTAGGGTTATCACGTTTGTTTACCTCGAAAACTGCTAATAATGATTATTCTAGGGCGCCCAAGTTTAAACTGAACTTCAAAACAAAAAAGTAGAGGAAGTTCGGGTTGTTGGCATCACAAACGGATGACGTGAGATGCAAATAATCGGCACGAAACAAGTAATGGTCATAAAAAATGTAGTTGCAAAGTGCAAATTCGCGAACTGCAAGCATGCGAAGTTCAAAAAGGTGGTGTATATAAATTTGTCTGAGTGCCTTGGTGTAAGTTTAGGAACTGTAAAAAATCTTTGTGCGGAAAAGAGAAAATTTAAAAGAACTTTATCAGTAATACACCTCCTCCAGCTAAGAGGCAATTTTTAGTAATTGGGCATCCAAAAATCTATGTGGATCACTTTACGCTGTGTGGTTCACCGAACAATTCATGATTTTTACATGAGAAAAATGTTCCCGATGGTGGAGAAAGTGAGGCAGAATCTTCAAGAGTTCATGATGGACTTACTGGATGTTGAACAACGAGCTGCGCAGATTTATGAGGAGTATTAGATTTAAGTTCAAGAATATGAGCAAGAAGCCTATCCTGATGGAATCAATTAGTGTTGTGGCTACTCGACATAATTTTCTGAGAAGTATTCATCGCCTCCGTTCAAAAGGGTACAAGATATTTTACACCGATGAGACTTGGTATGATCAAAACCAGGAGATTTCAGGGTGGCGAGTTGAATTCAAAACAACACCTGGTGCTGGAAAACGCATAATAATTTTACACACTCGAAGTGAGGATGGTTTTTTAGAAGGGGCAGAACTGTGCTTTGTCGGACAGAAGAGAACCTATGATTACCATAAAGAAATGAATGCTAAAAACTTCGAGGAGTGGTTCAGAAAGACTTTAAATCTTCTTCCGCAGAAGTCTGCGGTGGTCATCAATCAGGCACCCTACCATACTATGCTGGACCCAGATACAAAGAATCCTTCAATAGCATGGAAGAAGGCAGAAATTATCGAGTGGCTAAAGAAAAGAAACGTCAAAGTTCCTATGGAGGCACTAAGTTCAAAAGCTTCTCTCATCAACTATGCTAAGTCCTACATCAGAAAGCCGCAGAAGAAACTGGACCTCATAACAAAAGAACTCTGGCCAGATGTTGAATTAATCTGGATGCCAGTCGCACATTGCGAGATGAACACAATTGAATTAATTTGGGCCTATGTAAAAAATAATATTGAAAGTGTCAGCATCGCCAATGCAACTGAGAAGGGAAACAGTGTCAACATTATCTGCGACCTTTGTAAAGAGACTCTGCTGACAGTAACTCAGGAACTGTAGAAAAAATGCATGCAACACATCCAGAAAATCAATGATTATTACTGGGAAAAGGATCACATAACAGAAGAAATTGCTGAAATGCAGCCTGTTGTTGTAGATTTGAACAACTCGGACTCATCCGATTCTGGCTCAGACTCGCCGCTTGGAGATTATGACAACAATTTCACTGATTTATAATTTTTTTAATCCATCCATTATCGACAAGCCACAAATTTTTTGGTGATCACATTTATATAAACTGCTCTGAAGTTACATGTGCGCCGATTACCACGCATAAGACTGTATATAATTGTATATTTATATATTAAGTCAAGTATCTCACTGGCCTGTGGCTAGAGCACTTGTAAATTAATAGCTGGCAAGAGCGTACCAGTGAAACAGTGCAGCCATGAAGTAAAAACCATTTTTAATACTGCCCTCGGAGGTCCAAAGCCCTCTTGAGAAAAGTTGATGGGAAATCGTATAACACCTAACTTAATTAATAATAATAATAATTGGCAATGCCACGCGCCTGAACCTCCGATAAGCTCCTGCCAAACACGCATTTCTCCCTCGCTTGCTTTCAATAAATATAAAAATCACTATAAAATATTCTGCTCATTTCAGGCTTATGAAATTAATTGATTCATAATGCAGAGCCCAAGACGAAGTCAACAGTGTGCGTTGCATGTCTCACAGCCTTATAGTTGCAGAGATAACATGGTTTCATAAATCGAATAAAATGTTGTAAACAAATTAACCTAGAGATTTGCCATTTTTCACACGTAATAATAAGACGACTCACATCCTGTTAAAATTTAACTGCAATCAGATGAAGTTTCGTAATTATGAACCTGCAAAATGATGCCTTCTGTCTCCGAGCTCTAAAAAGGGGGTCTTTTTTTATTCTCACCCCAAAAACATCTTCAAAAAATCAAAAAAATTCAGAACTACCCTCATTCAAAGGGGAATTAAATATGCTACACGTTGATATGCCTCCTACCAAAATCCATGGAGCCGTTTTTGAGATATTTATCCTCAAACTCAGGTCTACATACTTTTGGTGCCGATAGTAAAGATCCTATGCAGATAGGCATAAGCTGTAAATTTGGGAATATTTTTTTTCCACAGGTTCAAAAACCTGAAAAATAACCTGCTATGATAGTTCCATGGTAGAATATCCGCCCAGCAAGTGGAAGATCCGGGTTCGATTCCCGGTCTTAGCAGAATTTTTTTCTGCTTCAAACAATTATTTCCAAATTTAAAGCTTATTCCTACCAGGCAAGGATCTTTAGATCACATCATTCCATCAATTTTGAGTATATTTCGATGAAGTAGTGAAGAAAATTCCGATGAACCTGAGTATACTCGGACTACTGTATTATTTCTTTTAACCACTTGACTGGGTATGCCGTATATATCTGTCATGGCTATTCATAACAGTAGGTATGCGGTATATATACCTCATGCCATTATCTCGGCAGTTCGCTATGGGTATGCTGAAATATTTTGTCATGAAATGCATCCTTCATCTAGCTTTATTCTTTTAGTTTGTTTTCTCAGTGATATACTTCATTATGTCGAGAAAATATGTATGTCTTGTAAGATCTGCATCTGTTGTGCGGGGTTGCCTATCCTCTCCACTGCGGAATTCTAAGAATTTTTCATTCACATATTTACAACCCCCTTAACCTCATGGGAGGCCCTGGAAGTAATAAACCCCCTCCTTTAGGTATCAGTAAACAGAACACATGTAAAAGAAGATGTGAACAGAAAAAGGCCAGCTTCTGAACGGCAATCTAGAGAGAGTGTTGGGAGATTACATTTTTTTCAAAACGTTATTGTTCAAATAACACATGAATATTTTTTTGCATTTAGCAGAATTAGTAGTTTATTTCATTGATTGTGGAGTGGGATTATGTCCAGCACCTTGCTTCAAAATATACCACACCAGGGTGGACTTATAAGATTTTTTGTTTGAATATGATAATTTTTGAGTAAAAAATTAAACTTTTCTATAAACAATATAGCATACAATTTTAAAAAATGAATTAGCTATTAAAATTTATTTTTCTTTTTTTGTCACAATTTTAAGAACTGTCTGAAATCGAGAAAAAAGTCCCCACCAGCTGAGCACCTGGGAAAAATTAAATAACATATTAGCCCGAATATAATGCGACCCCGAATATAGTGCGACCCCAAGTATTTTGAAAGGAATTTTAGAAAAAGACGAAAAACATTTAATTTTCTCTATTTTGCACATTTAAATTACCTGTAAGCTCATGACTTATGTACTAAAGGGGGGTAATGTGACGCCACGTTTAGACGGTCCTCGTTTTCTAACGTTGAGTGTCGCGACCCTGTGTGAAGTTGTGCCGGTGCTGTGGTTGCTGCAATTTGACCTTGATTTATTTTCAAGTCTCCTCAGACCACTACCGAGTATATTTGTACAATGTAGCATCGTAACATGAATGTCCAATTCACTTACAATGTAGCAATTATAAAAATATGCACTGAAACACGCGCCATGAAACGCGCTGATACGCAGTTATTTTTTAAAGATACAAGTATTCGAATATAGTACGAATGATCTCCTCAGACCCCTACCGAGTATATTTGTACGATGTAGCATCGTAACATGAACGTCCAATTCACTTACAATGCAGCAATTATAAAAATATGCGCTGAAACACGCATCATGAAACGCGCCGATACGCAGTTATTTTTTAAAGATACAAGTATTCGAATATAGTACGAATGCAACAAGTACTCGAATATAGTGCAAATGCGACTTTCAAAGGTACATATTGAGGAAAAAAACATCGCACTATATTCGGGCCAATACGGTACACTAACTGTGTACCGTATTGGCCCGAATAATAATAATAACAATTTCAGAAATTTTAATCCCAAAAATAGATTCCCATAGCAACCCTTCTCAGAATATATAGGTTTTTCCTCTCCCCTCCCAATGTTACCGTTTCAAAAGGGTAGTTTATTATCTCTCTGACCATCAAAAGGTCTGGGCAAAATGAGTAGGGCTCAGGAAGGGTACAGATACATACATCCTACCAAAAGTGATATACAGAATAGATGAATTTTTATATTGTAGGTGAAACTACTGGAAGCCTTCTTACAAATAAGATTTTATGAAAGTGAACACGAGGATCAAAATATTGGTGAAATATCTGGCCACCCTAACACCCAGCACCCAAACAGCAACTCCAACATGGTGACAGTCAAACATCTAATATAAGCCTTTATGTGCACCATACATATGAAATCTTTCAGCAGTTATAAGTTATTAATGCAAAAGAAATTAAATCAACAGTGCAACTCTTATGGTAAGACCTCAGATTAACTTACCACTAAGACTTTTACTTAAGTTGACACGAGTGGCAGCTTCAATACTGGGGATATTTGGCATATATAGGGTTTTTAATCTGCCATCAATTGATGCCATCACAGCAGGGGATGAGAACTGATAATTAGGATTTTCACATAGGTCGAAAATGAGATCATTTAGCGTCATGTCCGAGTTAACTTCTAACTGCTTGGTATGATTACTGCATGAAACACAGTCTTCCTGAAAAAATCAAAATTTCACCATTAACATCAACCTTGACTGCAATGTAATTTTCAATATCACTAAACAACAATCCTTTTTGTAAAACAGTTACTTTGTTTCACGAAGATTCAATGTTATGCAAAACTTAGTCATGCGATTTTTAAAATATTAAAGACATCATGCTATAATGCAGGGATTGCAAATGATTTTTGTGTAGCGTTCCAAGAAATTGATGTGAATCATCAGAATTTTTATCGCATGCCACTAATTTACTCCTCTAAGAAACTTCATATTTTATACATAAAACTTAAGCTTACACATGCCAAATAATATCGCATGTGTGCCACATATTTGCCATTCCTGCATTAATGTGTTAATTGGTATGAGGCCAAAGGCCATCAAGACCATTAATTGTATATTGAAGGAAAAGCAATTACAAAATCACTGGATCTTTTCTCAAATATGGGGGATTAATTTTAGTGTAAAATATAAAAAATAAAGCAGATGATTCACAATTTTTCAAATCCATTTTTAAAAATTAATACTATTAATTCATGAAAAATTTTAGATACAATTATTTTATTATAAAATAATTTGTGTGTGTTTGTCCGATATATATACAGTAAAACCCCTTATTTACACTTTTCTAGGGACCTGGGAAAAAGTGTAAATTGCAGGAAAGTATAAATTGCGGGAAAAGGAAAAATAGCTAAACTGATTTTACTTTTAAACTCGCTCATTTGTTACAGTAGGACTAACAATAAAATCAGTGTTAAAAGAGCTAAGTTTATAAAGAGTATATCTATTTATTCATTTACTTAACAAGCCTACTTTTTTAATAATAATAATATTAAAATATGTGCCAAATTAAAATGCTAGTGCATAGAGTATTCTTGGGTTTCCATTACATTCCCCACATTACATTTGTCTGGAAAGTTGTACATAGACGTAGGTATATTTACTTCAGGAACATACTATTTGAAGCTTGAATATTGTTTTTTTTTCCACCTCTTGAGCTACGACTATTTTAAAGTTCATGCTATAACTTCATTAGATTCCTCTGTTAACCTGGGATTTGGAAGACTCTTTTTTCTCAACATGATCAATATCCCTTTTGTCACCCATTTTTAAAATATGGATGGGTAAAAACTCGCTAAAGTAGGTACCAAGAATCTGCCGATGCTTCAATTCAATGACTAATGAGGAGTTCAGCCGCCGACTGAACTCAATCTATTTTCACCTCAGATGCTTTTCAAGTACGTTGTAATATATACGACTGATGTGTTTCCAATGTAACAAGAATCGTATATCATTTAACAGATGTGCGGAATTTACGGTGATTTTACGAAACACGATTTTACAATCTTTTAAAATTACTATTACTCGAACATAATGCTACATTTAAAATTTCATTTTTTGGAGAAAAAAAACGCATTTTATTTGGGACAATATGGTAATTTAAATTACAAAAAATTACAAATGAACTTAAATTTAATTACAAACTATGGGAGCCAAGGGGCAGAATTTGAGTGGAAAGGGTAAAAATATGATAGCGCCAAACTTGAAAATCTTTTCAATAGCATTCATACTTGGTTCAAAGAGTAAATAGCATAAATAGTATTTCCGTATCTAGGTACACTGTTTATGCTCTGCTAGTGTGATTTACATATGAGGTTTTGAAGTTTTCACCCAAAAGAATTCATACAAATTCCCATATATCGAATCCCGCCTAGGTGGGTTTTTCTCCACCTAGGGCATGGATGTTTGTGATAGTCCTTGTTATTATGTTAATGAGCCCCTTGTAAAAGGCCGATTACGGCTGTTTAGGGGCCGCATGGAAATAAATAAAAAAATAAAAAATAAATATCTAAGCATGCTGTACCTGAGTAGCATCATAGCATCTGCTAAAGCGAGTGCTGTTTTTAAAAGAAAGAGTTCATATTTCTGCCTCTAGGGGCGCTGTTCCTACTCTGCCGCCGTTTTCAAAATCTTCGTTCAAGAGTTCTGATTTTTTTGCAAAGCTAAGCTGAAAAATGTTAAAAACTGCTGGGAATCGCGTGCTAAATTCTTTTAAAAAATCGGAAATTCTAATGCAAAATGGCATGAATAGCAGGAAAGCTTAAAATGAAATAGTGTAAATACAGGGTTTTACTTAAATTGGAATCATAGGAAAATTGACGGGACCCAAATAAAATGTTGTAAATACCAGGAAAACATACATTCCGATAACATAAATATGGAGTTTTACAGTATATGTATATATATTTTGTTCCCTAATATCTCTCGATTGAAATAAATGTTGCATAGATCGAAGATGCATAGTTTGTAGACGATTCTTAGACCATACTCAATTTTGTAACTGTTCCAAAAATTAAACTATTAAGGTTTAAAGTTTCCAAATGTCTAGATGGTGTAGATGGCTCTGCCCGAGGATCTGAGAGACCAGGATTGACACCTCTGCCTTTGTAAAAGTAATATAACAAGCTGAGATGGCTAAGGGACACTGCTAGCAAGCAGAATGTCATGGTTCGAATCCCAATTTGTCTGAAATGTTTCATCATTTTTTTTCCCTCTGAGAGTCAATATTTAGCTGTGCATAAGAATTTTTATAAAATCTTTCAAATTATTATAAAACCTTTTATATGCATTCGTCTGATATGTATTTTTTGGGGTAGGTCATTTTTTTTAGTGTTTTGCTTATTATTTTTATATTGAATATTACTCATTTTAGCTCTAAAAAGATGATAACAAGTATGAATTTTAATAAAATTCAAAAATAAAATCTTTTACTGTGTTTCATAAGAAGTCACCCTAAAAAGGAGAAAACAAGAAAAATATTTCAGGCTATTTGTACATTATAAAAGATTTTGGTGTCCTGATTAATTTACTCATCATTTTTACTATTTGGAGGATTTTCCAAAATTTGAAATTTTTTTAAGCACTGCTTTACCTTAAAGACCTTTGATTTAAGTGAAATTATCCCAACTAAGAAAAACACCCACATTCAAAAATGGGAAAAATAATCTGCTACAATACCGTATCTGCCCGAATATAAGCTGACCCAGCCAAAAAATATTTTGACAAAAAAGTAAATTTTGTAGATTTTATGCTGAAGTGTGCCGGGCATGCATGCACGGCCTAGAATACATTATTCAAGATCAAAGAAAAGAGTGGGAAATGGTTTAGTTGAGGACATTTTGAAATATTACTCCAATTAATAATTTTGTGCTGTTGAATAATGTACCACATTCAGTGATGACAATTTCATTCATCTTAATTTTCACAAAAGTTCAAATAAAGCAATAATGACCTCGCCAAGATAATTTTTAATCCAAGTCTATTTCCAATGAAATTATTATTTACATTGCCTTAAGAAATTTCATTTTTATAATTATGCACATTCATGTAAAGTTTTACCGAAATTCAAACAGTTGAGCATCAAAAGCCGTCATTGCACTTTGCGTAATCGTCTGCATAGTCAATGTATGGAATTTTAATAGATTCCATGAATGAGGTTTTAACGTGCATACAAACATTACAATGACTATAGCAATAACTACAACAGCCAAGTAAAACTATTAGGAACTTTTTTAATGACTAATGAAAAATAATACAAATTGCTAACTATTTTTAATGATAATATGCATAGCCCTGAGAAACGAAAGAAAATATCCAATAGCATTTAGAAATGAAAGAACAGGTAACAATGGCAACAAAACACGGGTACTGCTAAATTCAATATTCTAGCTTTGTTATTTATTCATTAATATTCATTGTAGGTCAAATATTTACTATGAAAAATATAGTACTATCATTTGAAAGTGACGGCAATGAGAAACAAGCTACCATCTATGGGTGACTATGAGACTTGACCCTACCCCAAATTTTTTCTCAGATTTGCATTTAAGCCGAGGAGAGATTTTTTTCATAATACGTTTTGACAGAAAACATCGGCTTATATTCGGACAGATATGGTAGTTCAGTGGTAGAATATCCACCCAGAAAGTGAAAGACCCAGGTTCAATTCCTGGTCATAGCAGAATTTTTTCCTGTGTCCAAATCACTCCTGAAATTATCATATTCAAGGCTTTGATGTACAAACTTAAGTTATGTAAATAAATAGTAATGAATTAAAAATGACACAAAAACCTTTTATAATGGACAAATAGTCTGAAATATTTTTCTTGTTTTCTCTTTTTTAGGGCAACTCTTGTGAAATAGTAAATGATTTTATTTTTGAATTTTTTTAAAATTCATGTCTTATACATATTTCATTTGCTTAAAAAACATCGATTAAACGTGTAAATATACTTTCATCGGTTATATGACAACTCAACTAGTCACGGCCAGTTCGTCATGTGTCAATCATCATCCATCAACTTGCCACGAGTCAATACATTGCAAGACAAACTCATCGCTTATCAGTTCATCTCTTGACAAATTCGTCACGAGACACCATTACTGGTGTACAGCAGGGGGAGACACTTTTCCACAGCAAATTTTTTCTTTACATTTCGATAATACCAGAATGAATTGCAATTCTCTTAGCAAATTATGCAAGGCGAGACACATTGGATGGTTTATGGCAAGGGGTGACTCTCAACACAAGTATATCCCCCTGCCGTACACCAGTCATGGTGTCTCACCTTCCAATTTGTCTCATGAGAAAAGTTTCAAGTGATAAATTGACACATGATGAGTTTATTGTGCGATGTATTGACACGCGATGAGTTCGTTGTGTGACTAATTGACGTGAGATGAATTGACCATGATGAATTGACCAGGATGAATTGACCACAATGTATTGACAGTATACCACTTCGCACTCAAATTAAAAACAACTCCCGATTTTCAGAAGCTTAAATTTGGAAAATATCTTGTCTTGGATTCAGGCAAATATGGTACATTACTAAATTTATAAAGAATTTTAAAATTTACAATTCTAAATAAACCTCAATGAAAAAACTTTCATATTGCATCAGCAAATTAAACTTTTTTTAATGAAGTTTTAAAAATCTCAAAGAGGATATGAGAGAAACGTGTCCATTTGTGGAGTAAAATTTTTGTTACAAATAACGTTTCACAATATCCACATTCCATTTTAGGGGACATAAAATGATGTAAAATGGAAAGAAAGTGAATAACACAACAATTACATTTAACAAAAAACCCCAAAAAAATGAAGGTGCTTCAGATGTTCGCTCTAGAGATTGAAAGAAAACTGCCACAGAAGGATCTGTGACACCTCTGATTGTGAGTATTGTAGACACCTTATGTAACACCTTGAACGACCTTCCAAGAACTGGAATATAGAACTGGGATAGGAATCTAGGAAATACCCTGAGTGTTAGTGACCTGTTGGTGAATGGACACATTAGTACAAAAAGCACATCTGTAGTTGAAAGAGAAGCACCAAGGTTGTAAAGATTAATCCTCTGTTTTAATTGTATCTATGTAGTTATACTACCCTTGGTCTTCAAGAAACCTGCAAGAAAAAATCTAATTAAAAGGATAGATTGAGTAAACTCAGGTGCTAAATATCGAAAGGAAAAAATACTGTAGAGTTTAGGATAATCAAGAAGTCGGTTAATGTTGATAGCAAGCAAGTTCCAGTTCCGGAACAAGGAATGTTTTCAAAATGGTTCCTGTTCTTGGATCCAGAACTGGAACAGGAACATTGCATCGGAACCCAAACCCAAACAATGTCAAAATTTCCATTCCGAAACAGTTCCCTTAAAAAAACAGAATAATGTTCGATTCTTGATATTTTAATATCATCCATAATCCAAAGAAAGAAATCTATTAGAAGAATATTAGTAAGTAAATAAATTTGTTGTTTAATTGATTAAAGATGATTTTGTAAGACAATGACTTTGAAAAGTTTATGAATTTAAAGATGAAAATATAAATCCGATCTTGATTCAATCGACAAAATAAAACTAAATCTTAATCATAGGCTTATCTGACATCCCCTTGAGGGTTAACAATTTAAGTGCCATTCATTAAATTTGTAACTATTAGTTGTTTTCAAAATAAGATCACTCAACTTACTTAAATTTTATTTCAACAAACTTCCTAGAAGTTTAATGTGGGCTGGTGAAGCTGTAGGTTGTTTACATATGGCCCACCGAGAACCAACTGTGAATGTGGCAGGCTATTAACTAAAGGTTGTTCACCCCTGTCATAAAGATTCACCTGAAAATGCCTGATATTTATATAGCCAACCGTTTGGAATACCTATAACTGAATCTACGCAAATGTATACTGAACTATATTATCATCTTTGGATGAATAAAGATATTGAAAGCGTAAAAATGCAATTTCAATATGTTGAACCTAAAAATGAGGACGGGAAGAAAGACTCAAAAGAGAGAAAAAAAAATTTTTAATTAGAAAAGGAAATGTTCTTGAAAAAGATGATCTTTGGTGACATTACTTATAAGAAACTTTCATAACATCATAATGTAATTGAAAAAGTTGTAATTCATGTAGAATTTTATCAATAAAAATCATATTTCTTTAAAACTAGGAAGTTCCAGAACCAAATCTTCTATCACTCGGAACCAAACCCAGAACAGAATGAGTTTGAAAGACTATTATTGTCAACATATAACCTGTAAATACGTATAGAAATGATGACAAAAAATCTTGAAAGAAGTCAACCCCATTCCATAACATTGTCATGATTGCTCAGTCATTCAGGTTTCTATCTCAAAAATCTCATATAGCCCAATAACCATATCTCTATAGAATAGTGAATTCAAATACCGTAAATACCCACGTATAGTGCGCATCCTCGTCTAACGGGCAGGGGGGTTTTCAACATCGTAATCTATTAATTTTCTATATACCCGCGTATAGTGCGCACAGATTTTTTTTATCGTTACCGTTCCAGAATCAAGTAGATGGTGTAACGTGTTCTAAGGCAATGATCGAATTATTGGTATTATGTATTGGTAACATAATGAAAGTGCTAAATGAAATTTTCGAATAACGTTCCAAAAGAACGTCAGTTAACTAAATCATTACATAATCTGTTTACTTACAAGGTGATATTAGGATATACATAATAAATCGAATTATATTAATTTCATAGTATGGCAAATGACATTCTTTGAGCAAATAAAATTAAGGAATGACGATAATCCTATGTTTTTTACATACGTTTTGTTACGCCTGAGGTGGACAGGTTCACCCAACCTTCAGTTTAAACCTTATTAGAACACTCTGGAGCACATAAAAACAATAGCAAATAACCATAATTAACTACAGACTCTAAGAATCAAGAATAAATCACTTATGAATGTTGAGAGAAAGGCAGGGAATGATAACTTTATTTAGTTCTACAAGAAGCATCAACTCCCAGCATACTCAAAGGCATCAGCTGCCGTTGTTTCTAATTGTAAGTAGTACCAGTACTTCACCACCAGGCCGGGCGTCGGTGTAGGGTGACGTCATGCGTAAGATGCTGATTCCGATAACAACATCGAAGAAGAATGGTCCAGTGACGAAGTATTTCTTGGCTTTTAAAATGAATAAATACTGAATTCATTCTTTTCATATCTAATTAATGAATGTTTGTAGAATTAATCAATAAATTTTAACTATTATCTATCTTACTTTTCATAAAAATCACCAATAAAATTATGAGGATACCCGGGCAGTAATTACTGTGCCGAAATTGTGGAAATATCGGGTCAAATGAAAATAGGAAGATTATGTACCCTCGTATAACACTCATTCTAATTTTTAACTCAAATATTTCGAAAAAGTGCGCATTATACGCGGGTATTTATGGTAGTAAAAATCTGATGTGGCCAGCACATGACTTTCTCCATACTTGTAGTATTCTTTAGTATGATTGCATTAAATATCTCCTACAGACATACCCTGCTATAACATACAGATACATTCCCGAGTCTTGGTACATAAAGCGAATGTATGTTAAGCAAGTATAGGAATTACATGTTAAAAGAAGGGTTATGTTCCAGACTCATGCCTAAACATGAGTTTTTTTTTTTCTTCAATAAAACCTCAAAAGTGTTATATTAAGTACTAAAAGTATTAATTAATACATAAACAGTTCATAAAATAGTTTAAAATGCAAAGAGTCTCGATAGTCACAGAGTTGGTTTGTGGCTGACTAGTTTCTCATGTCGCTAAAAATTTGAGTGTTTTGAAATCCTTGGTCCAAATTTCTTCATGAAAAGTTGATATGGGAGGAGGAATGGAATGGAAATAAAATAAAAGTTCAACAATAGTATCACCCACAGTGGTTCAGCACCATGAGAGCTCCAAAAAACAAGTTCATTTTATGGCAAATTCATCGCAAGGCAAATTCGTCGCAGGGCAAATTTGTCACAAGACAATTTTGTCGCATGGTAATTTCATCGCAAGACAAATTCGTTGCAAATTTAGGAATTGTTGAGGAAATAGTATATCCTTTTCTTCATTGATCCTGCAATACATGATATTTAGTGTATGGGAACGGTTGACAATGCCTCATAATTTCCAAATGAATTATAGATCTCCTGTGCAAATTATTTATAAAAATTATCCAAATAAAAATTTCAGAAAATTTAGTTGATGAAATATTCGTTTCTTATCTGATCAGGAAATGCTGTTTCAGCTCTTCCCTAGTTAATCAAACAGAGAAGGAATGCTTCTGGATTCGAACCCAGGACTTTTTCAGGATTTTTTTCATCATTGTCTTTTAATGCGTGACTAAAATATTACTGCCAAATCTCAACTCTCATTCTGTTATAACACTCACAATGAAGTCTCAATTCGCCTCATGTGAATGCAAGTAAAAAAATTCATTATGTATGACAGATTCAAAATCAAATGTTATCTTACAGTAAATTTTATGCTAAATCTAATTATTCATTTATAAAAATTCTGAAAAACTGGAAAATACCTTAATGATTTAAAAAAATGTAATGTCTATTTTATGTATTCTGCATGCATCATCCTTCCTTATACATACTTCGACTTCTACTGAATAAAAAGGGACAATTTTTTTACATGACTTCTATAATGATTCTAAATAACGACAAAGTAACAAGAATAAATAAATATTATGAACTGCCTTTTAAAAAAATAGTAATCCTAACATTTATCTAAAATTTTCACCCAAGACAAAATAGTTGACCTGCAGGAAACTTTTTTTTCAAATTGGTTTAGAGAGGTAGTTGCAGCAAATGAAATGTTTAGAATAGTTTATATTAATATTTGAAGAAGGTTGCCAATAACTTCAATGGTTTTCACGATGTTGATTAATAAATGAAAGCGCGGGCACGAGCTCGATTCCTGCCAAATCTCAATCTCAATCTACATAGATGGGAAGTTTGTTAAAACCGTATAGAAAGTGTCATACACAAAGTGGCAAGAGGAATAAGCCTTTTATTATTATCCTGATCAGATAAGATACGAATATTTCATCAATTAAATTTTCTGAAATTTTTATTAGGATAATTGTTGTGAATAATCTGCACAGAAGTTCTATAATGTACTCGGAAATTATGAGGCATTGTCAACCCTTCCCATACACTAAATATGTATCACAGGATTAATGAAAAAAAGGATATACTATTTCCTAAATGATTCTTGAATTTGCGATAATTTGTCTTGCGACGACATTGTCATGTGACGAATGTCTTGCAACAAATTTGCTATGCAATAAATATGCCATGCGACAAATTTGTCTTGCGGCGAATTTGACATGTGACAAATTGCCGTGTGTCGAATTGCCCACGTCGAATTGCCGTAGAACCATCACCAACACTTTTCCTTTTATTAGAAGACATTTTTAATTATTTAATGGCTTAAATATGCAAAATATATTCAGAAATCACAATGCATTGTAAACAGAATCTTCTAGAACAGGGGTGTGCAACCTTTTTTCGTGGCAGGCTGCATTCGTAGACGTGAATACTATGGTGAATATTATATTATAAGCCGCAAGCACCTCGGTGGGCAAGATGAGAGTTTATATGAAAACTTACTCAAGAGATGATTTTTAAAATAAAAATAAGGTCTAAACAATTTTTAGCGTTAAATCTACACTAGGCAAAGTTTTATGACTGCAACTTTAATTAAAGTTTATGAAATTGTCTGGATAAAATATCACAGACTGCATCCTAATCAAAGCATCGAGGGCCGTATAAAATGCTCTTGCAGGCCAGATGTGGCCCGCAGGCCATAGGTTACCCATCCCTAAGAGTGCACAGTATGCAGTTTCTGAATGGCCAAAATTTTACTCTGCATCGGTGTGCACTTTAGAGAAGTTGGCATCCAGTACATACATTGTACAGGGATCTAGGTATCAATGTTACATGTACGTAATAGGGAAAGTACATTGAGCGAGTGTATATAAAACAAAACAAATATTGATGAGTTTTAAGACAATATATCTGCAATACTTCTTATGGTTATGTATGAAATTGTAAAATACATAAATTTGCAAATATTCAACCAGAGGTGGATGAAATAAGAAAAAAACAAAGAAAGATGAAATAAAGAGAAAGAAGAAAAACAGATGCAAAATAAAAAATGGCACATGAATACGAAAGAAGAAATTGATTCAATGAGGCAGTAGTGCTAGGCTTTTAAATGCTGAATTAACAGTCAGTAAACAAAATAGTTTCCTGTTGTCAAGGGTGGTAAATTGTTACAGTGCAAGCTGTTGAAAAGATAATTTTTTTGTAAGATATAAGCAGGTATACCCCAATTTACATCAATTCGAAGTTGTCACTGATCAATTAACACCCCGTGTATTAATTTACATCATTCTGACTCAAAGTTACAATGTCAGAGGTCTAAGGTTCTTTAAAATTGTAATTGATAATATCCACAAGCAAATATCTGATTAAGATAATAAATAAAAAGGTCATACAGCAATCTAAATATCGACTTTCTGTAATATAACATCAAAATAAACAATGATCCTAAATTTATTGCATCACTTCACACTCAGGCCAATGATCACTAAGTGATTTCTTAATATGTTGAATTTGAAGGGTATGATGAGGGAACCTAGCAATCAAAAAACTTGGTAAATATGGATGCAAAACGCTCCGGCAGAGGAGCGATTTTTTCATACCCAAGCTGACCATGAAGTAATACAACGTCCGACTCTTAGCTTCCACTGCTAGAATTAATTGAGATTATGGTGAATGTCATTTTAAGAGAAAGTATGATAGTAGACTGCATGTTGAATCCGATTATGTCTATTATAATTTTCTAAAAATCAGGTAAATTATTTAATATTAGAGAAAATAAAAATATTGGCACAGTAACCATATTAATAATTTTAATTCACTTTATTAATTCTGTCTCTATATTCTTAAATATTCCACTACTACTAGAAGTTACAAATACAGTGAAACTTCAATTTTACGTTTTTGACTGATTTGAAATGACCTAAAATAAGGGAAAACGTAAAATCTAGAAAAATAAAATTCTTAATTCTGAAGAAAAATGTTGCACTGTTTAGTATATATGTGAACTTTTATAATAATCTCAGGTAGCAACATAATGTAAAAATAGATAATTTAAATATGATAATTTAACAATATAATTAATAATTTATCACTTTAGGAATTAATTTAGATAAGTCAAATGAATTATAAACTCTATACAGTGAAACAACGTCATCATGATCTGAATTGATTTTAAACCCACATTTCTGAAAGAAGTTCTGCATTGTAGTAGAAGACATTAAGCGAAAGGCTTCTGCTGTAAAATGTAGCCCATCTAACAGATTAAGCTTTAATTTTGAGGCATCTCGAAGTTCCCCTCCATCTACCTAGTGCCACAGCCTTTCGAATAAGTAATTTTCTGAAGTTGGATTTAAAAGCATCAATTATACCCAGGTCTAGTGGCTGGAGATGACTAGTGCAATTTGGTGGTAAGAAAACAACTTTGATGTTTGCCAAATGACTTGTCTCTAGTGGGTGAGCAGAACGTTGATCGATGAATAGAATAATCTTGCGGCCTTTAGCTCTCATTTGTGCACCGAGTAAAGTTAAGAAGTCTTCGAATATTTGAATAGTCATCCAAGACTTTTTATTATCCACATACTTAGTAGGCAGCTTTTTAACATTTTTAAAACATCGAGGATTTTTAAATTTACCAATAACCAAAGGTGGTAACTTGTCACTCCCATCGGCATTGCATACAAAAAGAATGTAATCCTTTCTTTAGACTTTGTACCTCCGTGGCATGTTTCTCTTCATACGGTAAGAGTTCTGTTTGGTTGCAAATTGTAAAACAATCCACTCTCATCTGCATTGTAAATATCACAGAGCGCATAACCCTTTATCTCTTCCAATATCTTCCCTTTTTTCCATTTTTCAACTGTTTCTATATTAACACTCTTTCCCTCACCAGATATAGTTTTGTATACTACATTATGGCCAATGTTCCATCTAATTTTTTTTCATCAGTGTGCGGAATTAACATCGCTTTGTGTGCTTACATTATGCTGTTGCGTGGATAGTCGCCATACAAAACTAAGAAATATAAATTTGATTTTCACACGTGAATTGGAAAAATAAACAATTGAATGGCAGTTAACAATAATCATTATATTTAATCAAGTTTTTAAGTATGAAAATGCCTTTACGAAAACGAATCTTGACAGCTTGAACAAATTTGTCAATGGTTACGGTAAAAATTCAGAAAATAATTCCTGAATCACATATTGACCCCTTAACTGGGGAGGAAAATTTTGTTATTCAGTCACATGGTGGGGAGATCTAATTTAGTGCCAACATTAACAAAACCTTTGATATAGCATCTTTTAAATGAGTAAAATCATGAATCACATTTTAAAAAATTAAAAAATATTTATACATTTTTTTGTTAAAACAATTGTTTATGGGTTATTCCATGACACATGTTCAGACTTGCGCGCATTACATAATACAAAAAATATAAAAAACTCACCATAATATGTTCTCTTTCTGCACTCTCCAGTGTTGATCGCTGTTGTTGCTTCCTTTATATATGTACCCTTTACAATATAAACAATAGTCAATAGTCCTGCTGCGTGTGGTATGCCCGGAAGCATGGGATGGGACAAATGGTGACCTTGTAGTCCTTGCACTGATAGATGGTTTCCTTTCACACCTTGTGTGATAAACACACCACGCATCGTTTATGGGCAAATGTTTTTGACGCTGAGGGAGAATTTAGTTCTGGGAAATGCCTGCCAGTAAGTCTTATGGGAGTGGGCGTAGATGATTTCTTTTTTCTTCCTGCTGAAGACTTATCTGTGGTAGAATCTCCATAATTTTTGAAGATGGAGTTGATAAGATCCAACCTAAACTGCAGATTTGTGTACTTTCCTCCATTTTTTCTGTAAATTACAAAAGAATTAAATATGCACAAGTCAAAAAGATGACAGAAAAGTTTTTGGTAATACTTCTTCATTCTCTTCCTTGCCATACTGTACGTAATCATGTATTGATCAGATAGATCAACTTCACCCATAGCATCATTATAATGGATGCAAACGTTTGGCTTCAGCTTTGTTCCACCTTTCCTGTCCTTTAGACTTTTCATGCTAGCATCATGAATGCTACTAAGCATATAAACCTCCCGTTTATCTTTCCACTTCAATGCCATCAATTTTTTATGAAATGCTGCTTCTCCTGGCTTCAGCTTCATACTCATTACATTTTTAGGAAGCTCCTTGCAATTACGTTGAACTGTGCCAACTGTATCCATTTCCATTGCATTTATTAACTCAAATTATTCTAGACTACTGTAAAAACTGTCTAACCCTACCAAATACCCTTTCTTCAGGAGTTTCTCTGCTAAATTGATTACAATTTTAGTTGGTTTTGTATTATTACTGAGATCGATTCCTTCAACTTCCGTTTTCAAGTCAGTATCTATACCAGTATAAACAATCATATTCCACACACATCCTGTTTTAGATTCACACAATTTGAAAGATTCCATTCCGAACCTGGATCTTTTTTGGAATGAAAACTTTCCAAGACAAATACCCACGCTGGGATCGAACTGCCGTCCCTCGCTTCCATAACCGAGGATTTAGCCACCTAGGTCACCGCCTTCTGTTGAGCTTAGGTCATAGTAAGGTTTACATTGGAACGCTAGATCGCTCGCCAACTTTGATCGCGAATATCTCGCGAATGCTTGAGAGGTGCATCGTCTTGCTTTGGCATTTTTCATCTCTAAGGAGGTACTACATGCTCACCAAGTTTCAACCAAATCGGCGACCAACATGTCATAAGGTCCCCTTGTAAGACATGTGTCCACGGATGCTTACCCCACTTAAGAGGTTAAAAGACTGTTATAGAAAAAAAGACTCTATGATTATTCCTGGGTGACTCAAAGAGATCATCTCTATTTCCACTAACGTAACACATGTATATATGCAAGCTCTTTTGATTTGAAAATTAAAATTGAAGATAACTGATCTTATTCCTTTGAACTCTATTTGGTTTAAAGAAAAATGAATTAAACATAAATTTATTGATATTTCTAATACAAATAAGGGATAGTAACAAGATTCTAATGACTATAGCCTTTAAGGCTATAATTTCCCTTATTTTAATACAGTTTGGAAATAGAAACATCAGAGCACTAAGAATAAAAGGAATTTTTAATTAAATTCATTTTTGCGGTTAAATAGTGCTATAATTCCACTATAGAAATAGTTTCACAAGTTTCATTATACAATAAATCCAATGACATCGATACGTTTTAGGGAAACAGAATAGGACATTGAAAAGTCACTGTATAAAATTACTTACAAGATTGATGTTATTTTCTCATTACAATGTTTATATACGAAATTAATTTTTTTAATATTACAGTGAAAAAAAACAAGAAATAGTTTGATTTTGTGATAAAAGCACCTTATTTAAAAAAATACAAAATCAACTATTTAAAAATATTATTCAATATTACTAACATGAAAACTTGATCTAGGTGATAAATATTCTTTGGCCTGATTCTTTTCTCTCTTGTCTTTAGAATTCTTCCAGTGTTCAAAAATTGCGCCGAGATTCAACTCTCCATCACCTGAAGTGTAATTTTATGCGCATTATCATATCTAAATGAATCTCCTTCAATCTGTTTATTATTATTTATTTCTATATTTTGCAGATAGAAAAAAATAAAACTTTCCGACACTATTTCCTTCAACTGATTTAATGAATACGTAAAACAAAATTTGCTCATATTAATTGTTATTTCTTTTATAAGCTTTATTTTACCATTCTTCTCCATATAAATAGGTATATTCAAATAAGCAGCTATCTTATGTTACTCTAAAATTATAATTATTATTCTTTATAAAACTCGTATAATATACTGTCTCTGGTCACTAACAGAATTTTGGGTATGTTGATATCGCAACTTGAACAGCAAACATCTAATCACCAAGAAAAATACCAAACAGCTTTTATTAAAATATTCTACAATGTCTTTCAAACAACCAAGTTGTGCATAAAAGTTTTCTGTTGCCTCTTCTGTAGAAAATGGGAAACTCAAATATTTGATTCACATTTAGGGTGCAGTCAGTTTTGCTCCGAATTTAGAGGAATTGATGTTCTGCCAAACTGCTTTGGTCGGTTTGTTTTAGCATTATGGACAATGGTCAGATTAGCTCCAAATTTTCTTTGTATATGGCCGTATTCGAAAAAATATTTAACATTTTAAAAATTTAAGCTGATCTATTATTTTTGGTCTCGGTGAAAATTAGTCGTATTCGTCCAAAAAACACGGTTGCAGTGAGACCGCTTCTATTGAATAGTATGGTGTTAAATTTTTCATTCGAATTCAACCGTATACGGCCGAAAAACTTGTCTTCCACAAAATTCGGCCAAATTTGGATCAAACCTGACTGCGGCCTTAGCAAAAAAAAATAAGACATCTCGTTAAGGTCTTTGTTATAGGAAAACATTTCCATTGTACTAAAAATAACTTGCAGTTTAGAGGGAACCCTGATTATGGTGCCTCTTAAATTTGTCCAGATGTTGGACGTAGTGAAGTCGTCTATACATATGTACCAAGCTTCGCAGCCAAATGTAATGCATTATCTTTCAAGTGAGGACCACTAACGGCGGTGTTACTTGCACATACCTGCTTAAACCAAACAGAAAGGGCCCTCTCCCACTCTCATAGAGGCGAAAATTTCAAAGATTTTCTTTTGTTAGAAAACTTTCTGCACTGTGAATAACTCTTTTCTATACTCTCATGATTCTGCATGATCGTGTTTAGCATTGACACGGTGATTCCTAACCGAGAAGCTAATTGAACGCGTGTTCCTATATTCGCGTCAACCTCCCCTAAAATATCAATCTTTTCGCATATAGTGAATGCTCTGCGTTCTTTCATGTTGTTATTCATTTAAGGGTTATTAAGGAACTTTGAAAACTACACGTTTTATGTGGATAATTTTTGCAATTTCGTGAAAATACGCTGCAGATGAAAAAACAACCTTATAATTAAGAAATCTGCGATGAGCTAATTATGTTATGTATAGGTGTGGATGCTGGAGTCCAGTTTTATCTCTACAGAATGATAACGCCTCACACCTGTCATGAAAGCAAGAGAAAAACAAATAATTAATCTTCATATAAATTTCAAAATAAATGAATGAAAATGAAGTTTATTAAATATTTACATTTAATAAAATGATAGAAAATTGATAAAATAGAAATCAAGGATTAGATGAAGTATGCAACTACAATTATCTGATTTATTTAAGAGAATACAGAAAAAAGAATTCAAATAATTACCTCTTCGTTTCTGGATGAATTCACTTTACACAGATGCCCTGCACTAATAGAAAAATCGACTGCCAAATCAGTTGGATTTCATCACACTAACCAGTACGTTACTTTGATGATTTCATGAATCCAATTGGCAATACAACAATTGTAGGACAGTTATGCTTTATTTTCTAATAGTCAATCTGAGGGAATGTAATAGAGGAAAGAAAACTGTAAATTTAAAAAAATGGTATAAGGGGATGAATCTTAGCTGCGATTAACACAAAACTATAATTTTTTACATTTTATTTGCTTAAAAAATGTTCACGCTTCCTCTCTTTAAAAGAAAAAGTACTGGAAAATCACTTTCTCCTTTTCTTCACACGAATAAGCACACACGAGGTCGATCCAAAGCCTCAAACAATCCAACTGGCTCTAAGACAGTTCTTTATTATTAGTGCAACTACGGATGCAAGTGAAAGCAGCGTGGAAAAACCCATTAAAAATTCTAAGAATGACATCCTGAAGTAGAATACCAGAAGCAAACTTTGGAAAATACGTTTTGCATTTTCTGAGAAAATATTAATGCAGATGGTTTCAGATAAGGAGCTGTCTTTAACGCAGTAATTCAAAAGGAAGGGAAGGGTATGGATCCCACTATGCAAAGGTGCAGCTGCACGTCAATTTCAGAAAGAAAGAGACAAGAACGAGAGACGGTGGATCTAGGAGCGGGGTTCTAAGGGAGATATGAAAAGACAAATAAGGACAAAATCGGGTGGAAAATATATGACTCGGACCTCAATTTTGAGTTGTAAATTCTAGGAAAATGGAAAATCGTGGAAACGTAAAATCCATTAAATTTTAGCATTGTTCATATAGAAAATACATCGGAACCAAAAGAAAAAAGCATAAGATCGAGGAAAACGTAGAATCGGAGATCGTAAAATCAAAGTTTCACTGTATATATTCCTACGAACTATTTCATCAATCAAATGCTAATGTTTTATGACTAAAACATTTCAATACTGAAAAACTGAACCAACTTTTTGTAGCAAATGAATGAATATAAATTATTTTTAGAAAAGGCAGTTGCCAAATGATAATTTTTCACATTTAAGTACTACACAATTTCTTATTTGCTAAGATATGCATTGCTTTAATACCAAATATTCTAACATTTCAAAATAACTCACCATGGATTATTGAATCATAATGCAATAAAGCACTTATGACTAAAATCTCACCTTGAGTTCCATAGCATATGAGTAACAATAAACACCATCAACATCATTGAATATCATTTGGTTAGAGAGAGGTAAACAGCAGTTTGTTACAATTTTAAAAGCCTCGGTAACACAGGATGCTGCAATGACAGCATTCGTCGAGGCCACAGCAGGTATAATATTTTTTACTATCCCTTGCACTAGTCGGTAATTTAATCCAGTAATTCCTTCAAAATGAAAACAAAAATCATTGTTAAAATTCATCAAATCTAATATGTGAAGCAATTTGTATCACAACCTTTAAATAACTACCATGCCAACAGTAGCAGATATTAACCCACATTAAGGAGTGGACATACTAAAACTTTCAATTATCCTGAATAACTTTCACAAATAAAAATTAAGAATTTACTACCATAATGATGTGCTCGCTCAACAGATTTTTCATACACCCAGCTAACATGCATGGGATCATCACCATCCAGAATAGCATTTCTATCCCATGGATTTTCTTTGGGCCATAAAACCAACTTAACATATTCCACACAATGTTCTGGCAACCTTGGCGTATTCGCCAGGGTACAAAGTGGATATGTCGTCTAAAAGATAAAATTTTAATAAGGTAGAAATAAATTCCACATTTGAAAAGTTTTTTTAAATAATAAAAAATTAATATTGAATATAATAAATAATACTGGAAGTGAAAAATATTCCATGATTAACAGTATGGCTACAGAGCAGTAATATTCCTTATTACAGAAGTTAAAAATTCAAAATTCATTCTATAAGAGTAACTCCCTGCATTTTCACTGTGGTATGGTTTCAAAGGTGAACATCTTAAAATGGGTTACCACCTATTCACTACATTAATCAAATTCTCCTATAGATTTTTAGACTAAGAGGGGGAGGGTCAGACGTTCGGGTCGCTGAATCTTTTCAAAATCTGCATGCATGTAGTAAATGGTAAGGACTATTGAGTGTGCAAGCAATAGGGCGCACCTCTCAAGCATTCTCGAGAAAATCAACCGACAATATTAACGCACTAAACTTATACGGGCAAACCAAGTTCCCATTTACAAGCCATCCCGGTGTAATGGTTAGCGTTCTGGTCATTTAACAGAGAGTTCGCTGGTTCAAGTCTACCCATCTGCATTTTAAAAAATATTTTTTTCTCGCAGCTGTGATATTGTTTTAACATTAACAACAAATAATGGAAAACTATGTGCGTTTATATATTTTTTGTATTTTAAATGCGTTTTTCTAATTTTTCACTTTTATTCGTCTTTTTTGCATTCTTTTTATAATTTTTAAATCTTTTAACTTCAACACTTCCTTCTTTATGTACAATTTCGCATACTTTTACTGATAATAATGAATGAATGTAAAGAATACCCATAAGTAAAATATTAACAAATGAATTTGTAAATAAATTGAACACATTTTATGCAAAATGCATTTCCTCTTTGTCAAAAGAAAGTGTTACATAATAACTAATTATTAAATATCTGCGCACTCATTGCCACATTAATTGTCGGAAGCAATCGGAACATTGCATGTTGCAGGGTGATATTCGTCATACAGACACGAGAAACAAATTTAAACGACATCGAGCACAAGGAATAAAAGCAGCCCTCTTGCACACACAAGGGGTTTTCAGAACACCTACTGGAAAGCAAGCCACATTGCGGTTTAGAAAAATGTCTCTTTCATCAGACAATTTTGAGGAAAACCATGCATAATGTACCATTTCCGAAAATATCGGCGCAAATAACTGATGATGCACAATTGAATGAGTTCTGCTAGCATCTTCGCAAGATGCAATTTTGAAGGCGCTTGATGAAGTTTTTAACCTGCCTTTAGAAATAAACATCGCACGGCTGGCAAAGGGATGTACATTTCGGTGGAATTACTTTAACTGTGCATGTACCAAGATCTTCATCATCGCAAAAGGTTTCATCGTACAAAGCTGGATTTGTTTGACCCCCCCCAAGGGTCTATTATCAGCAAGAACCTTTCTTTCTGAATGTAAGGAATCGAAGTTTTTTTTAAAAAAAGAAGTGTAAAGTTCTGTAGTCAGTATTCCAGATTTTGAACCTGTTTGTTCTTGTAAGCACAAAAAGACATGCAGTATTAATTTACCAGATATAGTAATCGAGTAATGTGCTGTGTACGAGTGTGTTATCTTATTTAAACTGCTTTTTAACAAGAACAGTTTTCGATCCTTTCTCGGCAAGACTTGTCATATGTTGACTGGTACTGGCACCCTGTTTGGTCTGTATTCATTATAAAATCCTTCTGAAAATGTGGGATAACTGCCCTCGCCTGCATTCGAAACTTGTCTGCACGGGTAAAACGGTTCAAACAAAAGCACAGAATTCGGCCGAGGAAGATCACAAGATTCATCAGTGATAGGGAATCTGCAACTTTTGAGGAAACATTAGCAGCAGCAAGAGGGCTGCTTTTATTCATTGTGCTCGAGGCCATTTGAATTTGTTTCCTGTGTCTGTATGACGAATATCACCCTGCAACATGCAATGTTCTGAATTCTTCTGACGATTAATGTGGCAATGAGTGTGCAAATATTTAATAATTCGTTATTATGTAACACTTTCTTTTGACAAAGAGGAAATGCATTTTGCATAAAATGTGTTCAATTTATTTACAAATTCATTTGTTAATATTTTACTTATGGGTATTCTTTACATTCATTCATTATTATCAGTAAAAGTACGCGAAATTGTACAAAAAGAAGGAAGTGTTGAAGTTAAAAGATTTAAAAATTATAAAAAGAATGCAAAAAAGACGAATAAAAGTGAAAAATTAGAAAAACGCATTTAAAATACAAAAAATATATAAACGCACATAGTTTTCCATTATTTGTTGTTAATGTTAAAACAATATCACAGCTGCGAGAAAAAATATTTTTTAAAATGCAGATGGGTAGACTTGAACCAGCGAACTCTCTGTTAAATGACCAGAACGCTAACCATTACACCGGGATGGCTTGTAAATGGGAACTTGGTTTGCCCGTATAAGTTTAGTGCGTTAATATTGTCGGTTGGTTTTCTCGAGAATGCTTGAGAGGTGCGCCCTATTGCTTGCACACTCAATAGTCCTTACCATGTACTACATGCATGCAGATTTTGAAAAGATTCAGTGACCCGAACGTCTAACCCTCCCCTTGTAAGTAAAAATGAAAGATACTTCATCAGTTCTTTAAGCAATAAATCCAACATGACTAAATGAAATTGCAAATAACCAGACATACAGAAAGATTTGATACTGAAATACTGAAGAGCATTGATTTCTATATAACAAATACTACAGAAAAGAAATACATTAAAAACATAGGTGTGTACCTGCGGGGGATATAAGTCAATAGTGCAGTCCACACATGGTGTTAGACCAGGGAGAATCACCCTTGCATTCCCCTTGAAGCCTTCTGTTCCACCATCCACAAATGGAATGACAGATGAAACATCTATCTCTTTATCAATTCCATCACATGTTAGAATAGATAATAACATTCCGTTTACCCAACGTCTAGCAGAAATGGAATCTAGTCCACAAATAACTACATTAAAGGCCCGGTAAAATTCCTGGTCAAAATCCTGAATTTTATTATAGTATCTAAAATCAAGATAAGGAAATCCCCTTAAGAAAATATCATCGGCACAATAAGACGTATAATTAATTAAATTTAATTTCTAATAATAGCAGAAGGTAAACTGAAGATAAAAGGATACGGCATGACAGTACAGCCAGGAACTCTCTTCTTGATGAATTCTGCAGCAACTTCTGCTTTTGCACGGCCAAGGTCCTTCACTCTAAACAGAAACTGGCGATTTAAATTAGACAAATCAATCGTGTCCATATCGATTATATGCAGATTTCCAAACCCCATAAGGGCCAGATTCTTTAAAATTTCACAGCCTAGCCCTCCTGCTCCAATAACTAATACTTTTACTCTCCTCAAAAATTCAAATGAATTCAGCACAGCATCAAAATCAGGATGACAAAATGGTCCAGCTCTCCTCAATATTTTTCGGATGTTTTGCCATCTAGGTGTATAAACTGGAGGATCTGGAAAACAGTGAGGTGATATTAATCATTTTTATTCTGGAAAACCCTCACCAACTGAATTTACTTTTACCTGAATTGTAATTAATTAATGAAAATTATAACAAAATTAAAATTGAACCACATGAAGTAAAATACTCTGAAAGTGAAGTAAAAACTAATAGCAGTTAAACGCTGCACTAATTGAATGACAATTTCTGAGGTAAAATATAGTTAAGGCACTAATGTTATAAATATAAAAAGAAAATGAATAACAACTAACCTCCAGCTCCGACCTCCATAATGATAAAAGCCCACAGGAGTCTATAAATCAGATGCAAAGAAATACATACAAAAACTTGAATTAATTTCAAATTATGACATACATGATACAAAGATAAAAATCTAAGGCCGTTCTAGCTATTATATTTATCAATTTAATACAAACACAAAAAGCATGACTGAAAATACGATGATTTCAGCATTTATACCTTTATTTGACAACATTTCTCTCAAGTAACATGATTTTCCTTGTGCTCTAATGCTAGAAATTGGAGTAAAATAAACTGTTGAAGTAATCTTGTGGCCAGTTCTCAATATATTGAATTACGCCACAGTTAAAATATCTAGAATGATCGATAGAACACCGAGATTTTTAAATGAAACTGAAAAAAAAAACAAAATGAAAAATGCAGATTGCGGGGAACACTTCCAAAAAAGGGTTAATACTATCACAGTAAAATCCCGACTTAGTGCCACCGTTTGACCATCAGACATTGGCGCTAAAGCGGAGTCAGTGAATGCATAGCATCAAAATCAACTATGTGAATTTCGATAATTGTCTTGTCAACGTCTGAACAGGCGAGAAAAATAACTTAATCTACAAGTTGTCAATAAACCAACGTAAAAAACAAAACATTGTGTGTTAAATGAATGCAAAAAACACATTAACAAGTACTGAAAATCATATGAATAACAGACGGCTTTTAGAGGTACGTTTCTCATTCCATTTTTCCAACTGCCATAATGAAACGACAGATTTTTTTCATCTCTTAGATCTAGAAGCAAATCATTATTACAAACGCCTATTTAATCGATCGAGACAAAATATTACCTAACAATGCGACATATCTAGTCATAAAAATATTTCCACAATAAATTTTTAAATATCTTGTAGCGTAGTTAAAACAACTCGCAGTTATAGTAATCATGCTATCGATTTTAAAGCCGTCCATTGTTCGGAATATTTCCAGCAACACTGCGATGACATAAGCTTATCGAACCTCAAGCTCAGGAAAATTTAGTTTAATTCATCAAGTGAATCCTAAACTAACATAAGCAACAAAATTGTTACAACGACGGCAAAATTATTAGATATACCGACGTCTTAGTGTCAACAACTAAATGACGTGAAAAACGTCTAAAATAGTTTTCACTTAATACTCTATTTAATAACATAAAATTTTACAGATATAACAGAAAGGTTACACATCTATATACTAACAATACTACCCGTTACAGCCGTAGAACCAGCAATTTGTCACCTGACAAATATCTAAGTTATCCGGATAATTACTTTATTTTGACCAACGTTCACTGTTTAAAATACAATTTATGATTTCCGCATCGTAACAGTGTTATAGCGCTCACTTCGTTTCATCTGATAGCCTAACTTCCAGTACTACCAGATAAGGTTTTCATTGGCTACGTTTCCCACTACTTGACAAAAGAGGGCGAAAGCTGCGAAATCACTTGGGAACACAAATTTGCCATTTTTGCGTCAATTTCATTCTTAAATGAATATAATTTACTTCTCATAAGTCACTTACATGCATAATAACTTATATAATAGCCTTATTTTTTACTAACTATTACATTTAATACTAAAATTTTAAAAATTATATCCGTCTACAAAGCAGGTAGAACGAAATACGGAAACGTCCGAAAAACTTAATTTAAAAAATACAGTAACCCAAACCTCGCTCGCCACGCAAATAGCTACCCTAGTAAGAAAATTACACCGAGTAGTTTGAGGTTTTAAAAGCGCCCATGAATACAACAATAAAATTTAACATTGGTCACAAAAATTGAATGCGAAATTTGGCTTTGCATATTATCCACCAGTTATTCATAGTCCGTATCACATGCATTCATTGATATAAGAATCAGTCAAGTGTAATCTACACTTATATTATAGTACCTTTATTGTTAGGAATACACTACCGCAAAATAAGTCAAACCAAAACAGGCATTCAAATAGAGCAGCATTTCTTGTCTCTTTTAAGTTAGCATTTCTTGTCTCTTTTAAGTTAGCACTCAATGTCGATTACAGTGGCACGTCTACAAGACGCTTAATTTCGATAAATGATAAAATAAACAGGCAAACAACAAGTAAAATAATTTTTTAAATTGTAGTCTATTAACATCGTCAGACTGTTAGGAATGGTGTGTTTGGGTTAAGAAAACTATGTTAGACCTTAGACCAGAGCCTCTCAACCTTATTGGAGGTACGAAACCCTTTAGAAACTGGACACCGCTTCGCAGAACGCCGCAATGCTCTTCACTCAAAAATATCTAAGGAATATAATGCAATGACAAAGTAAACAAACCATACAGGAAAACGGGTAAACTTTATTCTGGTGGCCCTTAAAATACTAGCATAAATTGCGACTATGCTTTTATCAAGGGATAATTATATATACTTCGTATATAACGACAGCTAAAAATATAACGCTTCACAATGCTGGTTTTCGGGTTCCTCCGCCTTTATCTCAAAAGCAATTTTGAAGTCTCAATAAATGAGACTCAGAAAATGACAAAAAAAAACATACGCTCGACCTATAAAGCGATGAATAAAGAGGCATCGTTGGAAGTGAACATACGAGCCCAAATTCTTTTGTGAATCCTCCCCAAGGAGGTTAATGAACCTGTAGTAAATAGGCGAGAGGTTTGCCCCGAGATGTTTCTAAAGGACCCCACACACGTTACGTTTTCCTTGTGGTGTTGCCAGTGGGTGCAACATTAAAAAAAGCGGAAAACTAGACGAAACCCCTCACCATTCCATATCATAAACCCTCTTTATCTTACGCGGTCGGAAGGCTCGGCTAGTGCACAGGCAAGCCGGCGGGCAAATATTAGCTTACATAGGGCTGGCAACGATTTCATTGAACTCTAGTCAGCAGAATTCATGTCTTTGAAAAATAAAGTTCGAAGACTAATCAGATAAAAATAAAATACGTGGCATATGAAATACTAATTACTAATCGGAATGAAGTTGACGAAAGTTGAAGAAATAATTTTGAATTTACTATGGTCAAGTATTCCCCGATTTAAGAGCTCAGAGAGCGGCAGATTGATTATAAAAAATCAACTTTTCATCTAAAAATACTCATTGCCGAACGACAGTTATGGAGCAACAAGCATCTCGTTCTCGGACAAAACGTCTCTATGACTCAGTTATTTTGTCAAAACATGCCGCCGCCCTGCGTATTAGTACGTAGTATGTCATCGCCACATTCTCTATCTTTTTGGCGCGTTGAAATTTCCTCGATCTCAACAACTTTGACAAATTTTAAAAGATAATATTTTAGCCTCTCTAAATTTGTTTTATTCCTTCGACTTGTTTGTATTTCTTATTTTTATAACGTGTTCAAATATTTTGATGAGTTTTGTGTAGCCGTGAGAACTGGGTTATCCCTTCCTCTAATAGTAGGCAACTTGAGACCCTCTTTTTTCAACATTATCATATTGACGTAGTGCTCAATCTTTTTTTTAATATTGAAACTTATTTTGTGCCAATACGTCAGAGTGAATCACAAAGAACGAGAATAAGTCGATTGCATAGACACCCGGGTCATATAAAACCCGGCAGACCTTATCGAGATATCTGCGGGACAAAAGTGTCCCAATAGAGTCGAAAGGATCCAGTGGAAAGAAGGAGCTTATTGGAGTGATGATTTCAGAGTAATATATAGCAGGGAAAATCAAAGCTATAGGGGAGTGCCATTAGTTTTAGGCAAGAAACCAGATATGAACTCAAGTAAACGACCAAATGATGTTGGTGGTTGAGGCAGATCCAGTAAACCTAGTGATTACACAAGTACAGTGAAACTCCTCAAAGGCGAAAACTCAAGGGACCAATCCTTCTTTCCCCTTTCACAGGTGTTCCACTTTTCACGTTTCTATTTTGACAAATAATGTTGATTGAAGCAAAAGATTTCCACTTATTGATTTTAACGGTAAATATTTATTTAGATATGCATAAAATTAAAATCACATATTTGTATTCAAATACATATACGTAACTATATGCATTCAAATCACCAATTACTTATATCACATATATATATTTCAATAAATATTTTGTGACAACAAAAAATCCTATTTTTAAAAGTAGAGAATATATTTTTCGGTATACAACCGATTGTGCCCGTTTTTTACCTCCAGATTCGATTTTTTTAAATTCGGGTAAAACACAAATGAATCCGAAAATGCTACATTAGTAATAAAATAATCCATATTAAACCAGGTGCTTCAAAATTTCGGACACGATTTTAATATGCAAACGCTTTACAATGTCAGCTCACGTCTACATTTATTATAAATAACCTTGATTGATTTGTAAATAAAAACGAACTTTGCAAATTTCGTCTGGACAAATTTATTCCGACCGGTTTTGCCTGTTACAGCATCATCAGGTGATGATGCTGTAGCAGGCGAAACCGATCGGAATAAATTTTTATAGTGGAAATTAACAAAGTTCGTTTTTATTTACAGTATGGATTCTTTCCACAAAGTCGAGCCTTCCCAAGTGGAATGTGTTCTTAATTGATTTGGTGGTAGTTTATTTAAAATCTCGAGTTTATCACTTAATTATAACTATTTCAAAAATGGAGAGTTATCGACAGATATGGAGACAATTAATCCATGCGGACGTTACATCTCACGGAGAAGATGGACGACAAGTTTCTCTAAGACATAAATTTATCGTTTGACCATATCACAGATACGGAAATTCATTTACACTCCACACGACACAACATCGCATTCTTCGCAGTTTTTTAGACTGATTGAATAGCGGCAATAATCAACAACGCTTTCAAACATTGTTGCGTTACCAGTTTACATGTCTAATCAATTCAGGTCCAAAAATATATAACGTATATAATTTGTGTATAATATAACGTGTACTGGTTAAAAAATTTATTTCTACTAAACCCGATTTCTTTAAAAATGTAACTGCTTAGCTTTCATTAACCCTCAATTAGTTATGTGGGGTCCTATATGATCCCAAGCCACCTATTTTTATCAATATACTTAGAACTATGACGTCTATTCAGACCAAACTTGTCATAACTTCATTATTTAACTTTCTGATTATAATTTAGCGTTTCTGATAATTTTTGATTTGTTAATTTTTAATTATTAATGATTATGCATAATTTACAATTTAACAAATTGTAAGAAAATTAACGATTTTATTTTAATTTTTTATGGGAATCTTCTCTTCAGTTATCTCCGAGTATGAATATGTTTTTGCACCATCATCCGTCTGTCTGTCGTTTATTTTCTCTCCGAGTTTTGTTCTGCTGCACGCGTAACAACTATTACTTCTGATACCCAAATAAAAACTTTGAAAAACTATGATATATATTTTTCACTTCATTTCTCTAGGGATTAGTGATGGGCATTGCCATTCATATTGTGAATTCGTTCCTTTTCGTATCGTTCCGCAGCCGGGCAGTTGCTATGTAACTAAATTAAACTAGGTAGTTTTTAGTGAAAAACTTTCCGAGAACATCTTCCAAATTCCACTTCTTTTGCGCTCCATATATTGGTATGAAGCAGAAAAATTACTGTTTCCAGCAAGGCCAACGCAATCCTTTTCGTCACTGATGTCCCTCCTATATTTCTCTCCCTCACGTTTCAAATGGTAAAAACCTTTGGTGGAAGAATTAAAAAAAATAGTATTAAAATTGTAATTCTTAATAAATTATTATATTATTAAAATTAAGAAATAAAAGAATTCTTGTGGAAGAATCTTTTACGATGTATTTTTCCTCCGAAACAACAAAGTATTATAAAAATATTACGAATTATGTTGTTGTTAGTGTGATTGTTTCTCGTCTATTAATATCCCATACACCCAGTGGTGAGCTGTAGTGGGCTCGCTTGAGCACATTATTAATTTTTTTTAAATTTGCAAGCCCATTGTTAAAATTACCGTTTATTAGGCGTTCTTTGCCAGAGAAACGGTAATAGCGGAACGCCATATGGGCACGTCTGGTCCGTCCGTCCTAAACCGCTGGACGGATTTAAATTAAGTATGAGTGATCTTTATTAAAATTCATCGCCATATTGTGATTTTGAACTGAATCAGTCAATTATAACTTCCACTTTACATAATTACTTTAATAAACTTATACTCGTATCTTGTTAAAATGGCATCCGTCAAGCAACAATAAAATACCAAACTTTTCTCTCCCTAGATTTTATATGATCTGTAAGATATAGATTAAAAAATTTATTCGGATAAAGAAAAACATTTACTACAAGAAAGTCCGCGAGACCACATATTTACGAGATATAGTTTCGGAGAGAAATTCTAAAAAATCCTACGCAAAACATCGCATATGTTGTTAACATCTATTAAATTGTGTGGAAGTGTCCAAGTTGTTTCATTGATCTCATAATGAGCAAATTCCACGAGGTTGAGTCTGACTTTATTAATGATATCGCATATTTTGTTTACATCGAACGAGAAGACGGTTCTCTCAGTAAACAACAATTAAAAATCCATATATTTCTCTTCTATGATAAGTGAGGTATAGATTAAAAAATTTATTTGGATAGAGAACAACATTTACTACAAGATAGTTCCCGAGACCAGACAGTTACGACTTATAGTTTCGATGATAAAAATTCGAGAATCGCCCAATCTTTCGATACATTTTCATACTGATTCCCCATTAAGAGCGCCTTTGAAATCTCTGTGTATTCCATTTATGGAGTATACTTTCCCATCTTGTTTACTTTAAAACCCGATAACTACCCCTGACGGCAATTTTATTTTTAACCTGAAAAATATATTCCCTATTTATCATTATACTAGTAGAAGGTGCTTGCATACTGCAAGCATTTCATCTCACCTTGAAAAAACATTCATTTTTCAGAGAGATATTTAATCATGAGAAATATTTCTTTAATTCTAAAGATTTCTCCTCTGGACCGGTTTTCGTTCTTTCATTATGGAACCATAATGGAGTAAAACAATCACTAATTTTTGCAATATTAGGAATATTATACTTTTTTCCACATTGAGTTAATAATGCCACACATTTCTGCCAAATTTTAAATTTATAGCACAATTAGAAGTGAAATAACATTTATCTAATTGTTTAAATTTAAATAATTTTTAACGGGCGCAATAACGATTTCATGGACGCAATGAAATATTTATATATATTAAACTCTAAATAATTTAAAAATTTCAGCTCCCTAACTTGGAGAGTAGTGTCTAAAAATTTACCTATTTGTTTAAACTTGAAGAATTTTTAACTGCCAAACAAATTAAAATATCAAAATTTGTATAATCCCTATTTCGTTTTTTTACAAATCCTACCTCTAAAAAAAAATTCAGCGCCGTAGCACATTCGGAAATACATAAACCTTGAAAATTTGTTTAAACAATTGCGAATTTTTAGCGGCCGCATTGTTGCACCTTTTCATGATTTTCGTTTTTTCTAGTCGGTTTTGCACAAAATCCTACCTAAGAAAAAAATTTCGAATCTCCAGCTCATCTGGAAGTGCCTAAACATTAGTATCCTCCTATATGTATGTTATATCCTCCTCCTCTGTAAAGAACGTCTATATATAATGACTAGTAGAAGGTGCTTGCATACTGCAAGCATTTCATATCACCTTGAAAAAACATTCATTTTTCAGACAGACATTACATCATTACAAATAATCTTATAATTCTAAAGATTTCACCTCCGCAGCGATTTACGTTTTTCCCACATGTAAAAATAATAGTTTAAAACAATCCCCAAATGTTGCAATTTTAAATATTTTACACTGTCTTCATTATGGGGTACTAATGCTACACATTTTAGCCAAATTTTAAAGTTGTAGCACTTCTAGAAGTAAAATAATATTTTTCTAATTGTTTAAATTTAAATAATTTTTAACGGCCGCCGCAATTCACATATGGTGAAATTGAAATGTTTATTTGTGTAAATTCACTACTCTGTAACTTTAATTATTGGAGGCGTGAAGTGAAGTAACAATAGCAGATGTGTACCAATATTTATTAAAATGATATTTTTGTATATATAAGAGAAAAACTATTAAAGAATTTATTATAAAAACATGATAAATAATCAATGTGAAACTTGGGACTGCATATCTTCAGCCAACTTGCTATAATTTGGCACATAACTCGAGATACCTGATCTTAGGCAGTTGTCTAAATTGTAATCGGTGAGTCTCGATCGGTACTTGGATTTCAAGTGTTTCATTTTTGAAAAACTGGACTTGCAAGTGTATATTGAAGCACAGTAAGAATATATTTTTAGGGCACATTTTCTTAATAATGGATAGCGATTTTCGTCAACTAAATTCCAAAAGTTTTCATCAATTTCATGACCTTAAAATAATATTATTCTGCATATTTATTATTTCCATTTCTAAGTCCTTGGTGTTAACGATATTAAAGTAAGTTCCAATATTAACAGTCATATCATTGTCCATAAAATTGAACGGATTAGCAAAGAATGTTATTATGGGTTCTACTTCAGAAAACTGACGAAACCTAAAATTAAATTCCTTCAGGAGAGTTTCAATGTGTTGTGAAAATGGTTCAGTGGTAACATTTTCATCAGTCAGACTCTCAATAATATATTTTAAATTGTGATAATGAATTTCTCTCTAGGTGAGACTTCCACAATGCCAATTTACATTTGAATGCATCTACTGCACTTATCATCTTTGCAATGTGTTGATTTTTCCCTTGCATCTCCATATTCAGTTCGTTCAATTTTATAGTTATATCAACAAGAAATCCAAAATCCATCAACCAAGCTTTGTCATCCAACTGTGCATAATATTCACTTCTTGACGTGAGAAATTGCTTTACCTCCTTTATGAGATTTATAAACCTCACAAGTATTGCCTCTACTGAGCCATCTAACTTCAGTATGTAAAAGGAGATCATCGAAATTGGCATCTTCACCTTGTAAAAGCAGTTTGAACAATCGGTGTTGCATTGGTATGGCTCTTATGGAATTTATTATTTTTGTTACTGCTTTCATGACATGCTGAAAATGAAGAACTTTTGCGCATAACATTTCTTGGTGTATAATGCAGTAATATGAAATACATTTTGGAAAGAAAGGATCTTCTTTACATAGCGCAATAAATCCATTTTTACAACCTGTCATCGAAGGTGCATCATCTGTAGTAATTGCGGTCAACTTCATTAATGGTATATTACTTTCTTGGACATATTTTAAAAAACCTGAAAAAATGTCTTCACCTCTTGTTCGTCCCTTTAATGGAAGAATTTTAAGAAATTCTTCCTTTCCTGAAAAATCATTAAACACCATCTTCACAACCATAGCCAATTGAGAAGTGTCTGATGTGTCTGTTGACTCATCCAGTTGCAACGAGAAGAAAATACATTTTTATAAATCATTTGCCAACTCTTTCTCCATATTGGTTGTAATAACTTCAATTCTTCTTGTAACTGTTCTTGCTGATAACCGAATCGAGTTGATTGCCGAGGTAATTTCATTTTTATTTTTAAAATCTTCGAAAAGTGAGTCAGCAATTGCTAACATGGCTTCTTTTACAATCTCGCCATCTTCAAAAGGCTTTTTCCTCTTGGTCAACAAATGCAAAATTTTAAGTGATGCAATCGTTGCTCTTTTCGATTGCTGCACTGGTCTGGTAAAAATGTTCTGCTGTTTAGTTAAAATAGATTTCATATCAGAACTTTTCTTTTTCCTGATCTCAGAGTTTAACAGATAACTTGTATTAAAATTTCCGTGGACTGTATTAAAATGTCTTTCAACATTACTTTTCTTTGAAAGTGTGACACAAGCATTGCACAATAAACAAACACTTTCCTTTCAAATCAATAAAACAGAATTGTTCTTCCCAATCAACATTGAAGTAATATGTCCTTTGCCTCTTATTACTCATAATGGGGATGAAGTTTTCTACAAATGAATTAATAAACACAACACACTGAATATCGGGAAAATATCAGAAATATTGTGAACTGTTGGTCAATTTAAATTGATTAATGTTTAACCAATGAAGAGGGAAATGAGCTATCACTGACTGACATTGTAAGAGACGAAGAAAATTCTCCCAAACCCTGTACTTTGTGTACTAAGCGAAGAACGGAACTCCGAAGCCAACGACTCACAACAATAACTCGAGCCAAGTTATGCTACAAGACGGAGGACATAACTCCGAAACCAACGACTTTCAACAATAACTTGAGGCAAGTTATGCTAGAAGACGGAGGTCAGGACTCTGAAATCAACGACTTTTGACAAGAACTTCGGAGTTTCATGTGACATTGGGAAATAGTTTTCCCGTATCGAGCACCTACCTCCAAATAGCCTGAACCAGCTAATGAAGCTATAGTACATGACGGGTTGAGAACAAGAATTTCAGTTAGCCTTGCACCCGTAATAGCAATTGAAGGCGACAGGACACCTTCACCTAGCATAAACTAGGGGCGGAGAATTCCCTATCTTTTCATACAGTTCGTACGAGAACGTTTGTATGAGTTGTCAGCACAGGCACGGCAATCACACAAACACGATAGCGGCTTCTCCTACTCTCGGCGAGTGATCTCCGAAAAACAGATGCAGGCTTCCTTAATCAGCTTACCAGCAAAGCTACAAAGCTGTCATTAGCAATTTAATCAATAATTGGCGTTTTGCCCATCGGCAAGTGTTAGGCAATGTCTTTATCCAACAATGTATGTCCCCATTCTGTTATTTTGTAACAGACATACGATTCGGCTAGGTGTGATGTAAGATTAAGATGTTGGTTACAAAGTTGTATTCTTCTTCATGTTCCGCAACTTATTGGTCTTCTGAGAGTTTTCCGTAATTGTTTAACTTGAGTTCTCTTTTTGGCTGGCGGGCGACACACTAATGTCTTGTGGGTGCCATGGCGTCCGCGGTCGCTGACCTCTGATCTAACTGTTGTAAACTTGGCATTTTCCCTAACCCTTGGTTCGCAATGTATAAAATTTCAACCCACCGGCCTTTGCACTCTACTGGCCCTTCTGAATTTTTCCAGATTGGCCAATCCATCCCTGGTCTTGGAATGCACACATTAATGAACTAAGCAGCTGATTAAGCTCATTCTGTTATATCTTAAGACATCTCATGCAAACAATTAGTTTAAGTGTGATAACCCCTCAAGCATGATTTAAAAATGGATCCCTCAGGCATTTAAATACTCCAGAATGCAATGTGTTATTTTATTTCTTGGAAAATATTAAAAATAAAAATCTGAAAAAATAAGTAATATTTAGCATGAATGGTTCGCTGCTTATTAATTTCTTTAGACTTTTACTTTATAATTTCAAATATCTATTGTATTTACAACTTTATATTGGATAATGAGTGATGCATAACAAAACATGGTATGACACATACAGAAGATTTCTAGGGCAGTTTTTACATCAGTAGGTTGTCTCTTTCCTTATTTCATTCCTTGTACAAACAATGCACTTCCTTAGTCTGACTCTTCTCTTTCCTGAAGAGGGATTCTCTACTGGGAAGTGACGCTCAGTTGCTACTGTGTCAATTTGAGTTGGCCTTGCCTTTTTCTTTTCGACTCCACCCCCTAAATATTATTAACATAACTGCAGAATATATCTTTGTCATTATTATCCACAAAACACAGAAACTACGATAGAAGAGAAAATCTTTCCTCAGACATCCAATAAAAATGGGATTGCAAAAATATATTTACAGGTGAAATACATCTTTATGTTTGTTTTAAAAATTATGCCCATTAGAAGATACCTACATTCCCAACAGAAGTCTTATTTCATTAGGAGAGGTGGCATACCACTTTGAAAACCTAGACTTATGTAATAAAAAATTTTCTTTTTCTCTTTCTTCAAATACTAGATTGCATACCACTTGGTCTCTTCAAGTTTTATAAGATCATCATCAAAAATCTTTCGAAGTACTCTAGAGAGCTATCACTAAAAAATTTAAGGTTCACAGCACTTTCACAATCAAAAGGAGAAACTGCATTTGCACTATCAATATCATTCCAATGAAAAACACAGGCAGTCAGTTCATTTCAATCTTCTAATCTCTCAGATCTAACATCCTCATCTTCAATTTCACTTTCTGAAGTTAACAAATATCCTTCTGAAGTCTCATTCACAAAAGAAACTATACTATAGTTGTCAGTTTCATCATTATCAATTACGTTCAAAGCTTCTGCATTAGTAAGTGACTTACTTTTCGACGCCATGGTCATAGATAGATAAATAGATAATCATCTTTATTCGGGCGAAATTTAGACCATAAGGTCCATTCTTACATTTAACCCTTCATCAATATAATAAATATCATCATCATCATCATGCTTCTGTCCGAAGACAGGTTTTAACTGAATCGCTGCCTCCATTTCTCTCTCTCCCTAGAAGCCTCTTTTATACCTCTATAAGTATTATATCCCTGCTTTATATTATCTAATATTCCTATTCTTTTTCTCCCTCTTCCTCTTCTTCCACTAATTTTTCCTTCTAAGATCGTCCTTTGTAAACACTGTCTTCTCAATATGTGCCCTATCCAATTTGCTTTTCTTTTCCTGATTGTTTTTATTAGCATCCTTTCTTCTCCCACCATTTCTAATACTTCTTCATTTCTCTTCCTCTCTGTCCATTTCACTTTCATCATTCTCCTCCATACCCACATCTCAAAACTTTCTAAATATTTTTCCTCCTTTCTCCTTATCGTCCACGTCTCTGCACCATAAAGAGCTATGCTCCATATGTAGCATTTTGCTAATTTCTTCTTTGTTTCTACATTTATTTTCTTGCTTGTGAAAAGCTCCTTCTTCTCATTAAATGCTGCTTTTGCCATTGCAATCCTACTTCTGATGTCCTGTGTACTACTTCCATCCTGTGCTAAAATACTGCCAAGATATTTGAAACTACATACTTGTTCCAATTTTTGTCCATTTACCATTATATTTAATTCTTTATGTTCCTTTGAAACCACCATGACTTTCGTTTTTTCTGCATTGATCTTCATTCCATATTGTTGGCCAACCTCCACTAGTCTGTCTGTCATCCTCTGAAGCTCTTTCTCGCCTTCTGCTATTAAGCCCTGATCATCTGCGTATTTAATGGTGGTAATACTTTCACCTCCTATCTTAAATCCTTTCTCTTCCATCAACGCTTCTTCTGTTATTGTTTCTGCATAAATATTAAATATCGCTGGTGAAATAGGACAACCCTGCCTCACTCCCCTCCCTATTGAAGTACTTTCTGTTTCTTCTCCTTCAACCCTGACTCTAATCTTTTGATCAAAGTAAAGGTTTTTAAGCAGTCTTTTATCTTTCCAATCTATTCCTATTTTGTTTAAAATAACCAGCATTTTATCCCATTTCACTCGGTCAAAAGCTTTCTCCCAATCTACAAAACAAAAATACATACTTTTATTGACTTCTAGCGCTCTTTCTATCATCATCCTCATACATCCTATAGCATCTCTAGTCCCCCTTCCTCTTCTAAAACCAAACTGATTATCTTGCAGCTCCTTTTCTATTTTACATTCAATTCTTTTGGTTATTATTCTGGTTAGAACTTTAGCTGTATGAGAAATTAAACTAATAGTTCTGTAATCCTTACAACATTTTGCATTGTTCTTTTTCTCCAGTGGTACCATCACAACATCTAAAAAATCTTCAGGCCATATGCCAGTATCATATACTTGGTTAAAAAATTTTGTGAGTTGCTTAACTGCTTTAGATCCCAAAACCTTAAGAACGTCCACAGGTATATCATCACTCCCAACTACCTTCCTTCTTTTCATGTCATCAATTGCTTTTTTAACTTCAGACTCGAGAATACTTGGTCCTAGCTGATCTTTTTCTACATCCTCTTTTTCATTTAATTCAATATTTCTTGGCTTTCCTTCTTTGTCATACAGAACCTCAATGTATTCTTTCCAGACATTCTTTACATTGTCTGGCTCTGATACTATTTTACCACTTTTGTTCATGATTCCTTTACGTCCTATCTTTCTTGCTTTTTTCTTGAATAGTTCCCTTGCTTTGCTATACATGAGGTCTGTTCTACAAATTCTTTCACATTCGACAATCTCCTCGCATTTCTCATTTATCCACTGTTCTCTGGCTTTATCCGTTTCCCTTCTTAAAGCATTATTTAACTCCTTGTACTTTCTTTGCCCTTCTTCAGTGTTTATGTTCTTCCACTTTCTCCGCTCTTCCATTTTTTGCAGCATGGCTGCTGTGATCCAGGGTTTTTTGTTTCTTTGACCCATTATCTTTCCTACCTTCTTTTCCATTACATCTTTAATGTTGCTATGGATGTATCTCCACTCCTCATCTACACTCTTCCTATTTTCTTCAGCTCTCTCCCCCAACCTTTCCTCCAGCTCAGTCATGATAGCCTTCTTGTTTTTAAGGAGTTCCTCTAAGTTCCATTTCTTGTTAACTCTTATGTTTCTCTTAACGCTCTTCAGTCTACATTGTATATTTGCCACCAAAAGGTTGTGGTCAGAATCGATATCTGCCCCTGGTAGTGTTTTCACATTTTTAATGCTATTCCTAAATCTTTCATTGACTAGTATGTAATCTATCTGGTATCGTCTCTGGTCTCCTGGGCTTCTCCATGTGTAAAGTCTCCGCTGGTGATGCTTAAACCATGTATTAGTTACAATCAATCTATTTCTATAGCAGAATTCCACAAGTTTATCCCCTCTTTCATTTCTCTTCCCTAGTCCATATTTTCCCACTATGTTATCTTTCTGTCCCTCTCCGACTACACTGTTCCAATCTCCCATTACTATGGTGGTGATCCTTCCTTTTCCCTCCGCCTCCAATATCTCCATAATCTGTTCATACATTTCATCTACTTCGTCGTCGCCAGCATTAGTTGTTGGCATATACACTTGAATTATAAGCATTTCCACTGGCTCCATCTGAAGTTTTACGGCTATTAATCTATCATTAACTGTCACTACCTTGCTAGTTCTTTCAGCTATCTCTTTTCTCATTATAATCCCCACTCCCCTTTCCTTTTTCTCCCCTCCCGAGTAAATAATCTTAAATTCGTCTGAATTTATCTCGCCTTCTCCTTCCCACCAAACTTCACTAAGACCTACTCATTCATTTGTGTTCTGTCTTACGACAGGTCCTACCAATTAACTAATTAATTGGCTTTGACTAGGGAATATACATACACGGTGTGGTGGTTTCCCGTTTCCTTCCACACCGGACACACACACAGAAGGGAGGAGGGAAACCCGGTGCCGGCATTTGCCTGCTCTTGCGAAGAACACCAGGGGGGCCAACGGCTTAACGTCCCTTCCGAAGGACGGAACAGCTGAATTTGCACGGTCTCCTCAAACCACGCAAACAGGGGGCCGGATACCTACATTATTCCTTCATTATTCCTACATTATTCCTTCTCAATAATAAATATAAGAAATGGTAAAGAAAGATATTACAATATGCATTACATAAGCAATATATACCTAAATCATACAGAGTAAAAAAAATATAAAATTGAAGGCATTAGAGATTGTGGGAAAAACCTAGATAAAACAGGCATGTCCTCCCTAGTAAAACCCACGCAGGAAAACACCCACTGAGAAGGGGGATGTGAAAAACCTGCGAAAACCCTAGATAATGTACATATGATAATATAATAATACAACATTAAATAGAAAGGAGTATGTACAGTAAGTGTTCGTATATACAGCATCTTGTATACGTAATAAAAAATACATATATAGGTAATAACGTAATGCAAAACAAGAAATATAATACAATAATTAGGCAGAATAAGATGAAATACACTTGAAATATATACAATGAATATGGAGATTGTTGTTGGATCATGCATAACATAAGAAAGAAGGAAATGACATAAAATAACACATATGATATAAAACAATACATAATAATATAAAGTAATACGAAATAGTATAAAACAATACAAATTGATATAAAACAGTATAAAATAGTATAAAAGAATACAAAATTATATAAAACAATGAGAATTAGTATAAACACTATAACTTAGTAGACACTAGACAATGAAAAGGTAACAGTCGAAGGAGGCGTCCATTTTGAGAACTCGATAACCTGCAAAGAAATTAATACTGTTCATTAAGTAAGGAAGAGTGAAGGCAGCTGTCTTGCAATAGGTAAGAAGAATATGTTAAAGCTGGAATTTTGGGCAGAGAACAGCAATTTAAAGTATTTATGTTTGAATATGTGGAGAGATGTTGTGTTTTGGAGGTCAGTAGGTAGGGCGTTTCAAAGTCTACAAGCTGTAACATGGAAGGATTTATTATAAATTTCCATCCTGTGATGTGGGATCATGAAGAGATTGGTGCCCCTAGTGTTGGCGTTGTGTACAGAGTTCATTTGGGAAAATTTAGAGTTCAGACACTGTGGGTTTTGAAGAGTTATAATTTGGTAAAATAACAAGAGGAGGTGAAGACGTACGAGCTTCAGTGCGAAGCCAGCCTAACGTAACTAGAGGTTGAGTGACATGGTCTCTCTTTTGAAGATCACAGGTGAATCTTACGCAGGAATTTTGTGCGCGCTGCAATTTTAGAGATAGCTCATTAGATAGATCTTGATAGACCGTATCGCAGTAATCGAGGTGGGGAAGAACAAGAGCGGTGATAAGTCGCTTGCGAAGGGAGAAATGGGTAATGCTTATAATTCTTTTAAGTGAGTGAAGTGAACTGTTAACAGTATTACATATTTTAGTTATATGATCAGTCCAGGTCAATGTGTCGTTGAATACTAACCCGAGATTGGTTGCAGTTTTTTTTAAAACGAATGACCGAGTTATTGAGCAGAATCGGGGGATGTTCCGAGAAGTTTAGTGACAAGAGAAGTTTCGGATACCCAATAATAATAGACTGACTTTTTAGAGGATTAATTTTGAGGAAATTTACATTGCTCCATTTGGATAAAGAAGTGAGGTCATGGTTCATTTTATCAATGATAAGAGGGAGATCAATAGTGTGAGAGTGCATATAGATTTGGAGATCATCAGCATAAAGGTGGTATTGACAGTAAGTCAGCTGAGAAGATATGTCATTAATGTACAGAGAGAAGAGCAGTGACCCGAGGGTGGAACCTTGTGGTGCACCACATGTCACTTGAATTCATCTTGAGGAATGATTGTCAGTTATGACCTTTTGATGGGGATCATTCAGGTAAGAACTAATTAAGTTTAGGGAATCTGAGGAGAAGTTCATGAGAAGCAGTTTGGTTAGAAGTATGCTTATATCTACAGAGTCAAAAGCTTTACTAAAGTCAAGAAGAGTCATGATAGTGACTTCTCTTTTGTCCATTGCTAATCTGATATCGTCAGTGATTTTGAGGAGTGCTGTGGTAGTGCTGTATGATTTTCGGAATCCTGATTGTAGAGAATCGAGGATATTATTACTAATTAGAAAATATGTGATTTGTTTATGTAAAACCTTTTCAAATGCCTTTGGTAATACAGGAAGTAAACTGATGGGCCGAAATTCAGTTATATCAGAAGTAAGACTTTTCTTAGGTATGGGACGGACTAAGGTGAGTTTCCATTGCGATGGGAATTTTTTTTGCATTAGCGACCAATTGAATATATGAGTGATGACAGGTAGAACTAGATGAATAATCTTATGAAGGAAAACTATTGGAATTTCATCAGCACCTTGTGCTCTGGACTTGATTTTACATAAATATTTAAGCACTTCCAGCTGAGTTACAGGAGAGAATTGGAATGGTGGTGATACTGTGGTGGGAGGAGTGTGTTGAAGTAGGTGGTGTATGTGTTTCTGTTTCATTTCGTTGTCATCAGGAGTTGGGGGAGTGGTGAGTAGAGTGTTAAGTGTATCAAGGCAAATATGAGGAGGAAGTTGTGTATCCTTAGATTTTCCAATGCCAAATAATTTTAAGTTACTCCATAGAGCAGATTGTGAAGAATTTGGATGGGTCAGTGAATGAATGTATCTAGTTTTAGAGTTACTGATAAGTTGCTTAGTTTTATTTCTTAGTTTTTTAAATTGGTTGTATGAGATGTGTTTTTGTATTTTTGAAAATGCGGAAGGTATTGTCACATCTCTTCATTATCAGTTTGATGTCGGTTGTGAGCCATGGTGCATGGGGCTTAGAGACTCTTTTAGTCTTGAGTGGAGCGTGAGTGTTGATTAATGACTGTGCAAAATTGTTGAAAGCCTCAACCTTGTTGTTAATGTCATCCATATACTTAATAGAATACCAAGGCATGGCAGACATGTCAGCAATTAACTTTTCATTGTTGATGTTTTTGAAGTCCCTATAGGTGATATATTTCAGTTTGTGAGTTGGGCACTTTATTGAATAGGCAATGTATATTATGTCATGTGCAGAGATTCCAGGAGCAGAGAGTTGGCCATGTCAGGATTGGTGGTAACGGCTAAATCAATTACAGTAGAGGAAGTAGGGGTATGGTGAGTTGCATTTAGCGGTAGAACACTAAGGCCTAGAGAGTTGAAGGAGTTATATAAATATGTCGAATCAGGGTTTGGTGTGAGTATATTGGCATTAAAATCGCCAGTAGTTATTAAATGATTTTAATCGTTAATGTGATTAGTGATGACTTCATCAATATCGGATAGATGGCCAATTTTGGGTGGACAGTAGACAATATCGAAAAGTATTTTCTGTGAATAGATTTTCAATTCAAGAAAGAGAAATTCGGGTCTTTTGCTGTAATTACATTCGCTACTTTTAATAAATTTAGTTGAAATATCATTTCTTACATATATTCTGACACCGCCACCGCCTTTTCCAACGTGATCGTTGCGGTAAAGTTTAAAACCATCAATGTTAACAGTAGAGGAAGACATAGATGGTTTCAACCAGGTCTCAGCAATAGCGATGATGTGTACTTTATTGTTTGGTAGGATATCATGAAGTTCTTCGATATGTGCCGTTAAGCTTTGAGCATTTAAATATAAGATCTGGAGGAAGCGTGGAAAGGGCTTAAACTGTTCAGATAAAATGGCCCTTGTATTGAAATTGCAATATGGGGATAAGCTTTTATTAGTAATAGGGAGAAGATTAGAGGATGCAGAACCAGGAGATATGTATGGGTAGAATTCAGAGACATTTGGATCTAAGGAAGGACGCGGTTGAGTTTGGGAAGGAATGAAATCAGGAGCATGTGGGTTAAAGTAGGTACGGATTGTGGCTGGATGTATAGCAGGTAGTGAGAGGGGCGGGGAGGGGGTGGAATGGAGGGGGGTACATATTCTGCTGCCTCTGGGTTGAGAGGGTGAGGACCATGTGTATTAAGGTTATATGGTGGGACAGAAGAAGAGGTGATGGGCGATAAAGGGCATGTGTTGTTATTTTGAGTGCAATGGGAAAAGCGGGGGAGAGGGTGGTCAGCAGGTGGTGGAAAGTCAGAAGAGCTAATGCGTGTCATAACATCCTGCTGGGAGGGTCTACTGATGAGAGGTACGAACGGGAAAGAAGTGCTATTAGTGGGCAAGATTGCAGGGGAAGAGTTAAACATAGGAGAGGATATTTTATAGAGTAGGATGCGCAAGGTTAGGGATACAATATACAATACACAATACAATATTACAATGTATAATGAAAAAGCAGGGAAATGCACACAGGTCAAGTAAAGAATAAGTTATAAACTAATTGCAAAGGAAAACAGAGGAACACAGGAAGGGGCGAGCACTGCACCGTAGGGATATGAGAACTGCACTAGAGAGCTAAAGGAACTTATCGAGTGAGTGGAATGAAACACTTAGTGGAGCACTAACACTGTGGAAACGGCCTTGGGAGCACTAAGGGTGGAAGGTAGACACAGATAACTACAGACACTTATTTGCACCGGTGAGATGATTGAAATAAAACACTATGTGGAGCACTAGCACTGGGAAATAAGGGTTCTTTGGATTAGACTTTGGGAGCAATTGCACTAGAGAGAACCGAAAATGAAAACACTGTGGGGAGAACTGACACTAGAAAAATGGGGGACTATCAATGAATTAATTTGGGAGAACTAGGGATGTAGGGGAGACAGATAAATACAGGCACTAATATACACAGGCACTAATAAACACAGGCACTAATATATGCAGACACTTAATATACACAGGCACTAATTTTCACTTGGGACACAATGAAAGGGAGGAAAAGAAAGAAAGAAAAGAAAGTCGCCGCTAAAGGAGGGGGATGGAAACGCACAAGGAGCTTCTTTCTTCACTCAGGAACATGGAAAACAGCCGAGAATCAGCAAATGCAGGAACGGGGATGCCAAGCAATGACAGAAACAGAGTTAGTGGAAAACCGGAACTCAAGTAGCACAATGCAGCATGCACAACAGATTTTACCTAATGATTATGCCATAGTGGTCTTTGTCAGTTTCAAAACAAATCCTAAGTCTTGCTCGTAAGGTTACTTAACGGCGTCCATCCCCCGAAGTTGATTTCTGAGAGGGCCAGGCCAACTTCAATGCCTCTACATCTCTCATGGTGGAGATAAACCGTCTGCTGCTGTCATGCAGGACAACTATTTTCCCATCTTGTGTCCAGACCCCACATGGTCCTGCCAACATTTTTACCTATTGCAATAACTTTTTTCGCATAGAGGTAAGCGACTCGGTGACAAGAAAATTGGTACCTTTGAGTCATCTCTTGTTTCTCCACACCTTGTCTCTTTCCTGATAGGATAAAAACCTGATGATGATAGCTCTGGGGTGAGGATTGGAGCTTCTGGGAACACCGATTCTATGAGCTCTGGAAAGACGTTGCACGTCGATCTCTTCCTTTACTTCATCCTTGAAGAATTTAGTCACTAGATGTAAGCAATCTTCATTCTCCTTCTCCGTTACACCATGAATGAGAAGACAGTTGCGTCGGGAATACTGCTCTAAGGCGTCTTGTCTCTCATCCAATTCCACGCATTTCTTCTCTAAATCACTAAGGCGGTCAGAGAGACGGCGGAAGTCTTTCATCACTTTTGTTCGGAAACTGTCTTTCCTCTAAGGATAAGAGGGATTCTTTCCTCTTAGGAATATCTTCCTTATGGATTTGGCTGAGTTCGTCTTGAAATGAAGACATGGCCTTCATAACCGTTTCCATCATAGCACGGAACTCCGTGCTATCGGACTCAAGGTCCTTCTTTAAAGCCTTTGGCGTCATAGAGTGAACGACGGAAAATCTATTTGTGAAAACATTTTCAAGTAGTAACAGAGAAATACTGTTTGTTTAGAAACGTTCCCTGACTCATGATGTTTACATGGATATATCATTTGCTGCTGTGACTTAACAAACAAAGGAGATAGGATCTGAAACAGAGGACGCTGCATTGGATGACATATGTTGTCATGCACGCTTGAGTGATTAATAAGTCTTTACTATGGAGATTTCTATTCCCTCATTATATACCTATAGCGTCATTTTTGGGGCTCTCTTCCTCAAGCTATAAAAGTATTTAAAATACAAAAGAGGGCAATGCGAAACATATCAAAGAAAAAGAATAACTCACCCTGCCAATCCGTCTTTCAAGAACTTGGGATATTACCTTTTTCATGCATATACATACCCTTCTTAAAAAATAATATGAAAAACCTCCATAACAATCATCACATCCACAACTACCATATCAGAAGATAAAATGGCCTGCATGTTAAGCGTGTCAGGTACAAAACACCATCCCCTGGTCATAAAGGAATGATCTGTACAATAAATTACCAACTTTACCTAAGAACATACACCAACTTATTATGTTCAAAAAGAGATTGAAAGAGTTTTTATTATCAAAGTTGTATTACACAATAAAGGAATATTTGGTTGACAGTATGTAATAATGTACATTTTAATATTACTAACCAATTTTGGCATATTTATTGACAAAATTATGTGTGATTATGTATTTATATTTTGTATTTTTATTATTGCATGAATGTATATATATTTCTTGTAATTCCTTTCTTTATGTATCATATTTTATCTGGCACTCCTATATAATGATAAGCCAAGAGTACTAATGATAGGGGACTCTAGGTTACACTATGCTGGTGATTATTGCACAAAGGAAGGCAAATGGTGTAGTGTTTTCCATGGATTAACACTTTCAGTGATGAAGATAATTTTTCAACCTACGCCAATACCTTAACTTTTTTTCTTATTTCGGAAGGAAACTACCCAAAAGTGTTGTATGAATCCTTGTTTATTGTTGTCTTTCTTAAATGTTTATAATATTAACTTTTTTGAGGACCGCTCGAGCATCCCTCAGGTATTGGTTAGTATCTGATCTGCATTACATATTACTTAAATGCGAATATTTTACCCATTTTTTCTAAACTTAAGGGTTTCCCACATATATTTACAAAAAGTAATTAATTGTAAAATATATCACCATACAATTAAACAAACAATTTATTTTCTAAAGAATATTTGAAATATATCACGCACGGCCACTAATTCTTAGTGAGTGCGTGATATAGAGGACTCTGGGTTGTAAGATGAACACGGAGCCTAGAGTGGCGAGAAATCGTACTACTTGCAATCAAGAACTTAAGTTAGACCGTGAAGAGATTATTATTATTATTTATTTTTAATTCCATAAAAATTGCGTATACAAAGCATTACAATTGTCAGGAGCCGTCATAGAGGACATTCACAACATATATATATACTATGGGAGTTACATTTCAAAACAAACATACAAAAAGTACAGAGTGAGTACATAATACATATGCTACATTTTCTTATATGTTTTATGTTTCATATTTTATAATTGTGCAACTAGCCTTCATCAAAAATCATCATATATATTTGAAAGTAAGAAAACATATTAAAACTACAATCTCAAAATACAGCAATATTTAAATATAAAACAAATAAATTACATGTTAGAGTTTCTTCCTGTTACATGTTTTTGGAGTAGCATACATCAATAAATCTTCCACTGAGTAAAAAGCATTCTCCAGTAGAAATTTGTACATTTTGTTCTTAAAGTCTTTTTCTGATCTGCTAGACTTAAGGTTGGGAGATAAAATATTAAACCATTGAATACCTTTATATTTGGGTAGGCTTTCATACAATTTTAGTCTATGTTGGATAAGACGGTAAGAGGAATTGCCTCTAGTGAAGTGTTCATGGACATCTTTATTAGATATTATATCATCCAAAGTAGTTAAATATAGCAATGTCCTATATATTACAATGGAGGGGAGTGTCAGTAGTTTAAGGTCAACAAAAGCCTGCCTACATGTTTGTTTCAGGGGTAAGTTTGCTATATAGCGTATTGCTTTCTTTTGTAAAATGAAAAGATTCTGTAAATTTGTTTTACTAGTGTGCCCCCATAATTCAATTCCATAGACAAGGTATTGGTAAATCAGTCCAAAATAAGCAGTTTTCATAACTCCTTGTGTACAGCGATATTTTAGGTTCCTTAAGACGTAAAGATTTCTGCTAATTTTATGCGATATTTCATCTATATGGTAATTCCAGCTTAGTTTTTCATCAATAATTAAACCAAGAAATTTTGTGCAGTGGTTTTTCATTATCATGATATCTCCTACAAAGTAGCTATTTTCTGAGTCATATAAGCGTGGGGAGAATTCTATAAAGCATGATTTTTCAGTGTTTATTGTGAGAAGGTTTTCATTATAATATTGTGCAATGCTGTTTAAGACAACATTTCCCTTTATTTCCAGTTGAGAGTACAGCTTATCAGCTATTGTGATAGAAGTATCATCCGCATACAAAATTATAGTCCCATCATTAATAACAGATTGGATGTCATTTATATATAATAAGAAGAGCAAGGGCCCAAGAATTGAGCCTTGGGGAACTCCATTGGTAGCAGTGAGATTAGATGACATAATATGCCCCTGGCATGTCTGTAGTTTTATTACCTGCATTCGGTTTGTTAAGTAAGATTTGATGAGACTATGGGCTTGGCCTTTTATTCCAAAATTTTCTAGTTTTTCAAGTAGTATGTCAAAATTTACGCAGTCAAAAGCTTTTGATAGATCCAAGAAGATACCAGTGGAGTTATTTCCTTGATCAATATTGCTGATAATTTTTTCCAGAAAGGTGATTGCCGCAGTAGTGGTAGATTTGCCCTTTATGAATCCATGTTGGGTGTTACAGATTATGTTATGCCGTTTGAGGAAAGGTGTGAGTCTATTCAGCAGTATTTTTTCAAATATTTTAGAAAAACATGATATCAGAGATATGGGCCTGTAGTTCGCTACATCCCTTTTGTCACCCTTTTTATAAATTGGATGAATTACAGATATTTTGAGAGCATTTGGAAAGATTCCTTCTTCAAAGGCTTTGTTAATGGTGTTAGATAAAGGAGAGGCAATGGATGATGTACATGCTTTTATGGCAGTAATAGGAATACCATCATATCCTGCAGAATTTTTTGCTTTCATGTTTTTAATTATGCTTTTGACCTCTGTGTCATTAGTTGGAAAGAGGTAGATACTTTGAGCAACTCTATTATTCAAGAAATGTTTATCCCTTGAAGTGTTAGGTAGTTTTTTGGATATTTTTGCAGCCATTGTGTTGAAAAAACTATTGAAATAATTTGCAATTTCCATTGGATCGTTGATGGTGACTTTATTGATACATATTTCAGTGGGGGAGGAAGTTGGTGTTTCCTTTCCTCTGGCCTGATTAATAATATTCCATGTACTTTTACTAATATTATTCGAGTTTAGGATATAGGCATCATTGTATTTCTTTTTAGTTGTTAACACTAAATTATCATAAAACTTTTTGTAATTTGAAAATTCATGTTTACTATTAATGTCTCTATTTGATAAATATATTTGTTCAAGATGGCAAAGCTCTGCCCTGGCTTTTCTGATTGAAGCATCAATCCAGTTACTTTTTTTTGTTATTTTATTCCATTTTTTTACAGTTGTGATAGGGCAACTGAGGTTGAACCAGTAGGAGAAGGTTTCAATGAGATTATTATATTTGTCATCTGCTGTATTATTGAGTGTCACACCAGACCATTCTTCATTCATTGTTAAATTTTGAAGGCGCATTAGGTTTTCTTTCTTACAGTTATGCACTTTAAATGGTACGTAATGCGGTGGGCTTACTAAATTTTGATATAAGTTTATGCTAATTTTTATAGCTAAATGATCAGATAGTGAGGAATGAATTACTAGAGAGGTGAATGCAGAAGGATTTAGATCAGTTAAAATATTATCTATACAGGTAGCTGTGATATTTGTTATCCTTGTAGGTGAAGATATGGTATGTTTTAAGCCAAATAGTTCAATAAATGAGATAAATTTTTTACTGTTTCTTGTATTTTCCAATATATTCACATTAAAGTCACCAATAATAATCAATTTACTCTTTAATTTTGGCTGCATGTTTTCGATTATTTGTGTTAGTTGGTTCAGGCAGAGATCAATATTACCACTAGGGGGGCGATATATTCCTAGGATATACATTGTATTATTATTTCTTGGGGTGAGTTTTATGCCTGTAATTTCAATGTTTTCCTGGTCTGAAAATCTATCCAGTTCTAAGTTGTCTATATGAATTTGCAATTTACTATTGACAAGTATTATAACACCTCCACCTTTTTTTCCTTTTCTGCAGCTGACTGCACCTAATTTCATTTTGGACAATATGTTACGATGTGTTTGTTCTAGTTTTAACCCATGTTCACTGAGTACCAAAATATCAGGGGTTTCTTCTTCAATAAAAACCTCGAGCTGATCAATTTTATTGCCCATACCTTGGATGTTTTGATGTATTACATTTAGTCACTTTGATTTGGCTTTGGAGATCCCATCCATGCTTCTTGTTGTGATTCCTGTTGAGGGTTGGGCTGGGATCAATACACCAGCTTGGCCTCTAGTAATCGTTTTAGGAGCCTGATTACAGGTGGGATTGTGGCTGGGATTAGGTGGCAAAATTGGAAGAGGATTTTTATCGGCACTTTCACTTGGGTTGCTATCACAATCAATAGCACTGGCTGAAGAATTATAATGAGCACTTGCTGTATTCTGACAGATAGCGTATAGTATGGAAGGAAAATCTACTTCTTCCATGGTATGGGCAAATTTCGAAGTCGTGTTGGCGGTTTAAGGCGTGTAGGACGCCTGCGGTGTCCGCCTACGCTAATGTCACCCTCCACGCCAGCGGAGATTGGGTTCTCGAAGCAAAGCAAATGCGTAAAACTTTTTATATTTTATCACCTGATGATGCTACGATCGTAGTGAAACCGGTCGTGCCAAATACATTTGTGGAAGTGACTAAGTTCTTTCTTTTTCTCGATGAGTAAATTCCACGGTCAAGCCTGACATTTTTGATATGCGTAAAACTACGTCTGTATATTACATACGAGGTCGTGTTGGTGATTGAAGGCGTCCGCCTACACCAATGTCACCTTCCACACCAGCGGAGATTGGGTTCTCGAAGCAAAGCAAACGCGTAAATCTACGTCTGCATAAAAATCAACGAAAACACTAAAAAAACACAATTTAAAACAATTCAAAAGTAATCACTGTAAGTCACAATTTAAAGCAAAGTACGAGAACTCACATTTAAAAGCTGGACATCAACATTTAAAAGTGAAATGATCTTGAAGAACTCTTAATCACAATTCGAGCGCATTACCGCATTACCACGCAAAATAACATAAGAACACCGACACCGGCGCAATCCGGCGCTCTGGGGAAGGAGTTGTAAACTTGAGCCCATGAAGTAAGTTAAAATATATATGATATAAAGTGAACGATATGAATATTCAATTTTACCTTGTTCAAATATTTAAAAAATATCTAACCGAAAGCAATAGAATTGAGTCAGACACTCCGCATCGCCCCACTAGGGGCGAGATATTGAACTACAAGGCACTGAAAGTGTATTTGGAATTACGTGGAGCAGTACTCCATTGGAACTCGCCAGGGAAGGGAAATTACTGGGCCCCATCGGGTTGGGTAAGTTGGTCTAAGTGTTTTTGATTCCTCCTCACGATCACTGTGTTTCTACCTCGGGTAGGGAAGCGTTCATCTAAATATGTTAGAGACGTATTCGAGGGGGAACAGTGTTCGTAAGGAGGAACCAAAAACACTTCGATCAACTTACCCAACCCGGTGGGGCCGAGTAAAATTTTCCTTCATGTTCTAATTTCCCTTCCCTGGCCCTGCCGGCTTCCAATGGAATACCGCTCCACGTAATTCCAAATCTCGCCACTTTCAGCGCCTTGTAGTTTTATATCTCGCTCCTAAATGGGCGCTACGGAGGTGGTGTGCCGTTAATATACAAGTACCAAAAAATTATCACACGAATTAGGAAATTAAAAAATGTTGGATTTGTTATATGAATTTGAAAAGTCATAGAAAAATAAATTTATACGGTGAAGATCAAATATAATTAGACAAACTTTGTCGCAGGACTAATTTAAATAAAGTATTTTACGAAGTATATTCATGTTTTTGCTTTTACTATTTTACTCATATGTAGCAAGTTTAAAAATAAAAATAGTTGAGGGTTTAATATAATTTTAAATTTAAAAATTTTCAAGTTAATTTTTTAATAGTTTGATCAATGAAAATTTTAACACTAATCGACGGAATATATATAAACATTAAGTTTGTACACTCATCAGGTTAGTTGTTTTTGCAACTTCCTCTGAAGAAATGTCATTTTACCTAATTTTAATTCTCAAAAGAGGCTACCTCTCAATGCGACCAAAATCACAAGGAACCATAGGTGGTCGTCTAAGGGAGGTTTTACTATGTACTATAATTATATATTATAATTGTATTTCTTGTTTTTTATTGCTATGCTAGTTGAGAGATATTCTATTCTTCCTCTATTTCTTTGACACAATACATGTATTTCTCATACCCTCTGGCTAATCAAGTTTTATTATTTACTGTTATATGCCACATCGCTTTTTCCATACAACTACATCGGGTATAGAAAAGGTAGCTTTAAGTTTCCGGTCTTTCCGTAGGGGGTTCTGGTCTTTGGTTTTCTGCGAAAAACACTCGATGCTTCCTTTTGATCTCGATATCGTATACGTTGCGATTGTATCGTATGATGCTTCACAGACATTCTTGTACATATATCGTTTGTAACTTCATAACGATCTTATTGTGAGCATTGAACATTGTACGACGAATTTTGCAAGTCTTAGGAAATTACGAGAACTCCATCTTAGGTAGAAGATTTATTGAAAATATTATGGAGCTCGAAGTTGAAATTTCTCCTTTGAGAAGTCTTGATGACTTCCTGCTGGATTCAGCAAGATTTCAAATACCCAACGTGAAAGATATGGAGAAGTGGGGAAATAGAGTTGTCAACAACTTATTATATTATCAAACGAATTACTTTATGATGTCCGTAGTCATCTTTGTTCTGGTCGGGTAAGGTTTATCGATTTGTTGAATTTATATTTATATTATAACCGAATTTTGTTGGCTCATATTCGTTGGTAGGTATACTTAATGACACGAATTTTGAAATGCATGGAGATATTGGCTTACTAGATCCATTCAGTATTTAAAATATGATGTTGATGTTTGTGGCAATGCAGAATATAATTAATTTTCTTTAATTTAATTCGCGATTCATTTTCTGTTATCTATGCATGATTTCTCAACTAATGTATACTTTAATAATGTGTTTGTGGCTTGTATTAGAATTCATTTACCCATATTTTTAGTTATTTAGAACAAATGTTTAATCATTATAACGTGCCAATGATATGTGGTCATGCCAACGTGATTTTCAGATGATATAATACGTGCTTTTTTTGTTACTTATTGATGCTTGTGATGTAGAGATTTATTCTTTCTCAATGCGATTTCTCTTCTTGAGTTGCCTGTTCTAAACCAAGTCACTACCCTAAATCTTGTTTAACAAAATTATTTACCGAGCAACGAAACCTGTATGGTCAGTTAGTGAAAGTTTAACTGAAGGATTAAATATTCTTTATCATATAGTGATTTAATCAATCAATTTAATTCAATCCTATACTTGTCGGAATGGCTTTATAAGAGGAAAGACCATGATTATTTGGCGATTTACCAAATTCACCCATTTTGCAATTAAATGTCTTAAAACTAGACCAGATTTTAGAAATCCCCTAAAAAGTGGCTCATTTTTATATATCTATAAAAATAAGATGGCGAATTAAATTTATTGCAAGATTACAACTTTTGTATTTTGAATATTGTATTGCTAAATTAGACATTTTCTCACTCTGTGGATTAATTTGCAATATTTTAAAGTTCATCAAAAGTATTTTAGAGATTTTCATCTTGTAGTTATTTCATAATGTATGTAAATGTTATCTTTCTATTTAATACATCTAGCGGTTATCAACAAAGATTAAATCATAACTTTTAATGTTAATGTGTGCTTACCAGGATGTGGATACTGTAGAGCAGGGTTTCTCAAACTGGTCCACGGATATGTTTTAGGGGGTCCGTGAGTTAATGCATAAACTTATAAAAAAATCATGAAATTTATGTTTATACCTACCATGTTTTGTTTGTATTTAATAATTTTATATAAAAACGTCCATAAATAGTGTTGTTAAATTAAACTTATTATTTTAAACTCTGTTTATATATGTACGAAAATTTTGTGTCTATGGCATCCAATGAACTTGGGGGTCTGCATGAATTCTTTCATATCAAAGGGTTCCTTATGTTACTCAAGTTTGAGGACCACTGCTGTAGATGGATACCAGAGTCATAGTAGCTGTTTTAGTTGTCATAAGTATAATTACAGCTGAGATAATAATAATAAACAACTTGTTGACTCTCTGGTACAATTGGTTGTGGAGGCCACATAGTCCAGTGAAAACTCATTGTAGTGTTTTGCAAACTTGAATCAGAATAAGAGCAGGCATTACATTAAAAATATTCCAAAATAATGAAAGTAGAATCCCTTGACTAGAAAAATATCAGTTCTCATGAAATTTGCCTCAGCAGTCAGTAATTGTGATAGGAGGATAAATAATATATTAGTTAAATTACCATAATTTTTCCATTGTTATCTTCCTCCTCAAGAATGTGCTACTGTGTTGTAGAAGGCGATACATTAACATTTCAAAACTATTTGAATAATTACAGGGTCCTTCATCCAGTCAAGATGCTCTGTGGAATGCTAGCTATTGGTGTTGCATTTGGCCTATTTTATTACTTTACAAATACGAAAAGAGCTGCCACAAGATTCAAGAAAGAGCACCCATTCATTAGCCTCCTGATTATTATATTGGGAGGATATTTCATTGTGTATATGCTTGGGTCAGTCGTCGTCTTCCTATTTGGCATCCTACTGCCTCTTGGAGGTATGTTATTTTACTTGTGACGTGTTTCATTTTTCATAGCTGTAATTTTGGTGATGAATTTAAATTTTAATCCATCTTTTGATAAAAAAAGTGTTTCCTGTTTGTCAGCACATTCTATCTCTCTTAACATTCTCAATGTAATGTACAAGTTGGAAGGTTTTTAGTGCTTTTTTAAAAATCGTTTATGTATTTGGTTTGTTTGTTTGTCTGTCCGTCCGGGAAATATCTCTGAAATCCTGCAAATCTATGAAGCCAAATTTTCAGGGTAGATTGGTGTATATGATGGCTACGTGTGGCATAAATTTTGTGGATCTAGGATCAGCTGCTGGGGATTAATCAGTCTATTTCCAACCCCATAGTTTCATTTCTACCTCCCATTAGAAAAGCATGAAATTAAAGCAGGGCATTATGAAGTTGCATTTTTAAATTAGTTAAAATTAAGATAGGAGCTTGGGACATGAGCAGTTCTGTAGCTGAAAGACTAAGGTTTATCATTTTTAAAAACAGAATTCAAATCCGTGTTGAATGAAAGTCAGCTGTTGTTTTTTATACCAAAAAGGGAAAATTTTCTGTCATGGCGACTCAAATTTATTTTTTTATTTATTTATTCAAAAATTTCACATACAGCTTTAAAATGCCATTTTACTGTGAAGTATAAAACAGGAATATAACATAAATAACAATCATTAATAATATCAGCATATAGTATCACTTACTTAAAAATTGAGAGAATTTTTTCATGAAAGAGGGAAGTGAGAGGCGAAAAACATCAAGATCAGATGGGAGGGAATTTAATAAGGATGGAAGGCGGGAAAAAAAGAATGCTGGATCAAAGAAATCCTAGGGATATTAGTGTGAAGAAGGTGTGATAATTGGGTTGATCTAGAAGGCGCATGAAAGTTGAAAAAAGATAAGTCTGGGCAATTAATATGAGAAAATTTTGTAAAGAAAAGAAATATCTTGCTTATGATAACTGGTAGAAAGATTGTCAATAGCTATTGTAGAGAGAACTGTATCTTTTGTAGCATAATGAAGAGAAGGAACACATATTCTAATAATTTTTAATGGGAGGCATATTATTACATAGCGTCTATATAATGCCTTTAAAGGGTATTTTTTTTACTATATTACGAGGCTGTCAATCTCAACCAAAGGTCATAATCCTAAAACAAGAAAAATGTGCCTTATGTAATTTTCTCTGCAATTCTTCCCTCACTTGTTGTATTTGTGATTTTAAACAAATGGTATCTTAACAGAGCAATATTTGCTGCATGAATAAGTATGTACTTTCGAGTTTTTTTTATTGAAAAATCTGCAATTGGTGTGGAAAACAGCATTCATGTTACCTTATTTGGTATTATTTAACACACAGACTGCCTATCGAATTTGCTACACTCTTCCCAGAGGCTAGCGTGTAAATGACTCATTTCTCATGAAAGAATAAATGTAAAAATATTGGCATCTTGTGACAGAAATAGAAACCTTGACCACCAGGAAATATAGAAGCTTGCCAGGGGCCCACTGAAAGTACAAAACAAAACCAGCAAACCACAAGCATAGGGAGATAATGGAAAGAGACTGATGCCCATTACCAGTGAACTCTCCATGGGCAGTCAATGTGTTAAGGAAATTATGGCTGTCATGCCTTTTACTGTGCTGTTAATAAAAATTACCTGTACTAGTATTTATTACGTATCAGATGGGAGTGTTGAATGTTGACTTTCTTCTGAATCCTAGTAATTTATGAGTTCTTTATGTATTAGTTGCTGAGCTTGATGAGCCATGCCTATTAATCTGACACATGATATGGGACAGTTAAGGCCTGGCTGTTTATCTGCTACCAGTCAAACTCTTTTCCCCCTGTTGCATACATAACATTTGTAGAAATTGAGACATTTGTTAGAAATTATTACTTAAGGGTGTCCCTTATGAATTAGGTAATTTTAAGTACAAAAATCATCCCAGTGTCAATATTTTACTTATGCTTGTAGTTGTTTTTTTGTCAAAAATGTTTGTGATGTTTATTGATGGATTCTATAAGTTTTTCATAAATTTGAATCGGCAAGTATTATTTTGTTAAGATTTAAGTTCTTTTATCAGTAGCTTACTCTTTTACATCTGAATTCTGGTTAACTTTGATTGGAAAATGTATAACTTTTGAACTGGGTGATGTGTAGGCTGAAAACCTCCGGCTTAAATGGCATTTTGCTATTATTTGGAAGCCTTTACTTGATATTTTAAATAACTTAGCTACAACCTGCTGAAATTTGGCAGTGTTGTATATTATTATTATTTCACAAAGCCCTTTTGGGTAAAATTGGAGCATTTAATAAGGATAAAACATATACTTTTAGAAGTAGTTTTAATCTAGTTAAATTAAGAAAGGCATGGCTAAAGTTTTAAAGGGAAGACATGTCTTAGTAAATTTATTACCTTGGAAAGTTGTAATTCATTACAGGTAAATAAAAAATTGATTATATATATATATATATATATATATATAATATTTATATTTATAACAAATATTTTAGGCTGATTTGAAAATCAATATCATACTTAACCCTTTCATGAATGCACCTGAAACCAAACTGGTATTTTGGCTACTCAAATCAGCCAGAGCACCTGAAACCACCCATGAAACATGCTTTCAGTTTTATTTCTGTAAACAGTTTTTTCTAGTTTCATTATGTATGTAGCTGTACATGTCTTTCTTTAAATTGCTGTTTGTATGTATATGTGTATGTACACACAGATGTGAGAATTAGAAACTATAGCTTTATGGTATATGACCTTAACAGATTTTCAACTAGAATTCTTTTTAATTAGCAGCATTAGTGAGCATATTTATGCTAATGGAGGTAGTGTGTATGTCCTCTTCCCTAGTATATACAGTAAAACCTGGTTAGTACGTTTTTGCAGGGGACAGGACAAATGAACGTAATAACAAGGAAAACGTGCTAAGCAAGTTACATACAGTCACATAGACTACACCACCTTTTTTAACTTCGCATGCTTGCGGTTCGTGATTTGCACTTAGTGACTAAACTTTTTATGACCATTACTTCTGTTTTGCGCTGATTAAATTGCATTATTTATGATAAAAAGTGACATTTTTTTAAGTTGACTGGAACCATACTTCCATTATTACATTGTGTTTTATGTGAAAATGGGACTTGCATTTTGCGTCAGTTTTTCCGGAACCAATTATTCACGAAGTTAACAAAAGGTGGTGTACTTGAATCAACGTTAGTCCATAGAAAGAATTCCATGGGTACCTAAGCTGTGCTATGGAGGCTCTAGATTACCAAACGATATATCGATCGATATATCGAATCAAAGGCTAGTAAATGGTAGAGGTGGGAATATCAATTCATCTCACTGAATCGATTCAGTTGAGTCAGTTCACATAAATGTGCCGGTCAAAAGAATGGTTCAGTGATTCAGTTGGTTCAGTGGTTCATTGTGATTCACTGAGTCATCTTACGAAACTGATTCAGTTACCTAGGTGATTCAGTTAGTCATTTCTGATTCTGTGATTCACTGCTGATTCTGAATCAAGCATATGATTAAAACTTTTGATCTGTTACTTTGGCTACTTTAAAATTCAGGCCATTAAATAAAATCAAAAAAATTGAGGGGTTTAAAAAGTAATTTAATTTAGTTCAAAAAATAAACATCCATAAAGGTCATGCAACTTGAAATCTAATAATATTAATATTTTTTCATCGCATTGAATATTATTATATATAGACGTTCCTTACAGAGGAGGAGTAACATCATTACATATAAACGTTCCTTACAGAGGAGGATATAACATCGTTATATATAGACGTTCCTTACAGAGGAGGATATAACATATGGCCGCTAAAAATTCAAAGTTGTTAAAACAAATTTTCAAGTTTTATGTAATTCTGGATGTGCTGCAGAGCGGAAATTTTTTTATAGGTAGAATTTGTAAAAAAACGAAATAGGGATTATACAAATTTTGATATTTTAATTTGTTTGTCAGTTAAAAATTCTTCAAGTTTAAACAAATAGGTAAATGTTTAGATACTACAGGGTGAGATAGGGAGCTGAAATTTGAAGTTATTTAGAGATTAGCCTATACAAATGAATAAATATTTCAGTGTATCCATGAAATTGTTATTGCGGCCGTTATAAATTAATTAATTTTAAACAATTAGATAAATGTTCTTTCACTTTTAAATGTGCTACTAAATTATATTTTGGCAGAAATGTGTGCCATTATTAACCCAATGTGGAAAAGTTATAATATTCCTAAAATTGCAAAAATTAGTGATTGTTTTACAGGCATTGCAGAACTTGGTGGCACTTGCGCAGAAGACCCTTTTCAGTGGAAGGGTTCATTGTCTAAAAACTTCTTCGACGCGGGGGAGAAAGGCAGTCTCCGCGTGTGTACACCAGGGCACCTGCAATCGCATTCCTTCGTTGCCAACTTTAAAATGCTTTCTCTCACTCACTCCACTCGAAAAGACCACGCGCCATCTCAAGGGTTAATGCGAGTATTTTGGCAGCTATGCCTGCCATGCGCTCTCCTCTCCCCTCCGCTGCCTCTGCCTACCCCTTCCACGCATGCTTTCCCCTCCCTGACGTCACGCTTCGTGCAGGCGAGTGCCACCAAGTTCTGCGATGCCTGTACTCCATTATTGTTCCATAAGGAAAAAACGAAAATAAATTTTGCACTGTAAATACATCAGGTAATTGTATTGCACTGAAACCAATTAATTTATTCTGATTGCCCTTGTAAGGCACATTGCTCCACATAGTATTTATTTTTATTGTATTATATTCTGAATGTAATTATCTAAATTTTATGCACATTATATCTTGATGTTTCTGCACTGATATTATTTCACTGTACAAATATACTAGGTATTTACTATGGATTGAAACCAACTTATTTTTTCTGATTATCTATGTAAGGAACTATTATCCAGAAAAGATTTAATTTTTATTCCACATTTGTTTTTTTATAGTGAATGTAATTACCTAATGATTTATTCACATTGTATCTTGATGTTTCCACACTGATATTATTTGACTCTATAATGTTCGAGAAAGGACTCGGTTTTTATTACACTTTTTAAGACACTCTGTTTCAGGAAGTATTATATTTTTATGGTATTTTATTTTTTATATTGTCAATGTTATTACCTACTTTTTATTCATATTGTATTATAATTCAATTTTTTCTCATGTTTTTTTGATGTATCGAAATGAGTAACATTGGAAACAATAAAATATATTACATCTCCTTCATAGAGGGAACATGGGGCATCATACACAGCTGAGTTTCTTGTAATTGTGTTGTCTTGGTTTCCATCCACTTTTTTCTTATCATAAGGTTGCAAGAAGATATGCTTTGTGCATGCATGAAGAAAGTCTTTAGAATTTATAGTTGGCTGTTTCTTTGGTAGGCAAATGGCTTAGTTAAGAAAATTATTAATATAGTTAGCAATTGAAATTGGATCCGATACCAATGTGTTGTCATTGCATATAACGTCAATAGAATAAGAGTGCAGTTTTGATGAAATATAGGTTTTTTTAATGTTTCCCAAACAGTTTTACTCTTATTACTAGATGTTAATTGCATTAATATTCTGACACCTTTTGGGCTCCCTAATAATTTTGGTGTAATATTTCTTGGACTTGAAATAGGTAGGTACCGTAAAAGTTTTTAAAAATGTATTTCCTGCTTTGTGCAATATGTATTTTGGAAAGTTTGCTGAACTGGGTTGTAAATATCACTACTAGTCTACATGTGGAGCAGGCTGAGTGGTTCCTTTATTCCCAGTAGGCCACAGCACTATCATGTTTGAGTTAGCTTTTCATTGTCTTAGATTAAGTCTTCAAACTTCTGCCTGTTGGCAAAGTGGTGTTAGTGATAAAAATCTGATATGTATCCAGATTGTTTCTAAATACAGTTGGCAAGATGCTGTTAGTACGATATTATCATGTTTATCCATATCGGATTTATTTCACTGAATGTTTAATAGCTGCTATTTTGGCATGGTTTTGGGGTAACTTTGTCCCTGGTCTAGAAATCTGTATTATGCTTAACATAACAGTACAACAACATGGATTAGAGGTTTCTGAAACTGCAATTCTGAAAGACACTTTGAAAGAAAGAGATTTTATCATTGTTAAGTATGACAAGCAAGAATATCCTGGTCTTGTGGTAAAATTGCCAACCAAGGAAGAAGATGATCCCACTATTGACTCTATGATGAAGGTAAAGAAATGTTGGAAATGGCCAGCAAGAAAAGATGTTTTGATTTACAAATGGGCTGATGTAAAACAAAAAATTAATTCTCCAAAAATGGTTAATAAAAGGGGGTTATTTTCTGTTATAGAGTTGGATCAATCGATCAATCTTTTTTATTTGTTAACCACTGACTATGCCTATTCTGGTCTTGTACTGGCTAATGGCCAAATTTATGATTATTATGCCGTTGTTTAGTATGATTTTTTAAATGTAACTTTTAATTCTGCATTATTCATGCCAATATAACCTAACACTATATTTTGTATTCTTATTTTCAAACAATGCTATTGTCATTTTAAAAAATACATTTGCTTTTGTGTTGAACAATTTTCTGCCTAATTTTGTCAAAAAATGCAAAAATTAAAACCAACATTTTTTAGATGGGCTTATGAGAATGAAGAACTCTTGCATTGTTCATTTAGTTTTATTAGCTGAGGATGTTTTTCTTTAAACCTCAGGAGGTAGGGTTACCAGATGTTCGGTTTTTCCCAGACCTCTTTTTTAGGGTGCCCGGGCACATCCAGGCGGTATTTTAACATGTCCTGATTTTGCTTATTTCCTTCTATTTTACCTTTTTTATATTATTTACGTTAATTTTTGGGAAATATTTTTAGAATTAGTAGTAACATTAAAGAATTCGTCTACACAATTTGGGTCGCTATTGCAGATTGTAATTTTAACATTTTATCCCTAATTATATAGTGAGAGGTTAAATATTTTTAACCGATCATTTTGCTTTAAATTTGTAAATAAGTCATTCAGCAAAAATCGGTAATAATATAATGTGTCATATTATTATTCTTTGATAATCATTTAACTTTTATTTCAAACTTAATTGGAAAACTTAGATTAAGAATTTATATTTTTGTATATATTATTCAAGGTACCTATGTATAAATAGTTGTATATTCCTATGTATAATATTTACATATTTAGTCTGCACCATAAAAATTGTTTCGGATAGCAAGTCATAATAACATATGAAAGTTTGTATTATTCCATTTTATGATATTTTTATGCGTAAATGTTGAAGTAATAAAACCAAGTCCATTCGAAATTTTACTTGAATAATATTTAATTATATTTCCTTGACTGATATAACACAACACTACATTTTTGTGCTAAAGAAGTTAAATTTTAAAAGTCCGGGTTTTGTCATTTTTGTGTTCTTTTGTCGGGGATGTAAGATTAAAAATATGATAATCCTATCTGGAGGAATAATTTATAGCTTGTTCTTGCATTATATTTTCAGTTAATTTGCCAAATGTATACAAATTAAAACTTGCTATACTAAATTGTATTACTTACTTTAGTTTCAGTTTATTTGATTCCATTTCCTTCATTACATGTTCACATTTCATAAGAACATAATTTATTAATTTTGTAATAATTTCGCCTTAAGGAATTTACAATATACTTTTACCAATTTTCGAAATAATTAATAATAATAATTAAGCCCTACTGATTTTCACAAGATTCATCATCATTAAAACAAAATAGGTTAGTGGCTGAATAAATTTAACAATAATGTAACACACTCTAGAACTAAACATGGTGCAGGGTGCTCCCATACTTGAGCGATAAGATCAGAGAGAAGTTTTCTCTTTTTGTGTGTATCGTGCTAATGGTTCGGAATCGCTGAAAGTCACTGGTTCAGTTGATTCTGAACGATTCATGACTTGGTGAACCAGTGAAGTGTTCACTTGGTTAGAGCTGAATCGATTCAGTGCACTGAATGATTCATTTAGATCGATTCATTCAGATCGATTCATTCATGACCTACCCATCCCTAGTAAATGGTGAACCGTCCATGGTTAAACTTGCACGAAAATGTTTTACATTTACTTAAAACTTGTTTGCAGTACTGTTTTTTATTTTTAATCCTCACTTCATAAATGTACGAGTCCAACTCTGTAATTAGATTGATAACATTGTCTCCTACCACAAAACTAGTCATGTATCAGCATCCATGGCCTCCACTGTTTTTGACAGAATGCGAACATTATGGCTGTGGTTCCTCTTCATCATCACCATCTTCATTTTCTGCCACCTGCTGTTTATGTATGTCCATGGTCTAGCAGACGGCGATATCGTTGCTTTGAGAATGGGTGGAATGGGTCGTCAACAGCGCTATGGCCAATTAGCTATGATTTGTTCTTACGTGACATCACAAAAATGCCGACTGTGTATGGATGAGCCCGATGAAGACCAACATTTTTGTTATATGATCATAAAACTGAGGGACCTATTCCATTTTTAATGATTTATAACTTGCATCAGCATTTTTATTGTTTCGCGTTTACTTAAGAGGCAAGTTATTGAGTGGCACATTTTTTTTGCGATGACTCATCGAACGTACTAACCAGGAAATGTCATTATTTTAAGGCATACTAACCAAATATTTTTAACAAGTATTTAAATGGATTGGAATTGGGACCTTGAGAAATCAATGTACTAAAGAGGAAAACGTGCCAATGAGGAACATACTAAGTTCCACTGTATTTTTGTAAGTCAATTATATCAACTACCACTATATAGTTTTTATTTCAATTGGTGGTGCATATGAAACATTTCGTACCATGTCCATTTCTGTGCCTCTGTATGGTAGCTTCTATGATTTTTTATGTGAAGTAGCCATAAGCATATTGTAGATGGTGAGTTTTTACAAGAAGTTATTGAAGAAAGAAGACACTCGGCCAGAATGAGCAAGCAGTGTTTGGTGTCCCGAAGTATAAGTACAACCTATGTCTGTAAAGTTCCAGGACTGACCATATAAAAATGAACGGAAGATACTTCCACAATATTGCTGTTTGCCCCCTTCAAAATTGTCTCCTACTGCATCAATAACCATTTCTAGGAATTCTGAAGGTTGTATCGATCTAGAGGAAGACTTTTGAAAAGGATAAACAGCAATAGTGTGAAAGTCAGTACTGGAACTATGAACATAGGTTGTATATTTTGCAGAGAGCATTTAAGTTTAGTAGGTAGATTCCTTCATTTTTTAATCTCATTTGAGATATATGTTCCTTTTAAAATATGGTTTAATATTGAAATGCTTTGATAAATGTTTATTGAAATACATTAATTCTAGCAAATGTATTATTAGTTCAAGGTCATATTTAAAAAAATAGCTTAACCTATTGTAAAATTGTTTGATTACTGAATGCAGTTTAACCAGAGGTGAAACGTTAGATTTTGATGGTAATATGTCTTGAAATGTCAAAATGATAAAAATATGAGTGTCATAGAATCGTGCAAATATCTTGCATTCCTGTAATGTTTATTTTTAATATGTGTTGGTGTTGGCATTAACTTATTCTGTGAATGTAACTCCTGCCCATAACATGCTTACAGGAAATATCATTTTTAACCCCTGAAGCTCGGAGGACTTTTATTTAAATCCAACCCTTGAGGCCAAAGGAGATTTATATAAATTGGTGATGCAGGTGCAAAAGTTGCAAAATTATGTTAAAACTAATAACTTTGCACCTTTTTATTGCATTTTTATGAATTTTTTTAGGATCTATGCAAAGCATGATATTTAAAACTATTACTTTGACCCTATCTTAAACTAAGTACAAACTCTTTGCTGGAGAGAAGCAATGGCACACCAATCCATTACCTATCCAGCGTGTGCCCATGCTTTCATATATTCATCAATATAGTGAAAACTATAGAAGTATTGATATGCTATCTCCTTCAAAGATATATTCTGAATCATTTGCTGGATGTATCCCTCTAAATCAAATGGGGAAAAGGTTTCCCGCAGGTCGACTTTTTCATGTCTCAACTGAAAATTTAAGATAAATGTTTCAATTGTTATTTTATGATGTTGTATGTACAGTAAATTCATGATAATCCGGCACTCTTAATTACAGCACTTTTTTGTAACGAAATTGCGAAGTTACGCATTTTGCCCCAAGATGGAATCACTGTCATGTTTGATGAGAACTGAGGGCATTGAACCAAGTTTGAAGTACACAGGCCATGTAAATTTCTTTTACGTAATGGAAAAATTAAACTAATAGTTTAAAATTTGTATTTACGTTTAACTTATCGTTGAGAACCACAGCGTAGAGGACTATAGTAGGGAGCACGAACAAAGGCAGGTGTCAACTGAATGCGCAGGTCAGGAATGTCACGTGGTTTCTCACACTCCTTCACTTGGCCAATCAGCATCGGTCAGTTATAGCGGCTCTTGGGGTGCGGTTCGTACATTTGCAGCGCGATTTTTGTGTTTATTTGCATTTTACGAATGAGATTTAAATAGTAGTCTTGTGGTGTTCTAAAATGGAGGGCGAAGGATGTAAATGCAAGGTTTTGCAGAAACAAGCAAGAGAAATCATATATAAAGTGTATCAGTACTCATGAAGAGGGGAATTAGATTTATAATGTTAAGGAGCATCCACGAAAAGTGTAATGTTTGATTGGTATTATCCACCCAATTTTGTTCTTATTTCTGATTTTGTATTTTATTTTATTTCTTGTTTGTATTTCCTGTGATGTGTGTTTTGTGTTACGACAACATCCATAACATTTGTGATAAGTTGTTATTTGCAATTTGTGTTTAGAAGTTTAAGTAAACAAATTCTGTTAAATGATGGTGATGCAGTGGTATTGTACACAAAGATGGGTAACTGCATTTATTTCGATAGAAATGGTAATGTAAATTAAAGAAAGAGATTTCTTTTGCCGAGAAGGTTGAATTACATGTCAGTTTTTAACGATCGATCGGCTGGCTGGCATTCAATGCTGTCTGCGAGTCAATGTACGGATCATATCATGTATACAATGGATTATTATTATAACACACTTAACGGGATAATTTATATCCCCTAGAGCCTAGATTTGCAGTATTCGCTTGCAATCGCATCGCTCGCATTACTGGTAGTGTGAACACAGCCTAAGCCCACAATTAACATCACTTCCCTTACATGCCATACCATTTCGAAGATGGAATTATCCTTCCACGGAAGTGCCTACTTCAGCTGTGTCTCAATGTTCAAGATCGTTCTCATTGGCCTTGTTCCCCAAGAACGTTCTTGCGATCTTGAGACCTCAAAACAGCGCTGTTGTGGCCAAAATTGAAACTAATATCGGAAACTTTTGTGTTTTTCTCTCCTGTAATCGTTTTATGGATAAAAGGCGATTGTAATTTGCAAATTTTGCTGTAGTCACTACAAGAATTTTAAACTTCAGGCCAGCTGCAGGCCCACCTTAAGCCATGATTATGTGAAGAACACGAAACAAGAACACATCTTCGCGTTCTTGTTCTAGATCTCTCGTGTTCACCCTTAATTTTGACATCACTAACAGGCGAGATTCTGACGTCAATCCCACCAAGAACGTGCTTGGAGAACATCGTGACACAGCCTGCGCAAAAAACATGTAGTATATAACTGTGAACAGCCATTATGAGGGGAAGAAGCGAACAATCTCTGGAGTGATTCGCCAAACAATGGACTGGGTCTGTTGTTTGGGGATGTGTCCATTATTGCATTTCCCATGATTTTTTCCATTAAATCCAAACTCCACTAAACCAAGGTCTGTTAAATCAAGGGTTTACTGTATTCATTACTATTGTTGTTCCAAATTTATTTTATAGAATAGATGTTTTGATAAATTCAGAGCCTATTCTGCGGTTAAATTTGTTTTTTACCTATTCAAGGCAAGAGGTATTGCATAATTCTAAAAATACATTTATGGGCTAAGGGTGCTTTTAGTAAAAAGGCAAATCAGTGAAACAGTTTCCTACCTCATGAAAAAAGAACTTAGTTACTTCCACAAATTTGTGGAAGTAACTAATTTCTTTTTTTCATGATGAGTAAATTCCACAGGGTTGAGCCTGACCTCATTTTTGATAGTTTCCTACCTTTTTCATTGTTTATACATGAAATGTTTTATCACACAAAAAATTGATGAATACATACATTCCAGTCAAACAAAAATATTGCAGACAATGGAAATCACCACTTTCATGGGAATCCGTTGGATATTAGCCGAGATCATATTTAATCGATAAGATATAAATGCCCTATATTGGTAACACTAATTGACACTTTTGTTCTGAGTTAATTATTCGAGTGTAAACTTAATATTACAGTTTGACAATAACGATTCAAATATGACACCATTAATTTCCATTACAAGCATTAAATCAATACTATCATAACATATGTGATATCAGTTTCCATTTAAAAGTATTGAGCTTGTTGCCATGGTAATTAGCATTTTACATAGTTGAAAACCATAAAAAATAGCCTTTCTCTGCAGTAAAAACTGATTAATAAACAATTTTGGCATGGATTTGAATTCTGTCTTTGAAAATTATAAACTTCATTCTTTTAGCTGTAGAATTGTTTTAATCCGAAGTTTGTATCTCTATTATAAGCAATTTAAAAAAAGCATTCCCTTGCACTGAATCCCATGCTATTCTTATGGGGTATTGAAATTGAACATTGGGGTAAAAAATAACGCCATAAGAAAAACATGAGGTTGACCATACCTTAATCATTCACTAAATTAGGATAAGGATGATTCATACCAAATTTGGTTGTTCTAGCTTTCATCATTTAGGAGTAGTTCTATCAACAAACAAATGCACAAACTCTTCAAAATATGTAATAGATAAGTTTATACTGGAAAGAGACTTAATTTCTATGTATTAATTATAAAAAACTAACCCACAAGTGGGGCAACCAACTACATTTGGTAACTTATGTAAATAAATATTCTGCAAGCATTTTAATCAAAAATGTTTTTGCAATTCATTTAAAGCCTATTCATCATCGTTAGTTAATGGGAGCATACTGCAGAGAACTTTGTTTTTGCTGTGGACTGAGGCATACCCAAAATTTTCTGAAGGGGGCTGTTAACATATACTTGAAATAATCAAATCTGCACAATTAGCTAAAAATAGTTTTTATTAAAAGTTGATTTTTAAACACTCCTTTGCTATGCCCCAGGCTGTGGATATGGAGTGAGAAAAGTTCAATGGAATGGGGGAGGAGTAAGGAATAGTTTAGGAAGTGGATGGATTTCAACCAAAATGTAAAATTGGTGGCAAATACGAAACTGTAGTTGAAGGAATGGATGGATGTGTGAGTTGGTCTTTGTTTTCCATTTGCAGAAACCTATGGAAAGCAATGAAGGATGAGAAGGTTGTTGAATCGAAGATTATTTTCATTTCGCTTTGCTTAGATGTGAGTGAGAAGTTTGAAAACTTGTTACTTTGCTTCTCTTTGATTCCATTCGATTTGGTGCGAGCAGACCTTTAGATGGCAAAAGAGACTTTCTAGTCAATCTTTCCCTAATCATCTACCTAGTTCTGTGAGGCCTCTTTATGTTATACCAATTTTAATCTCATTGTTTCATCAGTAAATGTTTTTTTATAAATTTATCACTTTGGTTGTGAAGATCATACAGCTTTTCAATCATTTTCGGTGAATTTTTCATGCTAATTTTTTTCAATTTCTATTTTGCAAATGAAATCATTGAAAGAAATTATGGCCTAAACACAACTTCAACAAAGTTGTCTTTTCAGTGCTAAGATTTTTCCTATCGTTTCCTCACAACTTTGGTGAAATTGGCTACTGAATTGAATGTAATTTTAATATCAATAACTTCTTTTGTTACATTTCAGTCACATTTGTGCATGCATCAATGAGGTTGAGAAACATGAAAAACAAATTGGTCAACCGAATGGAAGTGATTGGCCTGAAGAAAACTCCCATGGGACTGTTCCTTGAAGAACTGGGTATGGAACATAGTCAATTAGTGGGGTAACAGAAAGAAATGAAAAAATTGTTTGCTTGTTTCAAAGAATAAACAAGCCAAGGGCAATTGGGTAGAAGAAAAATCTACCATTTAAAAAAAGTTTGCTAGCTTCAAATTTCATCTTACTCAAGTTTATGTGATTAATCTATTACATAATAGCAAAGAGAAATATACATGTAAAATATGCTTAATTCCTCGTTGTTGCAGGATAATTATTTTAGGACATTGCAAAGCTCACTCTAGTCTTGAGTGTTTAATACACTTATACCAATGGTATTATTTTATAAATTTTTTGTAACGCAAATAGTCTATTGCATTTATACACTTAAAAGTACTCAAATGTTCTTGCTGCTGGTGAAAGTATTTTAATGTTTATATGAGATGTTATAATTCCATTCAATCTTATGGAATGGAAATATTCTAATGCTTTTGAATAACTTATGTGATTTTTCTTAAGTTTTTTTATTAATGTAAATTCAAGCTTGCGTTAATGTATTAATATTTGATAATATATTTTGACATTAATTAACCAGATTTTGTGTTTAATTATATACTTTGTGCGCTTGTGTATCTAATCTATTACTTTTTATTGATATCATATGGAAATATAAAATTCAAATTTAATTTGTGCTTCATTCAGAGTAAAAAGTTTTCATCAGAAATATTTTAATTAAATGCCTCTGTAAGACAACTAGTTGTCAGTTTTATCCAAGTTTCTAGTAATTCAATTTTTTTAAAGTTGATTAATTCATACAAATATTTATATTAAGAACACATTATAGTCATGGTTTTGTTTAGGAATAAAATGAAATTGTGCAATTCTCAAAAATGATTAAAAATCCCCTATATTAAATCTCAATTTAAAAATATTAATGCTATAATTTCATTTCAGTGTTGAATAAAGTTACTGAAGAATTTGTTATTTAGTCACTTTAATTAATATTTTGTTCATAAAAGTATTTACTATATAAAATTTCTAACAAAATGTTAATGTTCTACTTTCGATATTTACAATTACTGTATTTATGAGAAATCAAAAGAACTTCCAAACCGAAGTTAGCACAACCAAAATGTCTCACCTAATGGAATTATCAGTATGAGACCATGTGACAATACCTTAACTACAGTATTTTTCTTGCGTGCCCCTGGCAATTACTCCTGCAATCAACATCAAAAACTGACATGTTTATAACTCTTCAAAAATAATATTTCTTTCCCTTTTTTATTTGGTGCAATAATTGTGTAATGTTTTTATATGTCACATACTGTATCTTGAATTATGAAAATTATTTTGTGAATTCCTAGTGAATTTTAACAATTGTCTCTAATTTTTGGACGCGTTATTTTTCCTTGTATGATTTCCATCCTTATTCTGGAGATGAAAAGTTTGGAAAACAGAGTATGGCTTATATGCAAGTAAATATGGTATTGTCATTTTTTCTTATGCGTGATTATAGTTTTTTCCTGTTTCATTTGGAGATTCGTTATATAACTACAGATTTAGCTAGCCTTTATTGAAATTGTTGCCTCATTTTCATATTTGTATAAATTTTGTTTTATTATGAGATCCTGTAAGTTTTTTGAAGAAATTGAACTGTCTTGGATGAAAGTGGAACAGAAAAGAGGTTTTGAAATTCTTCAAAGACCCTAGGTATGATAACTAGAAAAGACAGTATCAGTGAATACAAATGATAATGATATATCATTTTCATGTCAACAGAAAATGGGGCTATCAAAATTTCAAATATGACGACAAAATTTCAATGCATAGAATATCTAAGATTAAGTTTTTAAGCATTTAATTATTTTTACCGATTCATGTTTTAATAATTTGTGAAATGAATGAATTATCAAATTTTTTACTTTTTAAAGAATCTTTTGAACTACCACATTTTTTATACTTCCTGTTAGCTCTTATTTGGAGGAGAATGCATTTTAGGTTGATAAAGGCATTTTCAATCATATTTGCAGTTTGAACAGTGAAATGTATTCATCATTTTGGTCTGGAGTTTATTTTTCCAAATCCAAGATGACCCAGAATCTAAGACGACCCCCTTTTAGAAGACAGTCAAAACAGAAAAAAGATTTTATGATCTAATCACCACTGACCCCATTATCTTTATCACTCAAACTTTGTCCATAGACTCCCACAAAATATCTTCTCTTTCATTCATGGCATCGGATAAGCAGCGCTTCCTCAATGCATTCACTATTTCTTTTGGATTTATGTGTTTTTTGATCCATTGGCAGAGCATTGCAGCAATAGGTTTCTTTTTCACTTGGAATGTAAACCCATTAAATTATCTTTAAAAAGCTTGTTGACAGCAACATTGAGAAGTTGAAGCTGTGGTGTCATTCCTCCAGGCATTAATACAAGGTTTATGAATATTTAACTTGAGGAGTTACACGACCTTTGCATCTAGTACAAGCTTCCCTCTTATCTGTAGTTGTGCTCCTGGTATTCTATTCCAGATGATGTGTAACCTATCTCTCATAAGTTCTTTTGATATCCATCCATTTTCATGACATCTGTTATTCTAAAAGCCATTTGTTACTTTGTTTTAGGATAACATATGTTGGTAATTTTTCTCCATATACTAAGCAGCCAATGTTACTGCAACTCACATATTTTCATTGCCTGTCATTATAATCACAGATTTTGCACCTTTTACATTGACAGTGTAATTAAGAAAACTTGATTCTCATCAACATTACATATTTGACTCAAAAGTTAATTGTTGGTTTTTCTAAGTCCAATTACGTTTTTGGTAGACAAGACATTTCTCACTGAACGTTTTGGTGTATATTTCAAACACGTATTCAGTATAGGTTTACTAGTTCATTCATTAATTGAAATGGTTTGTTACAAATTTTTGTTTGAGAAAAAACAATCTTAAAAATGTATTTTTTAAAATTTATACTGTATTAATTGAAATCCGGGTCGTAAGTTTGCAATGAAAAATTTCAGCAGATACAATTATTTTGTCTTATATTTCATGTTTAAAAAACATCGATTAAATGCATGACCATACAACTCATTGCGGTCAATTGGTCGCACAAAAAATTCGTTGTGAGACAAATTAGAAGATGAGACACCATGACTGATGTACAGCAGGAGGAGACACTTTTCCACACAGCAAAATTTTATATATTTCAATAATACTAGGATGAGTTGCAATACTCTTTGTGGATTATGCAAATCGAGATGCATTGAATAGTGTATGGCAAGAGGTGACACCTAGTCGAACAAGTGTCTCTCTCTGCTGTAAACCAGTCATGGTGTCTAGCCTTCCAATTTGTCTTGCAGGGAAATTGTTGCGAGATGAGTTTGTTGTTTGAGGTACTCAAATTTATGACAACCCTCAATATTCGCAAGTTGAAATTTGGAAAAAAACTCATCTAGGATTCGGGTAAATACGGTATTATAAACTTATATCACAATAAATTTGTGTGAATTAATAATCTCATAGTGGGGAATCATTTGAGTTCACACAAATAGCAAATATTATTTTTTGATTTGCAGAATCTGTGGTTTTAATTGGTCAATAAATGCGTGTCTTAGTAGTTCTTATCAGCTATTGCGACATTAACTGATCCGAGTTTTTTCATTATTTTAGGAGAGAATCGCAAACAAATGGTTGGGTCAATAATACTCATTTATCATAAGCCTTATGTCTACTTCCACAAAAAGTTATTTTTCATTCTAAGTTTTGGAAAATCCTGCCCTCCAATTTTAATTTTAGTGAATAGGCCATTCATTTCTACTTATACTTGAAAGATGCTCTTGGAGATTAAAGTAGGTTACAGAGTATTTGGAAATACTTTGTATCTGTTTTATTTAGTGAAATGGATCTCAAATTGTTTCCTTTAATCTCAGTTAATCTGGTGAAGTCTAAAACTCCTGTATTTTAACCAATAATTATGGCATGTGAGGTTGAGAATAAAACATCTTGAGTTTCTTAACCTCTCACAATTCTTTCATAACAGAAACGTTTTTGATGGAGAAAAACTGTGCTAGGGAATCCAAGAAATATCATTTTAACATGTCATCATTTTCTTAAAGGTTGATGCTGTTAATCATAGTAATTTCTTGAGAATCACAGACAGAATACATTCTGGATTTCTTAACCTCCCTTTGATGCAAAAACTGTTTTGGACATTGAGATTGGCCACTGAGTTTCAAGAAATGTCATTTTGATGTCTGTCATTATGTTCTAAAGTTTGATGCTAATAATCATTAAATCCAGTAAGTAAATCTAGTCTATGGATCTGCTTTATTACTCTTACTGTCATAACCATTATAAGAGCAACTAAACCAATTATTGTGTTGTGAGACAAGGTTTTACTTCTTCATTGTTTTTATCTTAATTTTCATTTTTTCTGTCACTTTTATGGTTGTCTTGTGATTTTGTTTGCCAAGTTGGCAGTTTAGACAGCATCCTTAATATTTCCATAATTCCGAACTTGGGCATAGAGTAATAGTTTTTGGATCTTATCCATTTAATTACCATTTTTATGAGTAATATAAACACTAGAACATATAGATTATAAACTAATTTTCTTTGTTAATTTTTTATTTCTCAAATTTTTATTTTGGAATTCATACAGTGGCAGTTTTAATTTGAAGTCTCTTATGGCCAATATACATGGAGTCTTTTGTTTATTCTGTGTTGGAAACTACATTAATTTTTGAATTGTTCATTACAACTTAAGTGTATTGATAGCTATCTCCATGAGGTTTTCGTGAATCAGCAAGTAGGTTGTTTGTTTGAAAAATTATTTGTTCAAGTGGTTCACAATTATTTTGGTGTGTCTTTAATTGAGATTACCTAGTTCATGTATTTTATGATGGATTTACCCATGGCAAGTAAATGGATTGTCAGAAGGCAGAATAAAATCTTATGGTGATTTCTCTGTTGCTTATTATGATTGCAAATGTATTTATCTGAGAAAGAGCTACAACTGGAAAAATACATATTTTTCTGTTTCCAATAAATGCTCATTGATATTAGTGAACACTGTGATAAAAGTATTCTCAGTATATGGTAGAAAACAGGTATTTTTTGAGGCAATTTTACAATTATTTAAAAAGTTTGGCATCTTTATTAAAATTCAGGTGAATACTTATAACACAATGATAACCCGTGCAGTTCATTTTTGCATTTGTTATCTCTCTATCTGCTATGGTTTTATCCTACCCCTAATGCTCAGGGGTGGGGAGAGGTGAATGGATATGCATCCTGGTAGAAGGAGATGTAGGGGTGAGAATGCATGCTTGTGCGATTAGAGAATTCACCATGAGAGATGAAGTTTAGATTTAATAAATTACGATTGAGTAGCTAAAGTAATACAAAGTAGCCATTGCTTCTGCTGTTTTCATCCACCAGTGGTTGTTTGTTGTTTGATCATTCATTGTTGCATAATATATATGCTGGAAATATCATACGTTCTTTAATAAACATTTATCAACCTATTTTAACATATAATAAAGGTGAAATACTCCTTTAGCCAAACAATTAGAGGGTTACAAAAACCCAATGCATTTCGCCCACAAGGTGGGCATCGTCAGGGGTAAAACCTGTTTCAACAGTGACTGGGAGCCAACTGCAAGGTTTGAAACGTTAAGTATTAAGAAGACGACTGGGCAATACAAAAGACACAACAGAATCTTTGAACAAGTCCGGTATTTATAAAATACAATGCTCACACTGCGACAAAAAGTACATAGGACAAACAAGAAGGAAACTAATAACACGCTTCAAGGAACGCATGGCTCACTATAAATATAATCGTTTTGGAAAATCAAGCGTTGCCAGCCACATCTTTGAAACAGGTCATAGTATACACGTAAACGATTTAACGTTGATAACTTCAGCCAATAACTCACTAAACTCGTTAGAAAACCTTCACATTTACAAAAACCGCGATACACTTATGAACACGGACACAGATTTCAACAAGACCCTATACAAACTGACAGATTTAAACGACACACACGCCGAAAAATCTTTCCGTGCTTCACTTGTTTCTCGGTCGTCTTCTTAATACTTAACGTTTCAAACCTTGCAGTTGGCTCCCAGTCACTGTTGAAACAGGTTTTACCCCTGACGATGCCCAGCTTGTGGGCGAAATGCATTGGGTTTTTGTAACCCTCTAATTGTTTGGCTAAAGGAGTATTTCACTTTTATTAATCTTAGCCAAAGTTATTGAGCTACTATCAACTATTTTAACATAATAACTTGCATGCATCATGGTAAGAAGAGTGGGGAGGGAATGGAGGGGTGAGAATTGCATCATTCAGGAATGAATGAAAGTGCTTGCATACTGATTACTGTGTAGCGATAGTTATTATAATTGACAATTTTTCAAAAAACCATTGCAGGAGAGGGTCTGGGGGGCAAAGCCACCAGGTGATGTGTGGCAAAATTATCACGTAAAGTGTGGTATGGGGCTGGACACTGAAGGAATCAGGGTCTGAGTCATATGTTAGTCATATTAACTATTGTATCAAGTGGAACAGTTCTATATCCTTAACAAATGATGAAGCTTGTTAGATGTTGATTACAGTAAGCTTGTTGCAATAAAATTATCTTATCAAAATGATGACAAAATGTTATTATGTAATATGAAATTAAAAGTATTGTTTTATATGTTCTAATTGTCTGATTAGCTTTTACAACTCAATGACCTTGGTAAATGGCAGTAAATATATGGAAAAATTTGCCTAAAGTCGGGGTACTTTTTGCATTCACAAACCATCTTCCAGAACAGAATATAACCGTGAATCTTCATTATCATTTATTTGTATATACGATTTATTATTAGCCTCCAGCTATTATATTTCTTTTGGACAAATATTTGTCTCATCATCGCAATCATAATTTAACACAACTTTTTTAATTGCTTATGCAGGTAGCCTATAGCAAGTGCATTGCCACCATTGGTCTTCAGGGTAAAAGTTGAGAATCTAGTACAGATTTGACTGAAAGTTTGTGAAAATGTTATGACTGTTAAGGAAATATAGAATGTGGACAGTCTGGTTGTGCCAACTCCATAACATGAAGTCAGCTTCCTCGGTTATTTTTTTAGAGAATGAATTGATGAATTTATGTTATTGGAGTTCTGGATATCTTCTACTCTTGTATGTATTTTCATATATATTTGTAGAACATTATATCCATCTCGGATGGCGTTCTAATTAATTTACTTAATTGGAAGCTTTCTTAGTTCAAATGTCACAATACAGGCAACTCTCTTTCAACAAATGACGTGTTCCTGAATAACATTTGTTAAAGAAAATTTGTTTGAAAGATCATGATTTTCCTGTTGACTTCCATGTATTCCAGCCAAAAGATTTTTCATTCTTGAATTTATTTTATCCTTTTTAGTTTCCAAAAATCATTCGTCAATGCACCTAAGATATTGGATCAATTAGGCAACCAAAATAACAACAAAGAAAGAAAGAATGAAGTGCAGGAGGGGCTTGAAAATAAATTCTTTTAATGTAACAATCCTGTGGCCCACGAGAATCTGAATGCGGATGACCATCATTTTGTGTCTCAGTCTGCAGCATAGAATGACAGGTGCATTCGAGCACCACCATGCCCTTAGGATGTTTGAGTGTGCTATTTGTCAGCCTGACTGTGCCCTTCTTCAATGGTTAAAATTATGTTTAATTTGCTCAGTTGGTTCCTATCTAATCATATTCAAAAACAATAAGAACAACTTGGACTGTGATTTGGTTTTTTTCATGACGAATCCATTTTTGCAGAAGTATATTGGTGCATGCTTGTTATTCTAGGACTGGTGCCCAAACTTTTCTAATGGCGGGCCACATCAGTGGTTGCGAATCTCTTGGCGAGCCACATTGGAAGTTGCCAATGCTTTAGCGGGTCGGATTAGAATTTAAATCGAAAGTTTTCTATATATATTCTGAGGTTCCATATATCTAAAACTCAAGTCTAAATAAGGTTTTCATGGCTAACATTTCAATATTTAAGGTTTTATTATGAAAATTTTTAAAAAATGTATGAATTTGTGCGTTAAATTTTTCGAATTGATTTTTCGCCTTAGCTTCGTGGGCTGCACAAAACTCCTTTATGGGCTGCATTTGTTCCATGGGCTGTAGTTTGGGCACCGCTGTTCTAGGATACAACTTGTTCACCATATTGGAAAGGTTAAGCCCTGCTCTATGAGTATACAAGAGGGCCTTTGAGTCTCTCTTTGACCTCTTGTAAACATATGAATTTCTATTATCTGAGTTGGGTATTCGTTATCGTTCGTTAAAGTGAACAGTGCATTTGGTAAAGGGAAGGAATTTAAAATTCAATACATTTATTACCATAATCTTACATTGAACAAACGTTCATTGAAAGAGAGTTACCTGCATTGTCTTGCATATTGTTTACCGTTTAGGGTGGTGCTGAAAATTGATCAGTGCAAAATGTCTTTATGTAATATGTACATCCTGTTGGTTGTGATTTAATTGTTAAGTGAGCTCATAATCAAAGATATTTATCAATTTTGATTCTCAGTCAATGTAGGTTTTTAAAAAGTAACATTGTATTTTGAAGAGTTTTATATTTTACAAGAAAAACATATTTTTGTAGGGAGTTACAGTAGTGTTGGGGTTCTCTGAATGAGCAATGCAAATGCAAGATGTAGGCTCAGTTTCCATTTGTCATTAAGAATGAGGACCTCTTGGGAGAGATTTAATTAACTTCTTACATACGGCAATTATTTTGTGAGGTGCCCAGTCACTATTGGATGAATTACATGGGAATGGTTGCTCATAATATTCATATCTGCTCCACCAGCAATGCGATATAATTTTTTAAAAATATTTTTATGGCCTCATTTGGCAGAGTTCTGCTTTGTTACTTATGTGTTCTTTGAAAAAGTAATTTATATTTTAATTTCATTAAATGAGTCACTTTGATCTAAATCATATTCAGTGTTGCTTCTTAAGTTAACAACTAATTTTCTTATTCCTCAATCTCATTGTGTAGATGGGGATGAGAAAATAATGAGTTTTGCTGCCAAATTTAAAATAACCTCTTCTAATTACTTATTCAATCTATGGCTGATTGTAACTCAAGAAAATACTTTTGTACTCCATCATAAAATAGACGAGGGATTTGCATGTAGTAGGGGAGGAAGGAAAGCACATTTATGATATTTTATGTATGTCCAAGTACGAGGGGTGTTCAAATTTGAGTGGGACTTAATTTTTTTAACATGACTACACAAGCTGCTCAAATCTCAAACCTTGATTATTTTTCAACATAATGTCTCCTCTTCTCAACGCGTTTTTTCTATCGGTCGGGTAACTTGCGTATTCCTGCAGTGAAGAAGTCTTTTGGTTGCCTGTGCAACCAGGTTTGCACCGCTTCCATCACTTCCTCATTTGAACTGAAGTGCTGGTCTCCCAGTTCTGCCTTGAGTGGTCCAAACGTGAAAATTGCATGGGGCCAAGTCTGGACTGTAAGGAGGATGCAGCAGTACTTCCCAGCCTAAATCAGCGAGAGCAGCAGTTGTCACCTGTGTGGAATGAGGACAGGCATTGTTGTGGAGGAGAACGACCCCTTTGGACAGCTGACTGCGACTTTTGGACCTGATGACTGACTTGGCTTTGTTTGTGAGCATATTGCTGTAATAAGCCACATTCATTGTTCTTTGTTCTACTAATAAATCAATGAAAACATCCCTCCACATCCCAAAAGACAGTAGCCATTACTTTCCCTGCAGAGTGGTGAGTCTTGAACTTCTTTGGTCATGCGAGGTTGAATGTCGCCATTCCATGCTTGCCAGCTTGCTTTCTGCGGTGTCATGGTGAACCCAAGTCTCATCAGAGGTCACAATCAATGACAGGAACTCTTTGCCATCCCCTTCGTAGCGCTGAAGAAGTTCTCTGCAAACCTCGACACATCTTTCATGCTGCTCATCCAAAAGTTGCTTCAGCTCCCATCTGGAACTCAGTTTCTTAAATTTAAACTTGTTGTGAATAATGTTTTCAATACTTTCGACACTGATATTCATTATTTCAGCTAAATTGCATGCCAATATGTGCGTATTACTGTGAATGAGCTCATCAACTCTGAATGTTGTGTGGTTTCACTGCCATGGCAGGGTGCGCAGCATGAGGAAAATTTGACAACTCATAACCATCGTTAAACGATTTGCACTATTCAAACACCAAGGAATGTGGAAGACACTCATCCTTAAACTGTGCTTGAAGTCTGCGATGAATTTCAGCTGCCTTTACACCTTCCTTGCATAATAACTTGATATTAATGTGCTGCACAACAGTATTTGGTACATCATTGGATTCCATGTTGAATACGCTTGTCATTTGTTACTGCAAGCAAGTGAAAATTGCTGGTGTGTGTAGCCAACATGCACGCGTTAAAAACCCTACCCAGCTGCCAATGTCGCTCTTCAATTACGTTTAGAAAAAAATTTAAGTTCAGGTCAAATTTGAACACCCCTTCTACTATCAAGTTTCAAATGAGATGATTTCTTATGTTATCCTAAAAGTAGGGAAGAATTTGCTCATATATGATTGTAATACAACATTTTACAATGACATTTTTTCCTGTTAATGCATTTAGGAAATTGTCTACCTGTACACACATGGAAATTTTTTTTGTAGCTTTGAGGCCTTTAGACTTACTATTTACACATGTAAAACTCACTAGGGTGCACTATGTAAAAATGTAAATACAAATCTCCAAATATGAAGTCTTTTTGTGCACCCATATGGGGAGGCCTAGCTGTTAGGGGAGTAAATCATCTCTTCGTATACAAGAATACCTGGCCATTAAAAATTAATAGCAATTTATGAAATATACTAATTGTTACAAAGAAATTGATATTCTTCTGAAATTTTGATTATTCTTTTATCTGGATTATCTGTTGTACAGTTTGTGTTAATCAACGAGATGATCACGTATGTGTGCTAAAACATGGGAATTTAAAATATTACTGGGGGTGTGCCTTTTCTGCAGATTGCGTTTTATTGCATAAGCAAATGGACCAAAAGTGACATTTGTGCCTCAAACGGTTACCTTGCTCTTCCACAGGAGATTCCTACTTATAAAATTACCATATTTTTCAGGCTATAAGATGCACCCCAATTTTTTATAAGGTTTTTAGGAAAAAAGTATTTTGGTTCACCAAAGTATTTAAGAAGGGCCATGTTGTGTATCATTTCTAGCCATGATTAAATCTGTATCTGGAAACATTTAAAGAAAATATTATAGCATGATAACAGTTTAATATAACATTGTAGATAAACTTAACTCATGAGAGTAAATAGTGATGATGTAAAACATTAATAGTTGTTTTGAAACTTGTATAGCTAAATGAGCCCTGCATGCACTCGGCAGTCCTATTAACGAGGTCGGAGTGCGCAGCATATGTTGCATGTATAGACACCCCTTATCGATATTACTTCCTTAAACCTGTCCAAGATGAGAGGGGGTGTTGGTGGTGTAGAGGTTAGGACATTAGCTGATACTGGCCTGCTGCTCGAAGGGGTAGCGGGCACGAATCCTGTGCAAGTAGGATCTTTTCCGAGGTCGCCTGGCCTCCTGTTTGTGTGGTTTAAGGAGACCGTGCAAATTCAGCGGGACATTAAGCAGTTGGGCCCCTTGGTGTTTTTCATGAAGAGTAGGCGAATGCCAGCACAGGGTTTCCCTCCCTTCTGTGTGTATGTCCAGTTGATGACAGTGCAAAATGACCATAGCCGTTGACACACTTAAAAAAATCAATTACTACTACTACCAAGATGAGATTTTAATTCCTAATAAATGAAATGCATATGTAATAATGATACATATGCTCTACTAGTCCTTTTTCTTCTGCAACTCTCTTTGCCTCGTGCATAACCATTTTGTTCGATGTGGCAATACCTAACTTCCTTTGTTCTGCTATCCATATTTTTACTTTATCCTCTAGTTGCAGCCATTAAGGACCAAGCTTATGAAGGCTTTTCTCTTTTCCTGTCACCTTAAGTTTTCCCTATTGTTTTCTCCATTCACAGATCATTTTTTCTGTGGGACTTGGACTGAAATGACATTCTGCAGCTCGATTTCCATGCATTTTTGCGTATTGAACCCCCTGAAGCTTATAGCTAATAGTGTAGCCATATATTTTTACTCTAGTAACCATTGCTATCTCATTACATGCAACTGTACTTATTCTAGATATTTATAAAATTTTTATGACATCTATCAGAATTCTACAGTTCTGTGGCATTAATTGCACTATTCAATGGGATCATTAGAAACTGAACATGAATAACATTGCAAACAAGCCGAAATTGTAATCACTGAGTGGACATATAATAAAGTGCAATAATGAAAATTCATCATCAGAATTCACATTGCATGAAGTTTTACTGTATATATTAACATGTTTTTCACTTTTAATTATTTGCATGGTATATTTTAATGTTTTTGCAAAGAATGACTGCCAATTATTCCATTTTTGAGATGAGATGGTTTGTGTCTGTGCTAAATACAGTAGTAATCTAACCTTCAGTCTAGAAGATGCAGGCTGATTTTGGGAGTCATTTTTCTGGGAAAAAAGTGCATCTTATAGCCCTAAAAATATGGTATATTTAATCCAAAAATAAAATTGCCGTTTTTAGTTGAGACTTTGAAAAGTAAATAATAATAAGCAGGTTTGCTCACTTTACCCTATCATAAAATGTAAAAATTTTACTGCTGTTCATTCAAAAGCCATGTTTACAAAGTATCAATATTATTATGAAAAGACAATAGCCATTAAAAGGTGAATGCAATACCCTGTAGGCATTTATTTTCTCTTTTATTAATTTTGAGAGAATGTTTAAGACATTTTTATTCTAATTTTTTTTGTATACTAGATGATAACTCAAGATAGATCATAAGAGATAAATTACTTTAAAATAGGGCCAACTGATGGGGAATTATTATATGATAACTATAGCTTCTTTGAAGCATATGACACATAAGGAGAAGAGAGTATATCATTATGTATTGCATATTATATTATATGCTTTACTGATTAGTGATGACAGTGATATCGGTACCTATTTAAACATCCCTTTCTATTTATCAGTTATAGCCAGCCCCAAAACTTACGAGGCAGAATTGATTGCAAAAAGTTTAGAAATATTAAACTGTCTTTTATCATACGAGATACACATGGTTGTCTGAAATCTTACATGTCAACAAAAATGAGCCTAAACTGTTTATAAAAATAACTAAGAATGAATTTGGAAAAATAGTGGGCACCAAGATGAAATTTGTTGGCACCTGGTACTTTTTGAGCTGTATTTATTTGTGATATGTGACATGTTTCTTTATGTGATATTTTTGTTATGGCCGAGATGTTCACTGCTTATAATGGAAGTTACATTGAAGTAGGTATAGATTGCATAATCCAATTACCGTAAATACCCGCGTATAATGCACACTTTTTTTTTAATATTTGAGTTAAAAATTAGGATGCGTGTTATACGAGGGTACATAATCTTCCTATTTTCATTTGACCCCATATTTCCACAATTTCGGCACAGTAATTACTGCCCGTGTATCCTCATAATTTTATTGGTGATTTTTACGAAAAGTAAGATAGATAATAGTTAAAATTTATTAATTAATTCTACAAACATTCATTAATTACATATGAAAAGAATGAATTCAGTATTTATTCATTTTATAAGCCAAGAAATACTTCGTCACTGGGCCATTCTTCTTCGATATTGTTATCGGAATCAGCATCTTATGCATGACGTCACCCTACACCTGCGCCCGGCCTGGTGATACGTGATTTATTATTGATTCTTCGAGTCTGTAGTTAATTATGGTTATTTGCTATCATGTTTACGTGCTCCAGAGTGTTCTAATAAGGGTAAAACTGAAGGTTGGGCGAACCCATCCACGTCAGGCGTGACAAAAATGTATGTAAAAAATAGGACTATCGTCATTCCTTCATTTTATTAGCTCAAACAATGTCATATGCCATACTATGAAATTAATATAATTCGATTCATTGTGTATATCCTAAGTAAACATAGAGTATGTAATGATTGAGTTAGCTGACGATCTTTTGGAACGTTATTCGAAAATTTCATTTCACACTTTCATTATGTTACCAATTCATAATACCAATAATTCGATCATTGCTTTAGAACACGTTACACCATCTACTTTATTCGGAAACGGTAATGCTAAAAAAATCTGTGCGCACTATACGCGGGTATATAGAAAAATAATAGATTACGAGGCTGAAAACCTCCCTGCGCGTTATATGAGGTTGCGCACTATGCACGGGTATTTTATTTATTCATTTATTTATTTAATTAAAAAAGGTCCATAAACAGCCAAATTTTGGCCTTTTACAATGGATCCGTAATATAACAACATAAAATAACAAATAAAATAAATTAAATTAACAATCGTGGAACAGATATTAAATTGTTCCAAACAGGAAAATGCAAAAACAGAAACATATTCAAAAGCGTTTAGACAATAAGAATTATGGGGGTATTATTTACGGTATTGATGGGGAACTTAACCTTTAATCACTTGCCTGAATACATAAATTTTTCACAAGTGCAGTATTATGTACGAAGATAAAATTTTGACACCAAAATGATGTATAGGATTATTAATATTCAAAGATACTATCAATTAATATTCAAAGCGTTAAATTTTTGGTCCCATGAGTTTTGGATTTGTTGTTTTTCTGTTTATCATTATTATAAATTTGTGCCCAGTCTATTGTAGGATTTATCAAATCTATTAATATGAGAGGAGAATTTGTGAGAGCCGTCAGTGTAGTACTTCAACTTGGTAATTCAAAAAGTGGACTGATTTGCATCAATGTAACAAAATATGACTTATTGGCTCAGTTACATTTACTTTTTTAGTGTCTTTGTTTGTGCCCAAGATCTATCAATAAAAGTAATTCTTCAGAATGTAGTTCTCAATTAGAGATACACATTAGGATACTAATCATGATACTTGAATGTATACCTAATAAGTTGTAATTTTGGAAATACAAGCAATTTCAGTTGTGAGGTTGGCGAACTTTTCTTATTCAAAATAAAATACAAGATTAGAGTTCTGTTATGTAAAGAAAACAATTTTAATTCTGTCGCTTGTGATGACATATTGAGGATAGTAATTAGCAAAAAACTATAATTATTGAATTCAGTTATGAAACTGCTTTATTTGTGCAGCAATAATAAATGAAATTAATATTATTTATCCTAATTTCAGTTTTTATTGTAGATTTTAGCAGTTAATACTGGGAATGAAAACAGGCATCAACTAATTTTGATTTATGCTATGGGCTTATAAATTTTTTCTAGGCTTTTTAATGTTTAGAAACCAGCACTAAGTATATTGAGGATTTTGACAGTTAAATTGAATAGAGATTTTGCAGAGGGAAGTTTTCCCCACACACGTTTAGAATACTCATTACTATATGCTTTATTTACTTATTTTGCCAAAAGTTTAATTTCTGCTTTAGTGTGTATAAATTGGTTGAATTAAATTTATGCTACAAAAATTGAACTCTTAAAAATACAAATTTAGGCCAACTGTTTGGCTTATATAAGCAATCACGGTGATGTTTAAGCATTTGTTTTACTGAAAATCTTTCCTGTCCTGCTTTTTACTTTAGTTTGATTTTTACCATTGGTACAAGAAGTGAAAATTGTTTCATTTCCCTTCGGGTAAATTTTAACAATAGATGATTTTTCCTCTTTGCAAAGTAAAACTTGCAAGATTTTCTTCAATAGGTGTTGCTCTTATAATATTTTCAGATGGCGTTATATTTTTGTTATTTTTTAACAAATCGGCAAAATTAAAAAAGATCTGGTTCATTTTTCATTTATAATTATAATATGATTTACAGTTTTAATTGACAGTACTTAGCTAATGCAGATGATTAGTCTACCATTTTCATTTCTCTTGTCTGTGATAATGACTATATGATGACAAAAGCGTTATATGTTCTTCTAAACACAACTGATATAAAGTGCAATAATGAAATTTTCATCAGCTTATAATTTTTATTTTGTGCTAATTATGACTGATGTTTAAAATTTAGTATCTACAATCTTTAGTGTATTTTTTAACTGCATAAAATTGTGATTTTTTGTAAGTTAGTTCAAGTAACAAATGACGTTTGTAAATTATTCCTTAAATTGCCAAATTTCTTGCAAAATCATGTTTTAAGGTTAGCAGATAAAAATGTGGCTTCATGAAGTAATGTAGCACATGTTTATTTTAACATAAATATAATGGGTTTCTCATATTTCAGCAACGATTATTGTATTTATTCATTTCAATGAAATGAGTAATTACTCTTCTTCTATGCTACTATAGCAATGCACATATTGTGTACTTTACTGGAATGTGCGATAAAAACATTCTTGTTTTGGTAGTAACGATGTTAAATTGTACCTACAGTAGTAAAAAGTGTTTATTAGGTAGTGTGATAATGGAACTTTTTGGACAGAAGCTGTATAAGTATTTGCATATTAAAATGTTTCAGTGAGTCTTTGGTGTTAATTTTACTCATTCATTAAACCTAACATTCTGGTTGTGCAATAAAGAAAGCATTCTTATTATGTAGGTTGTACTTAAGGAAGAAATTTTTCTTTTTCTTAGAAATTTCATAAGTCTCGTCACAAGTTGTACCATTATTCATATTTATTTCCATGTTATTCAGAATCATTTATTGCAGAGTTATTCATATGAAATGATATCGATGAAACTACTGGCAGTTTTAATTACAGGACTGTCTAATCCTGAGGTATGCAATTTTTGAACATGGTAGGCCACTTACATTGTTATGAATTAGTGTTAGAAGTTATGAGTGTTTCAGGGATCCAGATAAGAGTTTACATTTGAACTTACTCAAGAGATTATTGTTGTTATAAAAGTGAAATTCATCATTCTTTCTTCTTCTTCATTTTAATATTAGTTGTACTCAAACAATTATATAGGATCATATTGGGTAAATGGAGGAAGATGGAGTATGGGGATAGAAAAGAGTGAAAGATAGAAGGAAGGAGAGAGAGAAGAGAAAGTGAAAGGGGGAGGGAGAGAATGAGGTAAAGAGGAAGGCTTGGTATGAGGGATAGAGGGAGGTGAGGTGAGGGGATGAGATAGGGGGGAGAGTGGAACGAAGAGAGAGAGAGAGAGAAGCCCGAAAATAGGGCTAGATATAATTTTCTACGTTAAATATATACCAAAAGGAGGAGGTTCAGGGTTGCACACAGGCAGCAGACGTATTTGCCTCAGAGAGGGTTTGACACATGTAGCATGTTCGGGTGGAGCCCCTAGTAACTGTATAATTATTTGCTTTTGCTTCTAACCTCCTGTTCAGAATTCTGAGAATAACTTATGCTGATTGTTTTATAATCCAGGTGTTAATTTGATTTATGCTTTTTTATCAAGGGAGTCAAAATTGATCTAGTAAAGTCCTTGGTCCACTTTCCCTCTTCATGTATCTTATGGCATAATTTGTAAAAGCTCTCTTTTCCTAATTCCTTTAACACTTATACAATCCCTTCTGCTTTTTTAGCTTCATATCTCTGAGAGACATTTCAGTATCACAATTCAATATTTCTGATCTAACACTGTCGCAGTCTACATCTTCCTCCATCTCAATAGATTCTGACTTCAAATCTTGAGTGTATAACTCATGTATTCCTCACATCTTCTGTAGCAGATAACAGTTTGGAGTTTTTGTCTTTAACAAAGACCACTTGGGAAGGCTCCACTTTGTGGAAAGATTCCATTTAAATGAAAAAGAAACTTGTAAATTTACACTAACAATTTTAATATATGACCGGTTTCACCTGTTACATCAGGTGTGGCCAGTGTATTTCCCTTCTTATTTCCTATTTGCTCTTTTCCATGCAGTAAGTCTATTTTGCCTTGTATCTGAAGTTCCTCTATGTCCTCACATTGTCCTTTCCTCCACAACTCTCTTGTTTTTGTAATATCCCTACTATTCTTATTGTTTAATTCTATAATTCTTCTTCCTTATTCTGTATTAACTTGCTTCAAAGACCTTCCCTCTTCTATCTTTTTAATCATCTCCTCTGTTACACACAGCTTCCTTATCTTTTTTGATGTTATTTTCCCTATTGTTTTATTCGTGCTTTCTGCAGCGCATGTTTTCATAATCCCCCAGTTGTACTTAACTGTTTTTTGACTACTTACATTTTCTAAGGCTTGCATAACCAGGGCTGGCCCATCCATGTAGGCAAACTAGGCAATCAGCTAGGGTGGCAAGTCCATAGGGGTGCCAAATTTCTATTAAAAAATAAAAAAATTCTTGATAAAAATTTTGTATGCAACATTTTTTAGATCAATATATGTAGGGCTGGTTCCAAAGCCCATGCAATAGCGCTATTGCATGGGGTGACCAAAATTAAGGGCTGCAAAGCAGCTGAAAAAATATTAGTAATAATTTTGATAATTTAGTTACAAAACAAATCACCTATTTTTTAAAAAAATGGGTGTTCATTAAAATTACAATTTGCTATTTCATATCATGTTGCAGCTACATTATAAACATTTCTATCTTTTATGTCTCTCAGCAGGACGTGCACTTAGGCATCTGGCAGCATGTGGTAATTTGTTACATTGTTCACAAACTCTTTTCATTGTGTTCAGGCTCGGCCCTAGGCATCATAACAATAGTTGTGGTGATTATCTGCTCCTTCGGCAAATGAATCTTACTATACTAACGAACACGAACTCTTTTTGATTTTCATAGGAAATGCAAACATTCTATCTTAACCACTTGCAGTTCCATGTGGTTAGGTTGTCATAAGGATGCACATATACATAATTTGAATTCCTTTAGTTCCCTCACTGTATAAAGGTGTTGTGTTCATCGTCATCAAAGTCAGAATTATTTTGTAAATTTAACTTAAATTGTTTGCTCTCCATATTGATAATTTATTTGAAATGGCTAAAAGCTTTTTCAGAAGACTAATGCCATGGGAGATAGAAAATATATCTGGAGCTCTGTATTGTAAACAAAAATCTGAGCAGGCAAAATAACAAGCAAAGCCAAAAGGTTCCTTCCTGGAATATCTTTGATTTCACCAACATCAAAATGGAAGCAGTTCACAAAATCAAGAAGATGGTAGCTCATATCAAGATGAAGGCAGCTTGCTTCAAGATGAAGGCATATAACTTAAGATGAAGATGGGTCACATCATAACTGATATTGAAGTTGAGAAAATATATTCACCTGCAGACACTTGCTGAAGTTGAGGTGAATAAAGATAACCATGAAGACCCACGTATAGGATGCAGGGAGGTTTTCGGCTCAAATTCTGAGAATTTTCTGTTCCCGTGTATAGGATGCAAGAAGGTTTTCTCTTAAAATTATAGGAATAAACAATAAGTTGCAATAAAAGATTCATAGCTATTCTATTAGATGATTTCCATCAATATACTTTTTGCTAAGTATGATTTGAAAAGTGAATTTACTGAAGTATTTGTAGTATGAGATTTACCTATGTCAAAACTACTTATTACAGGATATAGTAAAACACTTTGGAAAGCAATATAGAAGATAAAATGTAGCAGATTTTTGTGACCCCTACCCAATTGAAATAAAAAACTGTAAAAATTTCTGCGATCACCTGTGAAACATGCAGTAAAAATAAAATATGTTGAATTTTAAAAAGTTATTTATTTCAATTATTGATAAAGATTTCTTCAAAGTTCCATCCCTTAATATTGACTATAATTTCTTCCAAATGACGTTTCAGGTGAAATAGAAGGTTGAGAGCCCTCTAGAAACAAAATGTTGAACTGTAGGCAGGTATGGTTATTCCACTGTTGAGATCCCGCAATTACCTATTTTACGTTTTGAAGATTAAAAATTACATTGATGCTACTTTTGTGATACCCAGCTAATTCGCAGGTAAATTTCTTAAAAGTATTACTACATACGTAAAATGAACTTACATTCCTATTGTACAAATGACTGCATGGATTATTAATCACTTACCAATGGATGTTATTTTTGCCCTTATCTATGATAGAAAAAATGAAAGTCAAGAGACAAAGTTATGATGCTAATTATAAATTAAGAGTGTGTCAGTATGCTAAAGAACATGGTAATAGAGCGGCTGAATATAAATTTGGGCCCAATGAATATCTTATAAGAAAATGGAGAAAGGCTGAAGAAACGATAAAAAATATGGGGAAGACCAAAAAGGTGAACTGCAGTAGTAAAGCAAACCATCCTGAAATGGAAGAATGCTTGCTGAAATGGATAAGAGATACAAGAAGGGACTGCTTGGGTGTTAGCACATCAGCTGTTCGTGCGCGAACTTTGAGATTATCCAAAGAATTAACCATGAAAGACTTCAAAGCATCTATGCATTGGTGTCGTTTCTACAAAAGACACAATCAATCTGCTGATGTTCTATGATAAGGCAACATTTACCTGAAGATCACGAGGAGAAATTAATTGCATACCAGTCCTATACAATACAATTAAGAAAGATTCAATTTTCCACTTAGTCAAATAGGCAATGCCATTAACATTTGGTATGCCGTCTGATACAACGTTAAATGAGAGAGGTGCAAAAACTGTCATGATGAGAGGCATGGGAAATGAAAAAAATCATTTCACTGTCATACTTGCCTGTATGGCTGATTGAATGAAACTACCTCCGTATTTAGTTTTTAAAAGAAAAACAATGCTGAAATGCAAATTTTTCCGTGGCATCATAATCCAAGTGCAACAGCAAGGTTGGTTTGATGAAAACATCACCAGTGACTGGATCGAAACTGTTTGGAAAAGAAGGTCTGGTGGGGTGCATCAAAGATCTCTCTTGGTCTTAGACACATTCCGATGCCACACACGTCCCGAAGTAAAATAGAAACTCCTTGAAATGAAGACATTTGGTGATTATGAAATGACATCGATCCTGCAGCCTATAGTTATTGCTGTTAACAAGCCATTTAAATTGGCACTGAAGAAGTGGGCCTATTGGATGGTGAAATGCACACACATTCACCTAAGATGGACTCATTCGTAAAGTAGATATAAAAGCAATCTGTCAATGTATCGTGGAAGCATGGAATGACCTCCCCTCAGAAATGATTACTAAGGGATTCAAAAAATGTTGCATAAGTAATGCATTAGATTGAAGTGAAGACAACCAATTATGGTAAGATGATGACAACAACGGCACAACGACCACAAAATTAGAATCAGACGAATCTGAATCTTCAGAAACAAATGAAGTTCATGACGAGTTCCATATTACCGATGACGACTCCAATGATGGCAAATTTCTAGGATTTTAGGGAAATTGTTTAAAAAGTTTGATTTGCTTTCTTAAAAATTTTTTCAATGAACATACGCTTGATTTTTAAATTTTCGTTACCAGGTGTTTCATTTCAACTGAAGACTCAGTACAGAAAGAATGAAAAATGTTTAGTATCCATATATGAGTATGAGCTGCTAATGAAGCCAAAATATCTTGTATTTACAATTATTGTTTGTAAAAGTGCAATATTTTTTCACATTAAAAAGTTTTATTTTAATTAAAACACTTGGATGGTTAATAAATTTTAGTTGGCAGCTGTTTATTTTCCATTTTTCATCGATCATTTCGTAGAGAGAAAAACATGAAATATTATGTACCCGTGTATAAAATGCACCCTACTTTTTTAGCTTCAAAAATTTGGAAAAAAAGTGCATCCTATCCTTTACGATAATAAGGAGTAGAATGTAGATATGTGAAAGATGAGGAAGTGGCAAATTAGTTAGAGTGTGGTGACCTTGATACATGGCCTAGATGTGATGATCATGTGTGACAAATTTTAGTGGAACATGAACTTGAAAAGGTTTAGATATTTCAGTTCCCTGAAGATGGAAATAGAAGAAAATTCTGTCTTCATCATTATAAGGGAAAACCAATGGGGAAGAAATGCATAGACATTATTCAGTGTAAAAATACTCATGTTTTGCTTCTACTGCAAGCTGTTATAAATGAAGCAATTGGTACATCAGTTACTAAAAAACATTAAAAGAACTGGAAAAACAGGTTTAGGAAAATTCACCGCCAGCAATTCATCACCATCAATTCAACATCAGAAATTCATTGCCAAGGAAAATACACCACCAGCAATTCACTGCCATGGAAAATTCATCGCCATATGAAATTTATCACCTTTTATGGATCATGTTGTTAACAAAGGCTGTATTAAAAATGCGTGTGCGAACTATATGCCAACAGATGAATATAAGGGCAAATAATCCAACTAGCGGTTGTAATAAATATGATAATGTTACATTTTTTGACCGGGGTCAAAATGGAAATAATCCACATTTACAAGTAATATGCCAATTGTTTATGACAACCGAATGAGAAATCTCTCTCTTACACTTGGTGAAATTACCCTACTGGTGGTGGATTCTGTACGGTTCCTTGGAATGACACTCGACAAAAGATGGAACTGGAGAAGCCATATTGGCATTTTAAAAGATAGGTGTTTTAAAGTTTTAAATGTTCTGCGATACTTGTGTAATTCGTCATGGGGTGCTGACCGCAAATTGATGCTTCTCTTATACAGGGCATTGGTACGATCAAAGCTCGACTATGGGTCCTTTATATATTCTGCTACACGAGTGTCCTATCTCCGCCCACTGAGTACCATTCATAAATCTGGCCTCAGGTTGGCAACTGGCGCTTTCAGGACCAGTCCAATTCCCAGCATCTACTGTGATGCTGGAGAACGGCCTCTTGAGATGCGGAGGATGATTTTAATGTGTAATTATGTCAGTAAGATTTTATCCCAAAAGACACATCCTTGTTTTAAACTTGTGTTCAGACCCCGTTTTATTGAATTATTTTATAGAAGACCTAGGGTGACGAAACCCATAGGAATTCGTTTTAAAAATTTCATCGATGATGCCCGGATTCAGCTCCCCGAAGTGCATCCTGCTGGTTTTAATAAAGTCCCGCCATGGCAGATGTCTTATCCAAAAATTAATATGGATTTGTCTCGCTGCAACAAATCAGGCACACATCCTAACGTATATCTCCATCAATTTATGGAAATTTTGGAAAAGCACCGTGATGCCACTCACATTTACACAGATGGCTCCAAGTCAGACACTGCCTGTGCATGCGCTGTAACATCTTCCCAAAATATCATCTCCGTGGTGAAGCTGCACCCGCTGTGTAGTGTTTACACAGCGGAACTGTACGCTATCAGGACTGCCTTGGATGAAATAGAGTCACGAAACATGTCGTATTTGATATGTAGTGACTCTAGGAGCGCATTGCAAACAATCCTTACCTTTGATTCCTATCATCCACTGGTCCAGATGATTCACTCCCGTCTTGCCCTGTTAGAGGCCATGGGGAATAACATACTCTTTGTTTGGGTACCAGGGCATGTGGGAATCAAGGGGAATGAGAAGGCTGACTCTGCTGCCAAGGAAGGCCTCTGCAAGCATGAACTAGACTCGCGGTCCACGACAGCAGAAGACCTAAAAAATTTTTTTAGGTTACTTATAGTGAAACAATGGCAGGACTCATGGCTAGGTTTGCAAAATAACAAATTGCGGGACATAAAGGCTGTTACGACTCCCTGGTCGTCCTCTGTCAGGAATAGTAGGCAGGAGGAAGTAGTGCTGACCCGATTGAGGATAGGGCACTGTGCCCTTACTGTTATCTGTTCACACAGGAGAAGGAAGTACCACACTGTGACCATTGTGACTCCCGTCTCACTATAAGACATATCCTGACCGAATGTACCCACTACCAGGGTATGCGAAACAGTCTTTCGATGCAAGGCCAGCTTAACGATGTTCTGGGAGATGACCCTGTTAAGATAGACGTGGTTTTCAAGTTCCTCAGGGAAGCTAAATTGCTTCCATACATTTAAACAATTTTTAACATTACATTTTTCTATACACATTACCTGTATAAAATTTTATTTTAATTTGATCACAATTAGTAGGGAAATATAATAACTTTTATTGTATTACTGATTTGAGTACAGTGTGAAATGACCTTGCTGTCGACACACCTTATAAAATCAACTCTACTACTACCGAATGAGAATTTTTGAAATAATGATATGCAGAAAAAGTAAACAAAGAGTAAGGGAGGCATTGCCCCAGTTGCTCGATTTCGAATGCTCGATTCTCACTTGGCATACAACCCAGTAGCAATTCATCCCACATACCATAGTCTCAAATGCTCGAGTAGCAGAAGCTTGATTTCCAAGTTGCCAGATTCCCACTTCCCATAGTAAAAACTGGGGTGGGGAAAAGGGGTATTTACAAATATGAAGCAAAAAGGAGAAAGGACTGAGGGGAATTTAGGAGAGGGGAGGGCATGAGGTATGCTAAGGAAACACAGTCGATATTTGTATCAATCGGCAGAGAATTTTATAACGATTATGAATATGCAGCATAAAAACGAAAATAAATGGGGGAAGGAGGGGGAGGGTATAAGCTAAGGAAACATAGTCGACATTTGTATCAATCAACAGAGAATTTTATAACGATCACGAATATGCAGCATAAAGGCGAAAATAATGGGGGAAGGAGGGGGGAGGGGAAAAGGGGAGGGCATAAGGTACACTAAGTAAACATACGACATTGGTATCAATCAAAAGAATTTTATAACAATTACAAATATGCAGCAAGGAATGAATGATATAGTGGAGACGTAATAATTGTCCTAATCTCAGTTCCCCTCCCTCTTCCGCTATTAGGTAAATGACGAAAGTTTTAAAAAATTGTATTTCTTTAGAATTAGGATTTGTTTATCTAATTTTATATTTAGTTTATCTTTTCTGTTGTTTTCTCTACTTCTTAATTCATAATCATGGCTTGCGTATAAATCTAAATTTATTATTCACGGAAATAGTAACTTTATCAAGTGATAAGTTTTACTATAATTTTTAATCATTGGATTTCAAATAATGAAAAATTCTAAATACATACATGATTTTGCGTGAAAGCCAATCAAGATAAATACATTTTTTTCATATTGAAATAATATCTTTGAAATATATATATATATATATATATATATATATATATATATATATATATATATAACAGCTTACGGAAAAGGAAAGGTAAAAGGGATATATGGATGGCAACATCACTATGAATCACTCTCCAACATGCACTTGGAGAAATGTATAACTCTCATACATGAACTCAATCATTCCCCAAACTCCACAGCTGATCTCGATGCCATCTTCCGTGGAGCTACAGTGGATATCGCAGCCAACCGATACATACTCATATGCAAACTTTCCCTCATGTTCGTCCTCCAGCTCAACCTACCTCTCCCCTTCTTCCCAGCTGGTAAGTCCCACTTCCCCCCCTCTCCTTGCCCAAAAACTCTCCCTGGCCGACCTTCTAGGAATCCCCACCCCACCCCCACTACACTCTCTCATGAGGTCTTCCTTTGTTTCAACCCACGAACCAAGGATGCATCCCAATCCTCCGCAGGATCCCACCCCATGCATACCGCAACCCCCCCCCCCAGCCAGATGACATCCTGAACCTTTCCTCTCATGCTCTTAACCCTGCTGAGAATGCCCTTCTTTCCCACGGCTTCTCCTTCTGTCCCACCATAAAATTTGACCATTTTTGTCTCCTTGCCGACATACAAGCCTTCGTACGCTTACTCCGCCTCAAAGCTGCCCCACCCACATCTGACTCCTCATCTTCCCCCGACTCACCCCCACAATCCCTTTCCGCCATCAAACCCCCTTCCCAATACATCCCCCTCTCTCTTTCTCCTCACCATCCCATCGAGCAATATGCTAACTACATCATTCACGCAGTCGCCCAGCCCAAGTTTCCTGACCTCCTTGACCACCACGACAATTTGATGAAACCAGAAAGACACGCTATCTCTATGCTGAAACGCAATGACAAAATTATTATCCTCCCTGCAGACAAAGGTACCACCACCGTGGTAATGGACCATTATAACGACGAAGCCCTCCGCCAACTATCTGACCAATTTTCTTACCTTCGTCTCCCCTCCAACCCCACCGACCGCCACTCCTCCGAAATTTCCGCATATCTGCGATCCGTGGGAAAACAAGAAGGCCTCCCTGACTCCACCATCTCCCTGATGATCCCCAACACACCCCAGACCCCAACCTTCTACCTTCTCCCAAAAATCCACAAACCCAACATCCCCGGCCGCCCCATTGTTGCCAGCTTTAATTCTCCCACCGAACGCATCTCTGCCTTTATGGCCGACCATGCGTTAACCCACTCCCTTCCCTTCAATAGCTGCTTCACAGTAAAAACTATTCGTGCTCTTCCAAGTAGTTTCCCCGCGCCACAACTCCGTCAATGGGAACTAGCCCATATTGACATCCCCCGCTCCCTCTCCTTACCAGGTTTAAACCTTTGCTAACACTCCCACTCCAATCACCCTTTTTTTCCTTTCCCCTTACCACTCTTTCCCCTTCCCCTTACCCCTCTTTCCCCTTACCCCTCTTTTCCCGAACCCCTACCTCCAGTGTTACGCTTATTTTAGTCTTCGTTTTTCTCTCGCTGAAGAAGGGCGTGTGTTGCCCGAAAGCTCCAAATTACAAGCCTTCCACTATCACTGTGGACGTCCACCACCATATGGTAAGTGTTCACTGGCTCCTTCCTATCCCTCTCAACCTCTCGTTGCATTTATTTCACAAATGGCATTCTGCATTGCTTCGTCATCTGGAAACTCTCATCCTCCCAGGTGCTTCTTAAGCAGCCCAAACAAATGGAAGTCTCATGGTGCTAGGTCAGGGCTGTAGGGAGGATGTTCCAGAATATCCCATTCAAATTATTGCTGGAGGTCCTGGGTCTGGCGTGTGGTGTGGCATTGTCATGTTGAAAAATCACACCTCTGGAGAGGAGTCTAGGCCTCTTTCTCCAAATGACCTATCTTAGTCATCATAATGTGGCACAATAGCTGTTAGTGCATATTGTTGTTCCATGCGGCATGAATTCGGGAAGAATAACCCCTTTTGCCTCTCAGAACACAGTGTCCATAATTTGCATTGATGATTGTTTTGCTTCGGGTGTGAAGTGGTGTACCCACATCTCATCTACAGTAACAATGGCTTCCAAAAATGCATTTCCTTCTATATTATGCTTAAACTGTTGAAGATGTGACAGGGAAACTGAGAAACGACGACCTTTGTATTTATTGGTCAAACATTTTGGCACCCACCAAGCATACACTTTCCTGTACAAAAGCTCTTCATGAATAATGTTATGCACTGTTCCGAACGAAATATTCAATTCAGAGGCAATATCTTTTAGCCTTCGTCATCGATTTTCCAGAATAATTTCCTCAATCCTCGCTTTTTTCACGTCAGTTGTTGCAGTGCTTGGTCTACCACTGCAATAATCATCACAGATGTCTGTTCTTCCTCTGGAGAATTTTCTGCACCATTCTCTCACGTGTTGAACACTCATTACGTTATGACCATTCACCTCGATCAACTGTCTGTGAATTTCAATGGTAGCAACATGTTTAACCAATAAAAAACAAATAACACTGTGCAATTCAACATGGAACCACGTTCCAAGTTGCATCACCATTTTAGATGGAACTAGTCAAGCAACCGCACATGTCAACAACTTTGAACACACTGCCAGTTTACATTGTCTCATAACCAGTGCTGCCACAAAGGGAAAAATTTCCCTAAATTCATACAATGTTATCCCATAGGGAACCTTACTTTTTGATCACCCCTTGTGTGCGTATATATATATATATATATATATATATACAGTACCCAGTATTTACGTTATTGGAGTGTACGTTTTCCCGCTATTTACAACATTATTTTTGGGTCCCATCAATCTTCTTATGATTCCAATGTAAGTAAAACTCTGTATTTACACTATTTCATTTTAAGTTTTCCCATTATTTGCGCCATTTTACGTTAGAATTTCCGATTTTTTAAAAGAATTTAGCATGCGATTCCCAACAGTTTTTACCATTTTTTGGCTTAGCTTTGCAAAAAATCAAAACTCTTTTGGACGAAGATTTCAAAAATGGCAGCAGAGTAGAAACAGTGCCCCTAGAGGTAGAAATATGAACTCTTTCTTTTCAAAACAGCACTCTCTTTAGCAGATGCTACGATGCTACTCAGGAACAGCATGCTTAGAGACGGGAATATGTATGAATTCTTTTGGGTGAAAACTTCAAAACCTCATACGTAAATCACACTAGCAGAGCATAAACAGTGCACCTAGATACAGAAATACTATTTATGCTATTTACTCTTTGAACCAAGTATGAATGCTATTGAAAAGATGTTCAAGTTGGCGCTATCATGTTTTTACCCTTTCCACTCAAATTCTGCCCCTTGGCTTCCACAGTTTGTAATTAAATTTAAGTTAATTTGTAATTTAAATTACCATATTATCCCAAATAAAACGGAGTTTTTTCCAAAAAATTAAATTTTAAATGTAGCATTATGTTCGAGTAATAGTAATTTTAAAAGATTGTAAAATCGTGTTTCATAAAATCACTGTACATTCCGCACATCTGTTAAATGATATACGATTCTTGTTACATTGGGAACACATCAGTTGTACGTATTACAACGTACTTGAAAAGCATCTGAGGTGAAAATAGATTGAGTTCAGTCGGCGGCTGAACTCCTCATTAGTCATTGAATTGAAGCATCGGCAGATTCTTGGTACCTACTTTAGCGAGTTTTTACCCATCCATATTTTAAAAATGGGTGACAAAAGGGATATTGATCATGTTGAGAAAAAAGAGTCTTCCAAATCCCAGGTTAACAGAGGAATCTAATGAAGTTATAGCATGAACTTTAAAATAGTCGTAGCTCAAGAGGTGGAAAAAAAACAATATTCAAGCTTCAAATAGTATGTTCCTGAAGTAAATATACCTACGTCTATGTACAACTTTCCAGACAAATGTAATGTGGGGAATGTAATGGAAACCCAAGAATACTCTATGCACTAGCATTTTAATTTGGCACATATTTTAATATTATTATTATTAAAAAAGTAGGCTTGTTAAGTAAATGAATAAATAGATATACTCTTTATAAACTTAGCTCTTTTAACACTGATTTTATTGTTAGTCTTACTGTAACAAATGAGCGAGTTTAAAAGTAAAATCAGTTTAGCTATTTTTCCTTTTCCCACAGTTTATACTTTCCCGCAATTTACACTTTCCCCTTTCCCGCAATTTACACTTTCCTGCAATTTACATTTTTTTCCAAGATCCCTAGAAAAGTGTAAATAAGGGGTTTTACTGTGTGTGTGTGTGTGTATATATATATATATATATTGTCGTATCCCGTCATCTGCGTCGAGATATTGGCGAGGTATTTGCGTTCTCTCTCAGAGTTGAGGGGTTGCCTCTTAGGAATAAAAAGCAAAAAGGGTAGTTTGGCAGAAGAATCAAGAAGGCACAGTGGCTTATAACAGAGTTTAACACGTTCAACGCTGTAACGATTTTTTAATTTTTCGCCGGTGACTGAAACGAATTTTCCTATTTTCCATTTATATTGAGGTTCAGGATTAGAAATTGATTAGGGAAAAATTTGAAAAAATAAAATTGCGAGTGTAATCAATATTTTAAATTTGAACGACAATTGTCGTCCTCAGTCAGCGGTAAGTGCCGCCCGGGTGTTTTGCAGTATTGCATACCTTCTCCTGCTTAAGTTTATTTTTGTAGACGTATCAGATTTCGCAATTTATCATCAACGTCGTTTTTAGCGACAAATGATTTGTATGATATATTCTTTTCTAAGATTTGAAACATGGTTTTATGCTGAAATGAAAATTCTAAGTGAAAATTATATAATTTTTTTACAATTACATTCAAAAGAATACTATAGAAGCGTGAACATATTTTTCAGTTTTGCTTTCCTTACTTTTTTTACATAATAAATCCTAAAAATAGATTTTCACGTTATTTATAAGTAAAATTATAAATAAGGCACGGGTGATTTTTCGTAAAAACTTTTGAACTGCTTTTGGATTTTGTTATAAATTTAAGTATATAAATAATTTTTACACATTATTATAAATAAATTTGTATTTAATTTATATAAACAGTGTTTACATAGTTTAATTTTTACATTTATTAACATTATTATTTATTCACGTTATCATATATATTTTTGTCATACCAACTACAAAGTAATATGATGTTATTTTACACATTTACATATTTATACATTTACATTTTTACACATTTACATTTTTACACATTTACATATTTACACATTTACATTTTTACACATTTTCAGTTTTACACATTTACTTATTTACAAATTTTCATGTACACTATATTACACATCTCCGAAGCAGATGATGCTTTTGTGGAAATCCACAAAGCATGGTTTAAAACAGGGGTGGACATCCCTCGCAGGCAGGGCAAAAGAATTTCGTATCCTTCCTGAACCCTTGGGCTTTACAATATATACATTTTTTCTGTGGGATGCGTTTTCGTTTGTCGTCCATCTCGTATGCGTCAGGATAATGCTTCGACAATCCAGGGGTCCTAGAGGGCCGGCTGGGGGAAGGACGTGGGATGGGTTCAGTATAGGCTGGGCGGAGGAGGGATTTTATGATGGAAATTCGGAAATCATATAAAGAAATTTTGGGATGAGTGTTTCGGTAAAGGAAATAACTATTAACCAATACAAGGTGAAGTATATGGATCCCCAGTTTTTTGTTCCATTTCAGAGTCTTACGCTCTATCGGGTAATAAGACATCATTTGATCACAATGATCGATGCCAGCCATTGACTCGTTATAACGAGCAATGGCCTCCGGTTTGGAGGTGACACTACTTCCTCGCCGGCGACGGACATCGACCATATTGCTTCCGAATTCGGAACTGATCATCAGAACATCCCATTTATCTTTCCATTTCATCACGCAGACTCCACAGGAACTAAAAACATCCACAGCTTCACCTCGTCTTAGTTTTTTAGATATTACCTCAGGAGGATTCCCATTCCGGTTAGATCGAAGAGATCCTGTACAATAGGTCCTCCGCTCTAGTAGATGGTGGGCCAAGTCAACACTGTTGTAATAATTATCCATGAAAAGTGAATGTCCCGCATCTAATTTTCCTTCCATCAACTTCCATACAACATTGTTGACATGTCCCGGCCCACCTACATCAACATCAGAGGACCCAGCATACACAATAAATCTTAGAACCAAACTGGAAGGTTCGGTGAGCATGTAAAGTTTAATCCCATACCGGTGCCGTTTACCTTTCATATAAATACGAAAGATAAGACGGCCCCTCCAGAGAACCATGGATTCGTCGATGCATAGCCTTTGGGTCGGTCTCACTATGGCGTCCATTGTTCGGTGAAAAATGTCAATCATTGGTCTTATTTTGTATAATCTGTCCGTAGGTTGTGGCTCCCCGGGTTTTGGATTTTTTGCGAAATGCAAAACCTGCAAAATCCCGGAGAACCTGTCGCAGCTCATACATTTCCGAAAACAAGGAAAATTAAATATGAAGTCAGTGCTCCAATAATTGGAGATCCTACTCAATGGGCATGTGCCCATATGAAATAGAATCCCGAGGAAAGTTAAAAATTCTTCCACTGACAACTGCTTCCATTTAGTTATCCTTGCTTTCGGAAATTTATTACCTAAAAGTAAAAAGTCGGCCTGCCTATTTGTCTCCGTCACCACCAAATTGGTCATTTCGTCCGTCAGTAAAAGGTCAAAAAATTGTCGAGGCTCTTCCCCTGGGTCTGGAACATTTAGGCCCGGGGTGTGAGTGAAGGGGATGGCAGGTCTAGTCGGTCTGTTTGAAGTCCAACTGTAGGTCTGGGTCGAGGTCCTAGTCAAAACAGAGGCAACGGGGGAACTGGTTTGTACAACGGGAGGGCTAGGAGGGGAGGAAGGCGAAATATTTTGCCTACCAGCTGAGGGAAGCTCCACCTCCTCTTCCTCGTCCTCCTCGGTGGTCTCTCCCCACTCCGTTTCCCCAGACGAGTCACTAAAATTTTCTTCCTCTTCCTCCTCCCTAAGTAATAATTTGTTCAACTCTTCGGCAGACCAAATGTGGCGATGGGGAGAGTCCCTCCTTTGCCTTTGGGTCTGCGAAGAGTCACCTTCACACCTTTTCTTTTGTGTGGTCGGAGGAAGAGGAGTTAAATTTTCCCTGGAAGTTGACGGCTGGGGACTGTTTTGGGAAGTCGAGGGTTGGGGGTCATCCTTCGAAGTGGGAGGTCGAGGAGATTTTTCCCCAGGGAGAATCACTTTGAGGAGTGCCTTCCCCTTGCCTCGACTGGCACCTTGAGTACGAACCATGCTAAAAAAACAAATATAGAAACAATTTTTTTATCATATTGGTGTTTCATAAAAGTATAGGCATAGAATATACGTACATTATTCCTCCCAGTAGATTCTCTTTCACGAATCAATAAATTGATGCTAGAAACCGTGTAGCTATATAACAGAAAATAACAAATAATCAGAAGAATAAATAGAAGTTTGCAAGAAATAACATTTAAAATGAGATAAGTAAAAATATCAAGTAAAAATAACATAAGTCATAATAACTTACATTTTTCTCCCTCTCACGAGAGATTAACTTTCCGTTAGTATTTTTCGTAGAATCACTGAAAAACGGAGAAAGATAATTTCAAAATCTAAGAAGAAAACATAAATAGTTAGTGAAAATTTCAGTTACTAAAAATTAGATTGTTAAAAAATACCACCTATGGCTTTGTAGAAGTCCAAAGAAATTTCTCCTTCTTCTGCAATATTTTCAATGAAAGAAGTCCTATAAATGACACAAATTGGTTACAAACCACTGAAAAAGTTAAAACAGATACGCTGACATTAAGTTCGAGGGGGGGGGGGGGAATTACCTGCACAATATCTTTTCCAAAATAACCTGTCTCCGGAATATATTTTTCAGCTACTTTTACGAAAAACAACCTTAAAAATAGGAAGAGAAGTTTAGAATTATATGAAAACATCGATAAGATAATAAAAAAACGTACTTAGAAATGCGTACTTACCACCCGGGAAAAAAATGTTGTCGCTGGTAAAAGAAAGGTCGGATCTCAAAACTAAGCACACGTGCTAACTCTGTGGAGCCTAGTGAACGACTGCATAGGGCAAGGAAAGTGTTTCGGGTAGGCGTCTCCCCAAAACTAGCATGGAAAGGGGTGCTGAAATCGGACGACAACTGTCGTCCGCAGTCGCTGGCGTGCACCCGGCGGACGACAATCGTCGTCCGTCAGCGTTGAACGTGTTAATGCTGCAAAAATAAGTTCCCCCTTCTCTCCCTCCAGTCCTTCTCCGATTCCGATCCTCTCTCTCTCTGGTTATCACATCCCGACTGGTCCGTGATCCGTCAACTCTTCCTTGGTGCTTTTTACTTTTCTCTACCACAGTATTCGGGTCTGCTCCATCTCTGTGACACATCCTCCATATCATGTATGTCTACAGTTCTTATCATGAGGACACCTCATCGGTCCAAGCAAGGTCAGCACTGTCCGCACACTCAGCCTCCCACTCTGTAGGCTGATGATTCACCACACATAATCGCATCTCAACCAAATACATGTTACTCATAAAGTCACATATAATTCCGGCGCATGCTACACCTCCCCCCTTAATTCAAGAGAAAGAACCCTTTCAACACTTCTATCTCTTATATTTACCTACATATTACATTAATATATAAAAATTCGATCTATTTACCTTAAGGTTAAAAACTATTATCATTAAGGCATTCATATCTTCGTACTATACATACAGCATAAATAAAAGTAATTTATCTCTTTCCACTAGTAAAATAAACAAAAACTTATTAAAATCATTTTTCATAACAATGCATCACCGTAAGCCACACTCAAGGAAAGGAAAGGAAATAAATCCCAAAAAATCTCTATTTTTCCATCTAAAAAAATTCTATAATCTCTTTTAAAATAACCATTTGTTTAAAAATCTTCAAAAGTCTGCTTGTTCTGTCTCTAACTTATTAATCTGCTATATAAATCCACCTCTCCCTTTAAATCATAGTACAATCCTGGTGACTGCAAAATCTGTTCTTAAAAGTAATCCGCTCCCAAGGCTGTGGCGGCAAACACTAACCCAAAAATGATTGCCACCAGCATCATGTCCCCTCCTGCAAAGAATCAGTGAAATAATTTTAGACAATTTGCATGTACCTTCAAATCCTTTCCCTTCCGTTTTATCGTCACATTAACTCTGTCGACACCTATTACTTCGTATGGACCAATCCACTGAGAGGAGAGTTTCCTTGATCTGCCCCGATGCACCGTCTCGTCAAACAAAAGGACCTTGTCCCCTACTTCAAATAACTGATAATTTGCAGATTTATCGTAATGGGTCTTATATTTCCCTTTTGCAGAAATTAATGCCTCTCGTGCCTTCATGTGGCTGCTGCGCATTTTTTCTTGTAATTCTTTCACGAAATCGTCATAAGTGTAGCATGGTTCCATGCATTCCTTCTGCAATGCCCCTGGAATGTTAGGCTTCCTACCAAACATTAACTCATGAGGCGTAAATCCTGTAGCGGTATGAGGCATCGTGTTGTACATGAAAATTGCATACGACGACCACTCATCCCAGTTTGACTGATCTTCCGTTATGAAATGTCTCAAATACTCCATTAAGGTGCAGTGACTTCTTTCCAAGGCTCCGTTAGTTTGTGGATGGTAGGCGGTCGTCTTCAGGGTTTTTACACCTAAACACCTGCAAGTCCTTTTAAAAACCTCGCTCATAAAATTTGTTCCTTGATCCGTTAACACCGTTTGTGGTATTCCAAATCTTAAAACAATATTCTTCATGAAAGCCTGCGCCACTGTTTTTGCATCTTGTTCTTGCAATGGAATAGCCTCTGTATATTTGGATAATTGGTCTTGAAATGTCAAAAGATATCGGTTTCCATTAGCAGTTAATGGCAGCGGTCCGACAATATCCAAATTACACTTCTCGAAAACAATCTCGGGAGTAGTTGTGATCTCCAAAGGCATTCTGGTTTTATTTTTTGTTAATTTATTTTCTGGCACTTTTCACATGACCTTATATAGTCCTCCATGTCTTTCTTCATCCCAGGCCAATCCTTATACATCCTGGTCCTTTTGTATGTTCGATTCATCCCTTGGTGTCCTCCAACAGGAGACTCGTGGCATTCCTTTAGGATTTCTAATTTTTCTTTCTCTCTTAGTCTGTTTTCGTCTTTGTTCTCCACTGTCACCTTTGATGCTAGCTCAATGGTTTGAATCCTACTCAGTGCATCCACATTGGTATTCAACTTTCCTTGCTTGTAAACAACCGAATAACTATATTCTACCATCTTAATTCTCCATCTCATTATCCTAGAACTGGGATCTTTGATGCTAAAAATCCACTTTAAGGGCTTGTGATCTGTCACGATGGTGAATGTGTGACCATAGAGATAAGGTCTAAAATACCGAGTTCCCCATACTATCGCTAGCATTTCCTTCTCTATGGTAGAGTAATTCATCTCGGCCTTATTCAAGGAGCGACTAGCGTATGCTATGGGAAGATCCTTCCCAATGGGGCCTTGAGACAATATGGCGCCCAGTGCACTCTTACTGGCATCCGTGGTTAGAACAAACGGGTGGCTGAAATCTGGATACTGAAGAAGCGGTTTTGAAGTTAACAAATTTTTGAGTGTTAGAAAGGCATCCTCTTGCTCCTTTCCCCAAAGGTACTCTGTGTCCTTCTTCAATAACTCATGCAAGGGCCTTGCAATCCGACTAAATTTTGGAATGAACCTTCTATAGTAACCTGCTAATCCCAGGAATCCTTTTAGTTGTTTGGTATTAATTGGCTTCAGAAAATTTTGAACCTTTTCCACTTTTACAGGATCAGGCTTCACCCCTTCTTCTGAAATAACGTGCCCTAAGTAGTTTACTTCTCTTCTCAGGAATTCGCATTTATCGGTACAGATGTACAGATATAAGTACAGCATCATCTGTGTATAATATCAGTTCACAGTTTCCAATGCAGTAAAATATGCTGTTTATATAAATTGTGAAAAGTATAGGTTGGCAATCCCCATTTCAACTTTTTTATACACCTAAAGTATTATTAAGTCTAACTCTCTTGGTTCTGTTTCTTAAGTAGCTGCTAAACCAATCAAGAATTGTACCCCTTATACCTATCTGCTGTAGCTTATTGATCATAATGTTAAAATTAGTTAAATATCTGTTACAATATTTTAGATATAGGCTTATGATTTATGGTCAGGTATTTTAGAGTATTATTAGTGCTTCAGGAGTAGAAATTAATCCTTTGCAGTAGATATGGTCAATGTATGAGCTAAGTACTGAGGTCTAACTATTTCTTCTGTGGTGTAGTCTTTAATTATTTCTGAAAATCCATGGTAGGAAGCATATCTCCGTAGTTAGTAGTTTGCATCTTTTGCCTTTATATTTTTATTCATATCGCCTATGATAACAATTTCCTTTTCTTTTGATTTACCTAGAATCATATCTAGTTCATTAATACATAATATTTTGCTGAAGTTAGTGGGTTTATAAACTCCTAAAATAAATAATCTCCTATTATCCTTCATCAACAAACCTATTTTACATTCAAAGTTAACAGTGTCTATGTCATTTTCAATGAAGGTCAAATCATTTCAAACGAAAAATTATTCCGGCACCTCTTTTATTTATTCTTAGTTTTGTGTACCTGACATATCCTTCCTTACAATATATATCGTCTTCATTCATTATAATATTGACTTCAGTCAGAACAATCAAAGCTATATTTATTTTCCATGATAGGTGGCAGCAAGTGATTTCAAATTCATCCCAATTTCTTTTTAATGGATCTAATGTTTATATGAAACAAAATTTATTATTAAGGGTATACTATTATCATTAATTATAGATTCGTATATTTTATAGTTAATTTTATGTGTTTTAAGTGTTTCCAAACCTTCCATTGTAAGTGTGGTTTATGATTAGTCAGGAATAATTATATGCTGGTATCGATTTTTAGATTTTTATTTTCATCCTTTATAACATAAGTGAAACCATTTTTTATCCGAACGAACTTATATCAGGCATGTTTACATTGTTCCCTAGTTTTCCAGAATAGGTCTCCATAATATTTGGTTAAAGCCTCATTTACATAAATTCTGCTATTATTATTGATCAAAATGTCGTCATCTGTTAATGGTTTTCGGTTTATTGTCTTTGAAATAAAACTTACCATGATTTTACTTTTGTTATCTGCTCGGCGATTTTTAACTACATACACATCATCAATATCATTTTTGCTAAGATTTTCTATTTCTAACTTATTAGCAATATGATTAACTATACCATTAATATCTCTTTCTTTCAGATCCTCGTCTATCCCCACAATATCTAATGTTTTATCTAAGTTATCTTGATTTAATATTTTTCACATAGTTCATCTCTTAGTTGTACTGTAGTAATGTTCAGATCATCAATGTTTTTATTGTAACTGTTCTATTTTTTCAGTAATACATCATATTTTTCAACTATAAAGTTTATATCATCATGCTTTGTTGGCACGAGACTTATACTCTCCTCCTTTTTATCTTTTTGATGGCACTCGGGACTACTCCAAGTCTTTTTTTCTTATTGTTAACATCCCTCTGTAAGTCTCCTCCTTGAATCCAGAACAGAAAAGGTGCATGCTTGAATTACATCAATAACAGTTAATAAAGTCGCCATTCCTGGGCAGTTCATCTTTGCATCTAATGCACGTCATTAAGAATTAATATTTGCAATAGGCAACAAGTGGGGGATGGAAGGAAACGGACAGATAAAAGCAAGAAAATCTTAGTGCAGACGGTGCCTAGATTGAGTCCAGCAACTGAGTTTTCAAAGATCGCTAAATTTAATCCAATTGCCACTCCAACAATACCAAATGTATAAAATATGCTAAAATTGAAATTTATGCAACAATTTGCCAAGACGAGCACAGAAGATTCTGCAATTTAGACTATGATACGATAGTAAAATAGACAGCTAGACAACCAAGAAAAACAGTTGATGAAAGATCTATAATTCCTCCCCCTCATTTCATCCTCTCCATTTACACCTTTCTGCCGCTTATTTGTAATTGTTATAAAATTCTCTGTCGATTGATACCAGTGTCGGCTGTGATTTCTTAGCGTACCTTATGCCCTCCCCTCTTTTCCCTCCCTCCGTCCTTTCCCTTCCCCCTCCTTTCCTCCCCCTCCTTCCCTCCCTTTATTTTCATTTTTATGCTGCATATTCGTAATCGTTATCAAATTCTCTGTCGATTGATACTAATGTCGACTTGAGTTTCCTTAGCATGCCTTATGACCTCCCCCTTTTCCCTCTTCCCTCCTTCCCCACATTATTTTCACCTTTACACTGCCTATTCGTAATTGTTATAAAATTCTCTGTCAATTGATACCAATGTCGACTGTTTTCTTAGCATACATTACTCCCTCCCCCTTTTCTCTTCCCCCTCCTTCCCCCCATTATTTTCGCCTTTATGCTGCATATTCGTAATCATTGTAAAATTCTCTGTTGATTGATACAAATGCCTACTGTTTTCTTAGCGTACCTTATGCCCTCCCCCCTTTTCCCTCTTCCCTTTATTTTCTTTTTTATGCTGCATATTCATAATCGTTATAAAATTCTCTGCCAATTGATACAAATATTGACTGTGTTTCCTTACCGTACATTTTGCCTTCCTCCCTCCAGCTCCCCTTTATTTTCACCTTTACGCTGTATATTCATAATCATTATAAAATTCTCTGTCAATTGATACCAATGTTGACTGTGTTTCCTTAGCATACCTCACGCCCTCCCCTCTCCTAAATTCCACTCAGTCCTTTCTCCTTTTTGCTTATTCGCACACGCATTTTTAATACAGCCTTTGTTAACAACATGATCCATAAAAGGTGATAAATTTCCCATGGCGATGAATTTTCTGTGGCAGTGAATTTTCCTTGGTGATGAATTGCTGTCAGTGAATATTCCTTGGCGATGAATTGCTGTCTGTGAATTTTCCGGATACCCTGGAAAAACATATCTTCAATTATCTTTTCTCATGAAAAAAATACTGGGCATTTGGAAATTTTTCAAAATGTGAAAGAACTTCAACTGCAACTATAAAAAACAGAAAACTATTGATGAAGAAAATTTATGCACTGTCAAGCAAGAAAAATAACACTGGCACCAGATATTGAAGCCTCTGGTTGCTTTAGTTTGCAAAACCTGGCAGGATAAATGAAAAATTATGCACTGCAGGTAAAGGTAACTTCTTAAATTTATTGAATACATGGCTTTGTTTGATTCATTCATAGTGGAGCATCTGCATAAAATAAGTGCCCATGAAACACATATTCATTAACTTGACTACTGAATGAACTGATTCAACTCCTAGCAATTGCTATTGATGAAAAAAATATTAGAAGCTGCCCATTCTGTAAAACAATTAAAAATTGGAGCTTCATTTGCTGGCACAACATGGAAATGTGCATTTCCTTTATTATGGTTGATTTAGAATTGTAAACTTAAAATTCTGTATAAATTTAGTGATATAACTACATGATATAGAATTTCTCAAGTGCCTGTCCATTTACCTCTATATCTCAGGAACTCGTCATAGAGAAATTAAGTGAACAACATGTTGTTTCTACTAGCTAGGAGACACGAGGAAAACTAGTTTTATTTTCATCTGACATCTTGAAACAAAATGGTGGCCATTTCAAATCTTTGAAAATTTATATTTTGGAAATGCTGCATCAGAGAAAAAAACTTTGAACAAAAATGTCTTGATAAGAGCAGTTTTGAAAATTTATTTCAGCTTAAGGAAAATAAATGCAAGGTGCCCAGTGCCAATGTCCCTGGAACAAATGGAGGGTGGGATTGATGCGTGTAGGGGCAGGGCCCCTAGTTAATTTAAAGATTTTAACCTTCTATCTATAGCCATTTGCTGAGAATCCTTACAGACAGTCTCCTACTTTCATGCTGCCCGACTCTTGTGAATTCGCTCGCAACATCTTGGTCCCAGCATGACAGAAATTCACGTAATTGTGCGAAAACCAGTGGGGAAAAACTCAAAAGCCATGGGCAAGAATTGCAAACCGCACACTGTAACCCACCTTTCATTCAAGTTGGAGTGAAGTAAACGTGATAAGGCTGGGTGTCATTGTTACCATGATACCATTTTAGCTACAGTACAGCACTTTAATTAATTTACAGTAAGACATTGTTTTTGGGGTTTTGAAAAAAGTGTAACATGCGAGCGTGTGCTTAGACGATTGCAGAAATGTAATTTTTTAAAATATAGTACAAAAACACTAAAAACATGAATGGTTTTGCATTGAAAAAAGAAGTTTAACATACGAGTGTGAGCACTTAGCCTAATGCTGCTGTCGAGAGCGAGTCTTTCGCTCAAGGAATATATTTTTTTTACATTTTGTAATCATTACAGTTGTTTTAGTGTTTAATTGCAACAATGAAAACATTAAAAACAATAAAGACATTAAAACCTTTAATTTTTATATTGTTTGTACAAACAAGTTTAATATACGAGTGTGAGTGCTTAGCCTAGCACTACTATCAAGAGCAAAAGCCTTTTGCTCATGTGAAAACCAAAGAAAAATATTTTTTTTACATTTTTAAATCATTATTTAGGTTGTTTTACTATTTAATATTGCTTTTGAGCATAGTTAGGGCAATGTAAGTCGTATAAATAGCAGATTATATTGGAAATGAATAAGTTATGTGGGTGAAGTTCTGAGACTTTGGTCCCATCTAAACACTTTTACATTAATTCATACAGGCTGACTTTCACTCAGGCCAACTTTTGCAGGACATTTCGGTCCCTATTAGGCGCAAAAGTCGAAGACCGTCTGTATTTGAAAATTTTAAAGGCATCCCCTGCCACCCACAGATTTCTCCAAAACAATTCTTTGGCAGGACAATAAATGGCATCATAGACCACATACACTGCAAATTTCAGTCTTCTTTCTCTTACCATTTACTTGTTATTTTAATTTAACTAATTGCAGAGGTGAACAGACAGAGCAAAAACATATGTGCATTTATAAAATGAAACGCACAAATAATGTTGGACTGTAAACCAGATGTGAGTCATTCGTGTAGATGACAATGGTAATTTGCTTTGTAGATGTAAACCTGCAGATGAGGATAATGCTGAAGTAATAATGAAAGAAATTTTTTGGGGTTTGTACCACTAAAGGAGATGACTGGTGCTTTTGACTGAAAGTTTTCTACAAGAGTTTAAAGGGTTTACATTTGCTGAGAATTTATGTGGCCAAGGCTATGACAATGGAAGTAATATGAAGGGTAAAGGCAATGATGTACAGAAGAGGATAATAGAAATTAATCCTCGGGTGTTTTTTGTTCCTTGTGGTGTAGATTCTCTGAATTAGGTTGTCAGTTATACTGTCAGAAGTTGTTTGGAAATAAGTAGTTTCTTTGACGTAGTGCAAAGTATTTACTGTATATACTTGTGTATAACATGCAGTTTGAAGACAAAATTTTGAAGTCGTAAAGTAGGGGTGCATGTTATACACGGGTAACACTTCTGTGCATTTAAAATAAAAAGTTGAAGAGTACTTAACTTACACCAGATTCTCACTTTTTGGGTTAATTGAGGGGGGAAACTATGCTAATTATTGATAATCCAGCTTATACATATTAATTAAATGTATCAAACAACTAATTACTTCCTTACAATTGTATTTCCATCCTCTCCAAATGTTCCGCATTTCGCTAACTAATCAGCTGATTGCTGTAGTCTCCCGCAAAATCACCAGATAGACTTCTCGCAAAACATGTGTCAAAAACAAAAAAACATAAGATATACGCAAATTGAAATAATTTTTTAGTTAATGAATCTATATATATATATATACAGGGTGTTCGGTGACTTTATGTCATAGCTTCGGGATCTTATTCCTTAAGTGATTTTGAGTAAAAAATGTCATATAAACATGGGTCCGATTCTCATTTGTTACAGAGCTACGGGCAATTGAAATTATCTCATACTTTGATTTGTACAACTAAATGACTGAAAAATGCATTGTTTAAATAATTATTCGTATACATTAATTGTTGAAAAATGAACTATTTAAATAATCATTCGTTTACATTGATACTTAATCCATTGATACAACAGTTGTTCAAAATGGCCGTCTTCAGCTTGGATGCACAATCTGGCCCGTTTGAGTAGGGAACGTGAAACAGCACGAAGAACTGCAGCATTATTAAGGCGCCTTGCAGCATCAAAAATTAGCTGAATAAGTTCTTCCTTCATGCTCACTTTGGCTTCATACACAATGTTTTTCATTTGCTCCCACACATGGAAATCCAACAGAGTGAGATCCGGAAACCTCGGTGGCCAATCCTGTTCACCGCCACGACCGATCCATCAGTTAGGGAACTTCTTGTTAAGATACAGTGTACCGTTCCTACTAAAATGGGGGGGGGGGTTCCCCATCATGCTGGTAGTACATCTGAAGTCGTGTTTGCAGAGAAATGTCTTCTAAGAGACCCGGCATTTCATTTTCCAAAACATCACCATAAATGGCACCTGTCAGACGTGGCGGGAAGAAGTACGGTCCAACCAGCTGGTTCCCAATGACAACACACCACACATTCACAGAAAAACGGAGTTGGAAGTAGCTTTCAACTGTTCAGTGAGAATTTTCACGAGCCCTTAAATGGTAGTTTCTCATGTTGTTTATTCCATCATGAGTAAACTGTGCCTCGTCCGTGAACAAGATGTAACGGTTCAGGTGGGGGTGTGCATTTAACCAACGGCAGAATTTCAACCGACTAGCCATATCCCCAGGTTGAAGATCCTAAACTTGCTGGATATGGTATGGATAAAGTCCCTCATCGTGTAATGTTTCCCAGATTCTCATTCGCAGAACGTTGAGGCGGGCGGACATTCCTCGTGCACTAAGACCTGGACTTCGCTGAACCATTTGAATAATGTTTTCCTCCTCATCCACATTAACTTGTACTGGACATTCAGCTCTCAAAGACACGGAAATGAGCCATTTTCTCGTAAATGTCGGTGAACTTGAATAAAAGTACGTCGATCTGGTGTTCTTCTTTGTGGAAATCGTCGTCAATATTCGTAAATGGCAGAAACGGAATTTCCATCGCAAAACCCGTACACAAAGTACATATCCGCATACTCTTAATTTGAAAATGTAAACGGCATCATTAAAAGCTAATGATACCACACGTGTCACAGCGCACTACACTGAGCGCTAGCTTACGTTCTACTGACATGCTGCCTGCGATCTTGCAAATTACGTCCACGTCTGTTGTGCAAGCGTCATGCTTCTCACTGTTGTAACAATGGATTAAGTATCAATGTAAACGGATGATTAATTAATTAATTAATTAAATGATTAATTTTTCAACAATTAAAAATGTATATGAATAATTATTTAAACAATGCATTTTTTCAGCCATTGAGTTGTACAAATCAAAGGATGAGATAATTTCAATTACCCATAACTCGGTAACAAATGAGAATTGGACCCATGTTCATATGACTTTTTTACTCAAAATCACTTAAGGAATAAGATCCCGAAGTTATGACATAAAGTCACCGGACACCCTGTGTGTGTGTGTGTGTGTGTATATATATATATATATATATATATATATATATATATATATATATATATATATATATGTATGTATGTATGTATGTATATATGTATGTGTGTGTAAGCAATTTAAAATCCATAGAATTCATCATCTTCAGCACCAAATAACTATGTAAAGAAGGCAACCACGATGTGCAACAAAATTTAAGATTTTGTACTAAATACTGTCATTAAATATCTCAATTTATTCAATATTCCATAAATAAGTGTTGTGTAGTTCGATAAATTTTAAACAAATTGATGTGTTTACACTTAAGTTAACGTTTGACCTTTCAGCTTGAAGCATTTTGTCTTGTAAGTAAATTTCCACAACTCAGAATTTTCAGATTTTAAAAATTAATTTTTGGAGGTTTTTACATAAAGCCAGATTTTCATAAATTGAGTCTTGAGTTACCCAGGATGGGTCTGTATTAATTTATTTATGGTACTCGAGTTCAGTGGTTCTCTGGCAGATTCATCAGGCAACCCCTCCACCCAAATCTTTGGTTGTCGCGACCCCTCGAGAATATTTGAGAAGCAAAAAAGAAACACTCCAGTTTTCTCCAAACGGGGATGACGATGATAAGAAAATTAATAACAAGAGAGTTTTTTATTTTATGCTCTTTATGAATACAAGGTTAGCACTATAAATTATTTTCTTTACAACTACATATGTATGTGTATTAAAAACATTCAGACAATATGTTGTATATAGCTTAATTTTTAAGTACTTATCACTACTAAGATATAATTTCTTGTTTGTTTTTATTACATAAAAATCACTCATTTGTTAAAAAGGTTTTTGTGTGTTGATAAGCTACAGAATTTTCTTTATTTTTTAAAATAAATTTAGGTAAATTTTATTAAATCCTGCAAGACTCTTAAAACCAGAATAAAATCACTTGCATTAGTGAAGAGTGCTTGCAAACCCCCTAAAATCCTCTCGTGATCCCCTTATGGGGTTGTGTCCCACCATTTAAGAAACACTGCTCTAGTTAATACCTAACATGACAATATAATTCTAAATTTTGTTCTTATACCCCTCAAAATCTTGGGTGCGCACTATACATGGTATACAAAAAAGTCGGGATTTTTTTGGCAAAAAGTATGGGTGCACGTAATACACTAGTATATATGGAATGTGTTTTTCTTAGATTCAACATGATGTTAGGAAGTTGTTAGGAAATTCTTAGTCACCACTTGCATTCTATTCTCTAACTCTGAAACCATTGAGTCAAAGAAGATGGGATAGTCAAATTGACCCCTAGAAGCATCTTCGCTATGATAATTGAAATCTCTGATGATTCTACCCTCACAGTATCATCTGGCAGTATGGCACGTGCTGACGCAGAAGCTTTTGAAAATGTCCTTTCCGAGTTCAAATTTGTTGTTTCACTCATTTTGCGGTATCCCATCCTTTTTGAGATTAACCTTACTAGTAAGTATCTTCAGGCAGAGATCTTCGACATACTTTCTACTATCCAACAACTGTAAAAAACCAAAAGGTTTCTGGAGGAATACAGGATTAATAAAAGTTTTGAAATGACGCTGGTAGCTGCTTGTGAGCTTGCTGAAGAATTAGAGCTACCAACAAACTTTGAACCAGAAACAATATGTATTCAGAAAATGAAGCAGCATTTCACAAGTTCAGGAACCAAAACAAAAATTCTAAGTAAACTTATACTTTGCAGTCCTTGATACTGCAATACAATCAGATCAAGAGTGATTTGAACAGATACAGCAGCTTGATTCTGTTTTTGGTTTTCATTAGGATGGCCACAGTTTGCAAAATAAGACATCCAAACAGATAATAGAATATTGCATGAATCATGGAAATTTGAAAGATATTAATGCTGCAGATTTGCGCAGTGAACTGCAGGCTATTTCACAATGATTTCTGAAACGTCTTTTACCTCAAGATTTATAATTTATTTCTGAGCATAAATTGTCTGTCAGTTTTCCCGGCATCTTCATTCCTCTCTGCATTCTCTTGACTCTCAGTTTCCGTTTTTAGTGGAGAGTATAACTTCTCAAAGGTAAAATTGATAAAGGCATACTTTTGTTCTTCCATATTGCAAGAGAGACTGACCAGCATGTCAATAGGACATGAAATAGTTGGAAAACCTGGTCTTGAAGAAATTTTTGCTGAATTTGCAAGTAAAAGTATGGAAAGTAAATTCTAGTTTTTTTACACGAATGTTCTTAAGGACTATCTTTTAATTTTACATATTCTGTATAATTTTGTTATGGTTAATGAAGAGTAAGAAAAAATCTAAAATTTGTTTTATTGTTATATTGTTCATTTCCAATACCGAATAAATACATGTAAAAGATCATTCTAGACTTCTTATTATCTTCTATATTGGATTGGCAGGGGTGCCAAGTTATGCAGTTTGCCTAGGGCACCAATTACCCTTGGGTCGACCATGTGTGTAACTGCCTCCTGATAATCTTTCCTCTTTTTTCTCTTGACCACTTCTAAATTTCATTTCTGTACTTTCTGTATTTCAAATGAAATCTCATGACCACCAAATTGTGATCCGAGACTGCATCTGCCCCTGAAAAACTGCTAGTTTAATACACTATTACTATATGTTTGTGTGACCATGATATAATTAATCTGATACCTGTGTATGTCTCATGGTATTTACCAAGTGTGTCTTTGTCTGTTGTGATACTTAAACCATGTATCGCTATCAATATTTTCTTTTACTATTTTCTTTCCTCTTTCATTCCACTGTCCTAGACCAAAAATCCCTACCTCACAACCTTGCCCCATTACAGCATTCCAATCCCCCATGACTACCAAGTTCTTTTTGGCCTTTAATTTTCTCATAACTTCCTTGAGTTCATTGTGCAACTTATCCAATTGCTCTTCACTATGATCACTTGAGGGCATATATACTAGTATAATCATTAAGTTTATTGGCTCTGCCTTTACTTCTACTCAGGTGCATAGCATCAATGGTAGGATCGAGCCAGGGCCCGGAGCTCTAAGAGGGCCCAGAGGGCTCAGGTTGAACAAATCTTTTTTATGTTCAATAAGCACTTTTCAGAAATGTAATTTTTCTTTGTGGTAATGCAAACAAAACATTTCCTCTGTCTGTGACCCAAGGGCAATTGTTGAATACCTGATGAAGAATTAATATAAGTATGAATTTTTGGTATAAAATCACCAGATTCCCAATTCTTTTCCTGAGTGTGACAGCATTTTGCTGACCTTTCTGATGTTGATGGTAATCCAACATCTGATGAATCCGAGTCTTCGGCACTTGAAATATTCAGATAATAGAGTAGATCAGGGATAATGTCTGTCGTGCTAAGAAAGAAATGTGAGTCTAAGAATTTTTTCGCATACCACTAGTTTACTCCTTTAAGAAGCTTCATATTTATACAAATTACAAGCTTAAGCATGCCAAGTAAAATCACACGTGTCACTTCGGACATGTGTTCTGCATATTTGCCATACCTGCACTAGATCATCTATATTATCAACCACATCTTCATCCTCACTATCTAATAAAGATCAGTAATTTCCTGCTCTGTCAAAGCATGTGATGCATTTTTATCCGACATTTTTTCAATAGAATGAATGCACCAATTTTATGGTTTGAAATTTTGTTTTCATCATCGGTACATTTGATATAAAATTGATATAGATTGAACAAGGCTGGGAAATTATTTGAGATCAGTTTTTTATAAATCACTTGACATAATTCTAATGCAACTAAATGAGCGCTTTGATGTGTTACACAGTGTTGTAAATATGTTTAGCTGTTTACTGCCCCAACAAATGCTCTCGTTCACAGATGATGAACTATTTAATGCTGCAACCAACTTACCAAAAGCCTACCTTAATGACCTTGCACCAGACATAGGCCCTCAAATCGTATCTTTCTGGTCCAGCTTTAAAACTCAAATTAATCAATTTCATTCTGTATATAAGTAAACATATATGTTACTTGTAGAAAATTTTGTATTAGCTTCAATATTTCCATTTATTTCAAATTTGTTTTTTCCTTAATGGTTAGCAGTGCTTTCTTATTTTCTAGAAAGTATTCAAGTTTTTTAGAAATCAGCTACCTGGAAGTTTGAGAAGGAAATGTGTAGGAAAAGAGTTAATGACCACATGCAATTTTTAATACTCATATCTTTAGAGCTAAATTTGATTACTAATACCATTAATAATTTTGAAGCATTCAACATCTATAGTTTCTGATGCTGAATTTTCAAAAATTAATTAACCAATTTACATAATGGCTTGGATTAATAGATGGTCTTAGCAACTGCTATATTCATAAAACAGTTGAATGAACCAAATGCATATTTCAGCTACAAATAAATTGTCCTCAATTGTAAATTACCAAGCATTGATTTTAAAAGGAATTGTTATTATTCACACTTGCCAGGAAAAAATTTACTAATTAAACATGCTCAACAAAAATGACAAAATCGAGAACTTGGATAATCTGTTTGACCCAAAATATTAACCAATATCCATTGCAAAAATACCCTTCCTCTACTCCTTGTTGAACTTTAACAGATATCCACCAGCAAATATTCATTCCCATTCCTTTCTTAAATAAATATATGCAATGATGAACACATGCTTGTAAAAATCCATGTTCCATTCATTACAATCAAAGAGGATGGTTGCTTTTTAGTTTAAATGTGCATTTGGGTTTCTAAGTCATTTTATGATTAAAAGAGTAGGAATCAATATGAATTAGCATTTTATTTAAATCGGCCTAACAATTTTTCGTGACTCACTTGTGTGTGACTATCCTTTACAAACTTCGTTTATTTTCCATAGTGATGATCAGTTGAGTAAATGTAAGTTTGTTGGCAGTTGGTTGTTGATGAAATATTCCTATTCACCCCCTGTTGTGACAGACAAGTTAGAAGAGAAAGAGTTTTATGTAGACGAAGTGTTAAAAAATTATACAGGGTTGAGGTTTTTTAATTAATAATTTTTTAATGTTATGTACGTTATAAATTTTCGAATCCATCATCCCAAAAACTGACTCCTGCTAAAAACTGGCTATATTTTTTTAAATTCTGCCAAGAACTGTGTTTTCTGATTTTAGAAGTCTTTCAAAATTCTCGCCACTACAGCCCCAAACAACCTACTTGTCAGATCACCCTAATCTCTCTTCATTTCAAGTGGACATAATTTATTAGTTGTTATTTTGTTAATACTGTATTGTTTTGTATTACATAAACCCTGAGGTTGAGTTATGACAGCTTTTAACCAAAATGTCCATATTGCCAGCTCATTTAATTGTCTTATTGTCATAAAAGAATGTATGTTGTCTCTGAAGTTTGTGATTATACATGTTTATTGTATATTATATCTAGTACCATTATCATCAGTAATTTCCAGCAAAATATTCAAAATAGTATATGCAAAATAGGAGTTTTCCCCCAATGGACTATAAGCATCAGTTACAGTTTTTTTTATTTTTAAAAAATACGAACGTGTACCAAATTCATAAACCATTTGGATAGAAACATTTTTTATATAGTAGACAATGGATTGTTTTCTTTTAATTTTGGGAATGATTAAACTTTTTTGTAATAGTGTAGGTTTATTTGATTTGCTGGATTTATTATTATTTGGCTGTAAAATAATATTTAGCAGTTTTGTCTGTTCTCAAGCTGTATCTGATCATTAAAATTCATACAATTTTTATTTAGAAGCTTCTTTTTTTACTCTCATTTGTGTTGCTTGATTTATGTTTTTAATTCTTCTTTATGCTTTATCCTAACAGACGATTGGTTTAACATAGCGGCAGTGAAGTTGTCTAAACCCAAAAGTAGCGTCTCTGAGATCTTGGAAAAGCTTGGGCAATGAAACATCTTACTGGTGAATTTAACAATCTGAAGGAGTGATGTGCATGATCTCATCATTAAAATTTTAGGATTATAATCTGGCTTTTCGTAACAAGTGTATTCTAAAATTTCCAGTAATTAAAATGATTATTATAATACCTTGTGTATACCTTTTAGCATTGGTTCTTGTATTGATAAAAACTTGCATAATCCATATAATCTATGTGATTCTATTTCATATGGTACTGAAGCTTAAATGTCTTCAATATGAATATTTGTGAATAAGCTTTTTGTTATCCGAGTTTTAGTTAGCTTGAGTTCATTAAATTTAATTAATCACAAATATATACTGTGTAATATGCAGAGCACTAGTCATTCTATAAAACATTGCTAGTCTATTATACAGTTTTCCAATTTAAAATTGTAATCATTTTACAATAAAGCTTTTCTTCTTACTCTTGTCTTGCTCTTTGATATTCCATATTTATACTTATGAAGAAATGCGTATTGTAAAATGATATACAGTGGCCGCTCGGTCTTTCGTCCTTTGCTATTCGCCCTTGCAATCTTTCGTCTGCCATCAATTACCACCATTTATTTGCTATTCGTCTACATTCCATCTTTCGTTCATGTGTAAAGCCTGTATGACACGGTCGCATATTTGCTATAATAATTTTTAGGGGATATGATATGCCAGAATGGTAGTCATGTCAAACAAAAATGTCATGGAATTTAATATCATCGAATTTTCTTTCACTTTTTAATCACATTATTATTTTTTGTTTCTCTCTTTCTATCACATTCATTCTATCAGAAATTTAACTGTGTAAAATGGTTGATTCGACAGAAAATTTGGGAGTAGATGTGAGGATTCGTAAACGAGATGTGCAAGAATTTGCTGACATATATCATAGTAAATGTCCAATCGTGTCATACAGGCATAATGCATATCGATCCTCATTATTTTATCGACAGTTGGATTTAGAGCATCCTTTTTGTTACTATTGGACTTGTGTTGTTTTGTATACCTATTTTAAAGAACAATTAGCCCATAATTATGGCTCCCAAAGTGAACAAAAGTGTTAATAGTGATAATATTGCTAAACGACAACATGCTGTTACAATTGATAGTAGCTCAATAACTTTGGCTAAGATTAATAAAAGGTAAAATACTCCTTTAGCCAAACAATTAGAGGGTTACAACACCCAATGCATTTCGCCCACAACGTGGGCATCGTCAGGGGTAAAACCTGTTTCAACAGTGACTGAAAGCCAACTGCCAGGTTTGAAACGGAAAGTGTTAAGAAGACGACCGAGAAACAAGTGAAACGCGGAAAGATTTTTCGGCGTGTGTGTCATTTAAATCTGTCAATTTGTATAGGGTCTTGTTGAAATCTGTGTCCGTGTTCATAAGTGTATCGCGGTTTTTGTAAATGTGAAGGTTTTCTAACGAGTTTAGTGAGTTATTGGCTGAAGTTATCAATGTTAAATCGTTTACGTGTATACTATGACCTGTTTCAAAAATGTGGTTGGCAACACTTGATTTTTCAAAACGATTATATTTATAGTGAGCCATGTGTTCCTTGAAGCGTGTTATTAGTTTCCTTCTTGTTTGTCCTATGTACTTTTTGTCGCAGTGTGAGCATTGTATTTTATAAATACCGGACTTGTTCAAAGATTCTGTTCTGTCTTTTGTACTGCCCAGTAAATTTTTCAAATTATAAGGATTTGTATATTTGTATACCCTCTATCTCCTTTTTTAGCGAACATTTTTATGTCCTCTTTTGAAAACGATTGCAAAGAAAAATTTCATTACTTTCCAGATATATGGTTGAGGTACGTGGATGACATATTTACAATCTTTGATTTAAAGAAACAAAATGTAGATGAATTTGTTAATCAGTTAAACAACATATATCCTTCAATTAAGTTCTCTTATGAACTTCAAGAAAACAACACCTTGCCATTTTTGGACTTGCTTATCATAAATAATAGACAACACATTGAGTTTGACATTTTTAGAAAACCCACACATACTGATAACTTTATTCCTAACAACGCCTTTCACCCTATGAACCAAAAAATAGCTGTTTCAATTTTTAACACACAGATTATGTAACATCCCCCTCAATAAAATCAGATATACAAAGGAACTTAAACACATAAAACAAATTGCCGCTAAACTTGGATACGATAATAATTTAATTAATAAATTAGTGAGAAAACATAACTTTAATAAAACCTTGTCCAATGCCACTTCCCTTAAATTAGACAACAAAAAATAGGACAAATATGTAAAATTGCCTTATTTTCCACCATTAAACAGAGGCTTGAACAAAATTTTTAAACATAAGAATTATACCACAACATATACAAATCCTTATAATTTGAAAAATTTACTGGGCAGTACAAAAGACAACAGAATCTTTGAACAAGTCCGGTATTTATAAAATACAATGCTCACACTGCGACAAAAAGTACATAGGACAAACAAGAAGGAAACTAATAACACGCTTCAAGGAACACATGGCTCACTATAAATATAATCGTTTTGAAAAATCAAGCGTTGCCAACCACATTTTTGAAACAGGTCATAGTATACACGTAAACGATTTAACATTGATAACTTCAGCCAATAACTCACTAAACTCGTTAGAAAACCTTCACATTTACAAAAACCGCGATACACTTATGAACACGGACACAGATTTCAACAAGACCCTATACAAATTGACAGATTTAAATGACACACACGCCGAAAAATCTTTCCGCGTTTCACTTGTTTCTCGGTCGTCTTCTTAACACTTTCCGTTTCAAACCTGGCAGTTGGCTTTCAGTCACTGTTGAAACAGGTTTTACCCCTGACGATGCCCACGTTGTGGGCGAAATGCATTGGGTGTTGTAACCCTCTAATTGTTTGGCTAAAGGAGTATTTTACCTTTTATTATGCTGTTACAACTTGGGACAATAAATTAAAAATTATAGATAAATTTGAAAGTGGAAAATCAGGTTCCGAAATTGCAAGAGATATGGGCATGTCGAAAACTATGGTAAGGACAATTATAAAAGATAAACAAAAATATAAAGACTTAGCAAAGAAATCTGTGCCTGGAACAATTAAATTCCAACGGAATAGGGAGGAAATTTTTATTAGAATGGAACATTTGCTTTTGCTCTTGATTCAGGACCAGGAGGCTAAGCATATGCCATTGTCAACTGCTATGATACAAGCCAAGGCTAAGAGAATTTTCAAAGACCTAAGAATAGAGCAGCCTGGAGGAAGTACAAGTAAGAACTTGGAATTTAAGGCTAGTGATGGTTGGTTTGCCAAATTCAAGGCTAGGACTGGCTTGCACTCTGTTAAGATTCAGGGCAAGTCTGCCAGTGCAGATGTTGAGGCTGCTAAAAATTATCCCGAAAGTTTTAGATGCATCATTGAAGAAGGAGGCTATGATCCAAGGCAAGTCTTTAATGTAGATGAGACTGGCCTCTTCCGGAAGAAGATGCCCACAAAGACTTTCATCTCCAAAGAAGAAAAGGCCAAGCCTGGTTTCAAGCCAGCAAAGGATAGAGTAGCTGTATTGTTGGGCGGCAGTGCTGCTGGGGATTTTAAGCTAAAACCCATGGTTGTTTACCATTTTGAGAACCCCAGAGCATTGAAAGGATGCTTGAAGGAAAAACTCCCCGTTGTGTGGAGGTCAAATAAGAAAGCTTGGATAACAAGGGATATTTTTAGTGAATGGTTCAGAGTCTCTTTTATACCTGCAGTTACCAAATATCTACAAGACCAGAACTTGGATAATAAGGCTCTATTAGTTTTAGATAATGCTCCAGGTCACACTCCAAATTTAGAAGGGCTTTCTGATGAAAAGGTGAAGGTTACGTTTCTTCCACCAAACACAACTTCCATTCTCCAGCCCATGGATCAAAATATCATCAGTAACTTCAAGAATGTTTATCACAAGGTAACATTTGATGATTGTTTTGAAGCAACTGATGGTCCTAATAATCCCACTCTTAAAGAAGTTTGGAGGTCCTACAATATTAAGATGGCATAAAATCTTCAACTACAATATGAACTCTTCCTGAAGAAATGTTTGGCCTGAGTGTGTTGCTGATTTTAGATTTTCTCAGATGACACAACAGAAGACATACAGCAAAGGATTGTTGAAGTGGGAAGGCAACTGGGATTTCATGATTTAGAAATTGAAGATGTGCAAGAGCTAGTTGAGTCCCATAATACAGAGCTGACTACCGAGGAACTGCTTCAGCTAGAAGAGCACAAGGCATCAGAGGAAGAAGAGGAGAGCAGAGGGTGACCACCAGGCAAGGATTTGACAACAGGCCTCCTGAATGACTTCTTCAGACATTGGGAGACAATGAAAGATATTATTGAAAAGAATGACCCTGTAATGGAAAGGAGTTCTAAGGTTGTCAGGGAGATGAAAAATGAAATGAGGTGCTATAGGGATTTATTGAAGAAAAAGAAGAAATCTGCCAAGCAAATTAAAATTGATAAATTCTTCGATAAAAAGACTGAGCTCTTGGTTGAAGAGCAAATGAATGAAGATCCTAGTGATCCTTTATCCCGAATCACCTTTTAATTCCATTCCTAGTTCCCCCCAACCATTCACTCCTCCCTGTAAGCAACATCAGCCATCAAATTTAGGTGAGCATATGTAGGGAAATTAAATGTTTTAGATTATTATTTTAGGTTTAAGAATGTTTTATAATGTTTATCAAAGGATACCTATTGTTTTCATTATTTTTAATGATCATATTTAATTTTATGTCTGAAATATGGTTCGATGGAACCATCCAATCCATTATAACATGTAATCTTATGGGAAAACACCATTTGCTATTGGTCCTTTCGCTATTGGACCTGTTTTTCAGGAACCAATTAGGGACCAATAGCGAATGGTGCCTGTATATGCATCATGTAACTTTTTTATTTTAGCAACAGGTCTTTGATTAGCCAGAAATTCCATTAACAGGCCCTGCTTAAAACAAATACATATTGTAGTGAAAAATTTAGGACTAAAGCATCTGTATTAGCATAAATTTTTAAAAGAAACGATTTTTAAATAAAATATACAAGTTGTTACTGTTATATTAATGCATAAAAATTTAATTAAATAAAATTCAAAATTTGTTTTTAAATAAAATATTTATAAGACAAATTAGTGTTGCTAGTAATCATCTGTGAGAAAATATCAATTTCATTTTATATGGAAATTACTGGTTAGATGCAATCTAAAAAAGTTATTGGGCATTCTTAAAATGAAAAAGTGAAATGTACTTTTGCTTCCTGTGACAATTGTACTGGTTTCAACGAAAACCATCTAAAAGCTAATTTGCTGGGCATAAATTGTAATCAGGGCTAGCCAAGTACTTTTGGGGGCCTGGATTCAAGCAAGTTTTTGGGGCCTCCCTATGTCAAAAAAACCTGCCATTTTGTACATATCAATGTTACAGCTTAGAGAGAACATGTACTTATAATTATAAAGTAACTATAATGATAATTAATTTAATAAAAAAAGCACAAATTTGTTCAAAGATGTAAATATATTATTTATACTCAACATTTGGGAGCCCCTGAAAATCGGGTGCCTGGATGCCTTGCATCTGCTGCACCCCCACTAGGCTGGCCCTGATTGTAATTACTAATTGGGCTAAATTTAATGAAAATGTGACTCATTTTCTTGCCTATTCACTAAATAAACTATTCATTCCTAACTAAAAAATTCTAACTTATATAAACTTATCACTTGAATTTAACAAATAAAAATTTTGATCTTTAAAACAAGATGCTTATGTCATTTGGAACAAATCCTTCCTCTGTTATAAATTACCAGTTGTTGATTCTAGAACAACTGTGCATGCTATATTTATTTTTTTTGTGTAAGGATTTGATGTATATTCTTGCTGATGGATTTCTGTATAGGATGCATGTGGAGAATGGAAAGTACTATGAAAGAAATGGGTTTAATTTTTACAGATTTTTGTGGTAGAGGTGCAACCAGTGGTGGATCTAGGGGGAGGGCACTGGGGCACATGCCCCCCCCCCCCCCTGCATATAGAAAAGTATAAATGTATTAAGCTACATGTATATTTGGAACAACTTGCAACTTACCCATCTAACATCCCCAATGCAATTTCCAATCTTCTTTTGTAGTTTATTGCAAAGATTTGAAATGGTATTGGGGGAACAATTTGTTGATTTCTTTTTGTCTATTTTTGAGATGATTCTTGGTGAGCCTTTGGCTCACTTTGGTTTTAGCTTCTAGTGCCTGATATGTCGAGTTTATACTGCTCGGGGTGCTTACACGCCCCTCACATTCCAAAAACCTCATCGTGGGCGGTGATTAGGTTGGTAAATGTCGAAAAAGGAAACAGTAGACTATTATAGTCTGATTTTTCCACCACCATATGTATAAATTTACCAGAGCATATTATACTACTTATACATTTTTTCTATTATGTGCTTCTCCTGTTTAATTTTCCTGAATCCACCACTGGGTGCAACTTATTTTGCTGAAGTGGAATGGTGGTAGAATGGATGATGAGGCAAATTGCTGTTCATAAATCAGTTTTGATTTTTAAACATAAGCATGTTTCTGAGTTCATTTCATTTATTCTATGCACCAACTAACCAATTGATTATTTACAATACAGGTAGTCCTCGCTTAACACGAGAGATACAATCCTAAAAGTGTCGTGTTAAGTGAATTCATGCTAAGCAAATGCATAAGAAACCAAATAAAATGCGAGAGATACATGTTTGAGCAAGAGAGAGATCGTCATATCAAAGTGGATATATACATTTTTATTTATACATAAATATACTTATAATATTCATTGATTTATAATTTGCACCTGCAAATTTGAAACAAAACTGTGTGAACACTTCCCCTCAAGTTTCCCTTTCCCTTACCATATTCCCCTACCTCGCTTGACGGTCCGCACAGGAATCGACCACTAGGTACTGAAGCAACTGTAAACAGGTCTGTCTCTCCGTTTTTTGTACTCTATGCATATTGAGAAGCCGAGTTATTTTCCATTGGCATCTTTAGGGCAATAAAACAACTCAAGGATCACTTCCGCAGGTTTTGGTCTTGCTATTTGATATTCGTCGTGATAATGATATTTCTTATGCTTTGATACTGTTTTTGGTTTTTCATCTACAACTACGAGCATGCTTTTTTTTGCAAAAGGCATTACAATCAGAATTTGTCTTCCAAAGCTTATTTTGCATGTTTTGGTCTAGTGTTCCCTCATTGTACAGTTTCTCTTTTTTGTCTTTCACTCTTTTGTGGTAAATATCACAAAAAATGACTACACGAAGTTTTACTTCGACTTTAGACTGCAAATTATATATTATCTAGTATTTTACAAATAAATATAAATTAATATACATGCTGCCTTGATGGTTACATTTTTATTTTATTTTTTACATATTGGATCATGTTGCAACTCGTGTAAAACTGGGAATTCTTTATGTAAAGTCAACAGGTTCCCCAGTTGGTAAATTGTGCTAAGGTGAATTTTGTGTTAAGCAAACTCATGTTAAGTGGAGATTACCTGTACTGTTTCCTAGCTATAATCCCTTTATTTATAACTGCACAGATTCAGATACAGTGGAACCTCTCTAATCCAGAAATCTTGGGACCAGATGTATTGTGGTCTATAAAATACTATTACTGTACATACTACCAGAGCCATAATATTATGTCTTTAACACAAGGTTATGACTAAATATAGCATGGGAAGACAAAAAATGAATGTCGTTGTATGAGAGTTTCCATACATAAAGTTTGATTTTCCTGCCTTAAATGGGATTATAGATAAAACGCATAGTATTTACATTTTACATGTGTTTTTATCATTTTAAAAATTCCTTCTTAAGCTGTGGGAACTCAGAGAATGGAAAAGTTAAATGCCATTCATGCCATATTTCTGAACCAATTGTTTTTCTTGATAAGTCAAAATTTCTGAACCATTCTGAACTAAGGATATTTCCAGTATATAGAGTTCTGAATCCGAGAGGTTCAACTGTAAATCATAGGTTTTCCTTGTCCCCTCTACATTCTACATTGAGATTGAAAAAATTCCATTATACTCATCATAAATTGATGCCAGTACTGAGTTTCAATATTTATTTATTTATAGCAATCATAAAAGATAAAATTAAAAAATTACAAATTGTTTGTGCATTTTGTATTTGGTTATTGGAATCATATCCGTAGTTATACTGGGAGAGGCATTAGAACACGTCAATGTGCCACTCCCAAAACACTCAGTATAATTAACTGTGGAGAGCTGTAACTTTCATCAATTCTAATCAATTTTTTTTAATTAAAAGTTTTTCAAAAACTTGGATGAATTTGAAAATTTTCTATAATTTGCTATCATTTGGAGTTTTCATTTGGTTAAGCTTAGTTGAAAAAATAAATAATTTTGTCACTATAACTTGTAGTTGCAATCTTCATACAGCAGTGGCATGTCCAAGGGGGATGCAAGGGTGCATATGCAACCCCCTAACTGTTCCATAGAATATGAATTTCAATGTATTAAACCAACAGAATAAAAATGCAAGTTAAAACTGCTCTTTTTTTACACCATACACAGGTTAAAAGCCATTGGATTTATATTATGTGCTAGATATATATTGCATTTGCCCTGAAGAGTGAAAATGAGAGGCTAGAAGTATTCTTAAAAACCCATTACAGGAACTTGCCATGGGTTTAAATTATGGGATTCACCAATGTAAGATGGTTATGTTCAAACATTCAAATGACTTGTTGCTCTTTCTCTTTATACATTTTTATTATTAACCCTCTACTGACAACGTGGGGGCAAAATTTTCCTCACTAACTGTTCAGGCTTGAATTGTTAGACAATAATGCACTCTACGATGTTGTTGCTCTCAATACAGTAATTCCCCTATATGTTGTTTTGCATATACGTCATCAATCAATTAAGGAACATGTTTCATTATAATTTGCATCGCTTTGCATATACGTCGTTTGTGTAATTCCAAAAGCAAAATTGCAGGAATTCCAATTGGAGTACATAAATTATTACTTTAATTAAAAACCCCTCAATTAGTCTTTTTAATTTCATGTTTATTATTGTTTATATACTTTAACTTAATTTTGTGTTTAATTTCATTTTTAGACCCCATCTGGAATGACCAAATATGCATGAGCAGTGTTATGCAGTAGTTTGAACTTCACTTATTAATGTTAGGTACAGAAATTACATTCATTATTTATGTGTTTTTGCTGGTAAGCCTTTATCTTCATTTTGAGCAAATGCACCTTTCCAGTGTTTTTTTTATGAAAATACCAATATCATAATTTCATAGCTGCGAATTATTTTTGTGTCTGCTTACAGTCAGATGAATCTCTGATATGCCGATTTGAACTAGAAAAAATGTATAAGCTTAAGGGTGATTCATGAATGGCATGTTGGGAACTAGGAAGGAAGGATTTCAGGGGAATAACCGAGCAAAGCTTTATTAATTTTTTTATTTGTTTTAGCATAGTAGGTCTAATGTACTTAATTGATATGTATCATTTGCGATACAAATGTGTCAAAAAATATTAGCCAGGAATGTAATCCTTATTTTATCATTGTTCTTATGGGAAAGTAGTTTTCACTATACGTACATTGTTTCACTATAAGTCAGTTTTCAGGAATGCATCTCCAACATATAGCTCAGTATTACTGTAGCTTCATTTCAGTATTCCTCAAGGACATGGGTATGGTAAACATTATTTTCACTTCTCTTTAGTCCATGCAAGTAAACATTGTGGGTTAACTTTGACCACACACCTCTCTAAGTAACTATTTTTTTTATTTTTAAAATTTTACTTATGATTTGCAGCTATGGTTCATCAAATCAGCCATGCTTTTTTTCCTTGATGACCAGGACTTTGATGAAGTAGTAAGAGAAGTTATTCCTGAATTAAATAGCAAGCCAAGTTATTTAGGACAATGATTCCCAACCTGTTTTCCACAGATCCCTGGTGGCTGTGAGGCTATTACAGGAGGGTCTGCGGAAAAATAACATCCTCACTGCTATGTTCTGTAAATGTATTTGTTGAAGTATTGAATAGGAATTTCACAAAATTTAAGGTGTGAACATTACAGTGGATTACCAAGTGCATATTATTCCTTTGTTATTGCATTACATTTCTGCATATCCAGAGTGTAAAAAACATCTGGCAGCATGTCTGTTAAATGTTTGGAGATTAAAAAGTAATCCGCACACAAAAATATTTGGAACCACGGATCTAAAAGACATCAATGACCCTCAGTTATTATTTTGATACCCAATTTTTCTTTTATATAATAATTCAACTTTTGAAACTAGTAAGCCTGCTCTAAAGTAATTTCAGAAAATTGTTTCTTGTCAATTTTTAAAAATAAATTCATTTTTGGAAAACTAAAATTTGCTATTCTAGTAATACCCTTATTCACCTATTGTGATTTCTCTGAGTCATTGAACAAATCTAGCTAATTCCTCTACATTAAGCCTATCATGGAGATAACTTGAGATGGAATTACCATTTTTAAATTTATTCATGTTTGAAGGATAATTGCTTCCTTCTTTATGAAACTAATTTTTCTGGGAGTAGTTTGACATTTAACCAAATACCACCTCCAATTTGCACATTAATGCGATAAATATTGGTCATAATGACTGTAGATCAATAAAAGTGGTCCATACAATTAAATAAAAAATGATATGGAAGAAGAGATTTTTACTACTTTTTTCAAGTCATGAGGATGAAATCGCCTCAATGTCTCCTTAAGTGTCACAAAAAACCACATCTACAGTAGAGGGTCAAAAAAATGTAACATGGTGCACCCCTCGATTCAAATCTCTAGATGTGCCACTGTTGTATAGCATGCTACAAGAATTAACAACATTTTCACTAAATCTTTTCATATAATATGGTGCTCTTTACACAGTTGCACATGGGTAAAAATAATTTGTAAAAACTTTAAATGTTATTTTTACGTTAAGTGTAAAATTATTTAATTTTAACCACCTTTAAACCAGTGTGAGATAATAATTGCTAATGTATATTATGACACCAAACTATATTAATAATTTTGCTTGGCTTGGTAATGTATGCTTTCATTATCTTTGTGTTTTTGGTTGATATTCAAGCTAAAGCATGCATATTGATTATATATTATCATTTTTCCTCACCAGCTCTTTTTGTGAAAAATAAACCAGCATTGAAGTATTCTATTACACCCAGTTTGAAGGTTGAATATTTGATTCTGTAAATTTTCTTTGATTCGAGGAATTGCAATGATTATCGGAAACAATAGTTCGAGATAAAAATTAAATAAAACAGATTCTTGTGTTTTAGAGAAATATTTGACTGAACCATTTTTTTCTTTGTAAGAGTTTTCTTTTTAAAATAACTAATTTTAACATTTTAATGCTAAAATTAAGCTATATGGGTCTTGCACGTACTTCTCTTAATTTACCTAATACTCCAAATTAATAGTAATATTATTACCTAACTGCTGATCTACAAACATGACGTTGTTGTAAATTAAGTTACTTTTTCTATGGATCTTGTGCAGTACAATTTTGAGTAATCACTTTGTCTAATAAGTGGCACCTAAAATATTAACATTTTATGTTGTCTTCTCTAACAAGATTGTTTCTTGCTGTAATCCTATCAGCTTAATTGGAATATCAAGTTGGATCTTGTTATTAAGATGAACATAACTCTCATTTAATATTTCTTTTCCCTCCAGGGCAGTGGGATGTTCAGTATTGAGTTTGGTTCTACAGATCCAGATCAAAAATGAAAGTTAGCTACAGCCAAGTTAACGGCCTTGAACTTATAAACCTGCCTTCATTTTGTTTTTCTCTTAACAAGGGGTATTCAATTATTCAGTCAAGTTATAAAAAAATTTGATGATATATTTATAATCTTTTATATAAATATATAACTATAAATTTATATAACAAATGATATATACTATGTAACATGTATGAGGTAGTTGAATATCAATGTACATATTCAATGATTGACAAATATTTTTTCGTGTAATAGTATGTAACAGAAAATTTGTTTTTGCATGGCGTAGTTGAGAAGCTTACATTGCCTAGCACATTTATGCTGCATCTAGATGAAGTGACGCTAACATAAATTAAGTAGATTTTCATGTAGTTATTTTAATATGCATCTGTACTCTTTAGACTACCACAGAAGTTTGCAATTACTCTTTATAATGAAAACTACTGTCAAAATGCTAAGATAAAGATTTTATGGAGTTATTATTGGTAGGCTATGGCTATAAAATTATTTTAAAAGAGAAAAATTAGCATTGTTGAAGTTGGTTGGGTATGCCATTTCAATGAATGTATAAATAAGATTAACTAATATTTTTGTTATTATGATGATATTACATCAAATAAACAGGCTAGGGCAGTTGAGGACTGATATTCATTGTGTTTAGTTTTTGCTTCCCCTTCAGATATTTTCTCAATTTCACTTTCCTTTTGCATTAACAGTGTTGCTGGTTCTTAATGTAATGTATCTCCTAGAATAAGCTATTTCTAGATTGAATACAATCAGTTTAGCATGTAATTTTTATAAATATCATGAGTATTTGCAGTTTCATTGAAGTAGTTGTATCATCCTTATATAATTAGAAATTTTTGGTTCTATATGGAGAAAAAATATAACAGATGCATTTCAATTAAATAGCTTATGTAGAGATCTGAAGGTTATGGTAAGCATATTATTAATGTAGGGGAGGGACAGGCAATAAAATATAATCCTACACTTCGTAAGGATTCATAATTCTTCATATATGAGTTAATTTGGCATAACATGTATCTTTAAATATTGCCATTTTCTATTCATTAGGCAAGCTTCACAAAAATCCTGTGTGTATTATTGCTATAAAATATTTCACATTTGTTATTGCTTTTCTACGACTGCAGGCATCTTCACAATGGATATGCTAAATTATTTCTTGTTTGACAAAGGAAAGAGCTAATGAAATTAGTGTAATACAGTTTTTCTCATCCCTTATATAAATCTAAAAGCTCTCCCCTCTCAACTACTGCTTAAATTTCTGATGCATTGAAATATTATATATGATATACAGTCTTACCAATATTCTTTCTGATAAAGCACTTCTGCAAGGGTTAACCTAACATTAGACATTTTCTCTGAAACTTGTATTAGCATGTTTTCATCACTGCCACATTTCTAACCACTTCTTATGAAACAGTTAATATACTCATACTTTTCTGAGCCTTTTTACTCTGTACCTTTATGGGCTTTGCTTTATTGGAAGCAAATATTATATGCTTGTGTTGTTGAAATTTCATAAATATTTTATCATGGGTTTTTCTTTACTGCCAAAACTAACTGCCTAAAAATTAATTTATGAAACCAATGGTGCTTCCAAGCATATACATTCAATAACTAGCATCTCTTCTATAGGGTAAAAAATTTTCAAATCAAATTATGGTGCTGAAATTTTGGATTCCGGTGAAGTACGATAGATGTCCTTGCACATGATTGCTTGATCTAGATGGTGAGGGTGGTGCTTCAAGCATCCCTTAATTTTCATCTGTAGTTGGCCATACTGAAGTTGAAATGGAATAAGAACTTTTGCTTTGTTACAGCGAATGAGGTAGGGTGAAGGGAGTTTTGAATGACAATCTCCTGCACGGCCAGTATATAGCATGATACAGTTGAATGTGATGCAGAAGAATTTATGATTGAGCTTCTGGCTAAAGGAATGAACACTAGTGGATTGCTTTATTGTCTTCATAATTAGAATTTTGATAAATAATTATGTATGACTGATTATGTATGAAGAACATGAAAAATTGTTAACTTTTGTTTTATTATGTAAATGTTATAATTAGCAATTCCCTTCTTCCAAGTGAAAGACTTAATCATAATATTTCATGGTAATGGTTAGTATTGAAAAATGTGCTATATATGGTTAAAATTGTATTAGATTATTTGAATACTAGCCAATGAATCAAAATCAGCTTTTATAATGCAGTAATTTTGTCTCTGAAAATCACCTGTGGATGAAAATATCTAAAAAATTATATTAGCTGTGATTTTTAATTTTATAATGTAAAAACAAATAAAATACACACTTTGATCACAACAAATATATCTTCGTAAATTTAATATTTAAAAGTTATTTAGTTGTTGAGAAGTGGTAATTAATTACCACTTGTTCTTTAGCTGGTGGAGTTGGTCAAAATCCCTTTTAGGGTAATTTTTCCGTAACTTGTGCGAGGTTCAGTGAAAAATATTAACTTACATTTGGAACCTCATTCTGTTTTTAAATACAGCTAAGGACCCTTTATGCTCAGGACGATGTTTGTTGGATCTGGGGATTTTTTAGATTTTGACTCCATAGACAATTATATATTTATCATATATTAAATAAGTATTAAAAATGAAGAATACAAGAGTTTTGTGTTTTTCCAAATCATTGTAAACTTTTCTATTTGCAAATGGTCTATAATACTTATTTTCTTAAAATTGAAATCACAGTTGCATCTTTGCTGATGAGCTGGAGATTCGAAATTTTTTCTTAGGTAGAATTTTGTGCCAAACCGACTAGAAACAACGAAAATCTTGAAAAAGTGCAACAATGCGGCCGCTAAAAATTTGCAATGGTTTAAACAAATTTTCGAGGTCTATGTATTTTCGTATGTGCTACGGAGCTGAAATTTTTTTTAGAGGTAGGTTTTGTAAAAAAACGAAATAGGGATTATACAAATGTTGATATTTTAATTTGTTTGGCAGTTAATAATTCCTAAATTAAAAACAAATAGGTAAATGCTTAGATACTACAGGGCGAGTTAGAAACCTGAAATTTTAAAGCTATTTAGTGTTTAGTCTATATAAACGAATAAATATTTCAATGTATCCATAAAATTGTTATTGCGGCTGTTAAAAATTATTTAAATTTAAACAATTAGATAAATGTTATTTTACTTCCAAATGTACTACAAAATTAAAATTTGGCAGAAATGTGTGGCATTAATAACCCAATGAGGAAAACGTAGAATATTCATAGTCACAAAAATTAGCAATTGTTTTACTCCATTATTTTCCATAAGGATAAAATGAAAATTGGTTCCGAGGAGAAATCTTTTGAATTAAAGAAATATTTCTCATGATGAATATTTCTCCGAAAAATTGTTTTTTCAAGGTGATATGAAATGCTTGCAGTATGCAAGCACCTTCTACTAGTATATATAAACGTTCCTTACAGAGGAGGAGGATATAACACACAGGAGGATACTAATGTTTATGCACTTCCAGATGTGCTGGAGATTCGAAATTCTTTTCTTAGGTAGAATTTTTTGCATAACCGGCTAGAAAAAAAACGAAAATCTTGAAAAAGTGCAACAATGCGGCCGCTAAAATTCGCAATTGTTTAAACAAATTTTCAAGGTTTATGTATATCCGAATGTGCTACGGAGCTGAAATTTGTTTTAGAGGTAGGATTTGTAAAAAATCGAAAAAGATGTTATAAAATTTTGATATTTTAATTTGTTTGGCAGTTAAAAATTTTTAAATTTCAAAAACTAGGTAAATTTTTAGATACTACGGGCGAGTTTGACAGCTGAAATTTTAAAGTTATTTAGCCTTTAGTATATATAAACGAATAAACTTTTCAATGTATCCATGAAATTCTTATTGTGGCTGTTTTAATATTATTTCAATTTAAACAATTAGATAAATGTTATTTCACTTCTAAATTTGCTACAAATTAAAAATTTGTGGCATTAGTACCCCATAATGGAGAAAGTATAATATTCCTAAAATTGCAAAAATTAGCGACCATTATTTTTCCATTAGGAAAAAACGAAAATCGGTGCCGAGGAAAAATCTTTTGAATTAAAGAAATATTTCCCATGATGAAATATCTCTCGGAAAAATGAATGTTTTTTCATGGTGAAATGAAATGCTTGCAGTATGCAAGCACCTTATACTAGTATAGTATATATATCGTACGCAGGACACAAAAACAACAAAAATGACTTTTGGGAATACTTAGACAACCGGGGCATCGTGCTACAGCCGGATCAGCCCATATACAGATCCACCTCTGCCTATGCGCGAAAATGTTTGGGAAAAACGGGATTATCAGGGCAACCGAAAAATTTCCCTCCGCACACCCGCTTACTCGTTTTCACACTTCGGTTCTACTCTTTTCTCGAAAATGGTCGTGACATTATTTTTTTATTTCTTAAGAGATAGCGATGAGTAATGGAGAATTAGGCGCTCCGAGACACTTATGTCCGTCATTGCATATAAAATAAGATTGAAAAATTTTCAAACACATTAGGTACATTTTTTACATTACGTAATAACTATGTAGCATGAACTCGTAAATAAAAAATCAAGTCCAAATCTTCTGGGTTTGAATTATAATAACGAAGCTACAAATATAATGTCAAATCTACCTCATCGTCTGCTTCGGCATATTTTAACTAAACTCTAATCTTACATTTATAGCAATAATTTTGATGTATATTTGGATTATAGGAGTTATCTTTAAAGATACACGTTTTCGCGGAAGACTGAAATTCACCACCAAAAACGAGCATTTTGCATAAATAGATTTCCTAGTAACAAAATTTATTGCATTTGACACACAAGTGGCATAAATGCATATTTTATTGCAAGTAGACTTATGGCGATAAAAAATTAAAAATCACCAAGCAATACATACTTGAAAGATGGATTTTTTGCTCGCCATATTCCACCATATAGGCGAAAGAATTTCTGCGAACGCAACATACAACGTTTCCACGGAATTTAAATATCACGCTTTTTCATATTTTCCGAAGAAAAACAACGGCTACGTTCGAAGCGTTCGTGGAAATGAGATAAGATCAACTGCGTACGAGCCACCCCTACCCGAGAGACCTAGAAATATTTAGAACGAATACGATCCTTAAAAACTCTCGCTCTTACTTACTTACATTTAACAATAACGGAGTCCGTTTTTAGACTAGAAAAACAAAACCCGGAGGATGTTTCAAACTATTTGTAATCCCCATTTGAAAAGTAATACAAGATATCTATGTATACTAATGTAAAATATATGAGCAATCCTTCGATATTGTCCCATTTCTAGCTGTTTAGAAAAATTCGCTTTTGCGTTCGGTTTGTCCGTCTGTCTGTCCGGCGCGCTAACTCCTAAACACACAAACATACTTTTAGGTGCTGTTTAACATACGGTGATCATACGTCCCGTTTTTTAGTTGTGTCCCGTTTTTCCGAGAGTGCCATTTAATATACAAAGTTACACGAAATATTAATCCCATGCATATCATGAAAGTTATAGACGAAGACGAGCTTTTCGATGAATACCACTGTGTTACGAATATCAGTAAAAGCAAAATTGCCGATTGGAACACGACTTTAACTGAAATTGTCGATCGATGGTTTGTGCTAGGTGAAAGAATTTCGTTAAATACATTCAATTGATTTTGGAATTTGCTTTAGATATTCCCGGCACAAGTTGAGCTATAGAAAGTGTCTTCTATCACAAATACTCTGTGGACTGATGAAAGAAACCGTTTTCTCGTTGGAAAGATCAAAGCAGTAAGAGTGACAAAGGCTCATTTTCGGGAACTTTCGAGCAACGACTTTTACAATTTGCTTTCAAACTCCCAAATTCAGTGGGCTAGCGAGGGGGGCAGTTGCCCCCGGGCGCAGGGCTGAAGAGGCGCAAAATCGTGGCTCGAAAATTAATGTTTCTGTTTATAAACAATAGTAATATTATAATATATGCCGAATTTAAATGCTAGTATGGTATGCTTGGGGTTCCATCACATTCCCCACATTACATTTGTTTGGAAAATTGTACAGGAGCAAAGGGAGGGGGTCGCATCTGTGTGACTTGCCCCCGGGCGAAGGAGAACCTAGCTACGCCACTGCCCAAATTACTGCAAGAAATATCTTCGTCCGCAAAGTACAAAACGTCTGCGCAAGAGGATGAATCATCAATTCTCATACCAGCTTCATAACCAACTCCTTTAACATCAGCTGCAAATAAAACTTAATAAATATGTAAAAAGAAAATTAATTTGTTGTTCATACATCTTTATTTCAGGATTGTTAAGCTAAATTTATATTTAACCCCAGTTGAGATGAGTTGAGATTATGCTTTTGAACGACTTGTTTCATTGAATTGAACGTGTCGGCCGTTTTTAATTTTTAAGATCTGATCACCCTATTGTATAACAAAGTATGTAATGATGAAAATATTATATCAATGAATCGGAAAAGTGAAAATTTTCTCCGAAATTTCATTTTGTATTTTATTTCTTTAGAAGTCGAGAAAAACTCGTTGAACCGAAGAAATTATACCGAGCCCGGATACAGATCCCTAGACTCGCAGTCTCCAGGTCAAAACGACACTGTTGGCAACCATACTTGCATCCGTAATTGGTAATAATTGAATGTATGGAATTTGATCAAGTAAATTTAATTCTTTTAACTTCACACATCATTACCTAAATATTTTTTTAGTATATCGATGTTTTTCCTGCCTACAGAATTGTTCCGATTCTTTCAAATGATGTATTGATTGAAATAAACCAAACTTCCGTTTTAAAACATCCTGCGAAAATTTTGTCCCGTTTTGTTGTTGTAAATTTCAGGAAATGTTCCGTTTTCGCCTTTTTGAAATATGGTCACCCTAGTTTAACAATAAACCCCGTCATTCTCTGAGAGACAACTACACCAGTAAAATATTTTACTATATATATACTATATAATACAATTTTTAAAAATTTGAATTTAAGCAAAATAATTAAAGACTCCCGTTATTTCATTAAGATGCCTGCTTTCGCAGTATAATATTGTACCGACACCACCAAAAGTTATAAAGCTATCTATTTTCATATATTGGGGTAAAGACAAGATATCGAGAAATGTAGCACAAAAATAAGTTGAATACAAGAAAAAAGTTATACAACTATTTAATATGGAGTAAAATTTACGTTGGCGATTTGTGTTCTCTGAACCAGGCGCCCGTGTGCGATGCAAACTCTGCACACTCCCACGGCACGGCTCTGTCGATAGGCAAATTAGGCGACTCCAATTTCTTATTAAAAGGTTGAAAGAAGGAGATGCGCATTTCGGTTACAATACAGCTGTCCTCAATGGTTATTCACCGAAAGTATATTCTATTTTAGAATCTACTATCACCATTGTTGACGGCTACTTTGTATCCAAAATGCACATTTTTCATGGTTTTAGATCTATTTAATTTATCAGCTGTATTCCAGTCACAAAATGAGCTCGATAATTTTTTTTTTTTGAGCAAAACCGTCTCAGATATCATTGCAAAGGTACCAATTAATTCAGAGATGTAGCTGGGAGATATGGAAACATTTTAGGAACTACTTTAGTTATGTAAAATATTATTTTTCCAAAAAATAATGAAAGCATTTTATTAAAAAAATGACTTTAACATCTAAGTATAAAGTTAGTTCAGCAATACCTTGATATGCGCGACCCCGATTTACGCGGATTCGTAATTATACGACGCGCTTGGTAAATATTTATTTTTTATACGAAAAAATAAAGCTAAAATTGTAAAAAATATAAAATTTCGAAAGTAACGCCAACTTCTCCAGCCAATCAGCAGCAGCCAGCAATCGAGAGAGCTCTCAACCAATAAACGCATTTGTTTACATATACGTAACTGCAGCTCGCGTGAAGTGTTTCTCTGATACGCGTGATATGCCTTCCCTCGTATATTTTTCTATATTTATAGTGATTTGAAGTTAAAATATTTACTATATTACTCCAAAAACATGCACTTATTCATTTCATTGTTATTGTTATTTAATTATATTAAACTGGTAATATCCCTTAAATTTACAATAAAAATAAACAGGACCTCTGAGAGGGGGTGCCAAGAGGGCCATTTGGCCTGGGCATCAAGCTCAAGGGGGCCCAAATTTGCGTTTGAATGGACTCACCTTGTTTACTATCAGCTACGACATTGCACAAAAATTAGTTTTTTTCATTTATAATTGGTACATTAGCATTAGGAAAGGCTAGAATAGCTTTTCATAAAAAATATACAAATTATATCAAGCTTTTATTTAACTAATGATTGTATCATTGGTTTTCATGTGTTTTTATTTTTATTATGGCCAGGAGCCTCAAAATCTGGAAGTGGCCCGGGCCTCTCTGAACCTCGGAGATGGCCTACCTATACAATACACGTATTTTACGCAAAACTCGATATACGCGCCTTTTCCAGAAACGCATACTTCGCGTATATCGGGGTATTACAGTACTTATGGGAAAATAAACTTTTGGCATTTTTTTGCGGGAACGTTTGGCCTCTTTTTCAAGATTCGCCTATGGCAAATGCAACTTGCGTCATACCCTAATTACGGCACTGCCTTATTCTGTCTCTTAACCCTTTCGCTGCTATCGACGCATATATGTGGGCGGGCAGAGCGGTGCCTTGACTGCTAACGACGCACATATGCGTTTCAAGCTTTTCCGTTCGCTGCTCAAAAAAGATGAAAATATTTTTTTTTCGAGATGGTTAATAATCAATATGAATGTAAATTATTGACAAAATAACTTTTAAAATATAAAGAGACTAAAAGACGAACGAAAGAACGTAGACGCGGAGCTCCTAGAGAAAGTATTCAGCACAGGCGTGCTTCAAGGTCGCTGAACTCGGCGCACACGGCTGACGCAGAAGTTAAAAGTCCATAGCAGCGAAAGGGTTAAAAACTCTCTCTGATACACTTTGTAAGCCGAAGAAGCGAGAGTGAGAGTTGGCAGCTTCGGCCAGAAGGGAAGGGAGCTTACTTCAGGGCCGGATTATGCTATAGACACTATAGACGCTGTGCCTAGGGTCTACGTAAAGTTCAAACAAAAATATACGTTAACATAAATGAGTTTTTTTTCATAGGTCTACTATTGGGCAAAATAAATTACCGTCTCTTTCGTTACTTTCAGTAGAATACAAGTAACTCCGCAAATTAAATACTGATAAAATTATTTCAAACTTACTATAAAAAAATTTAAAAAACCATTGATGTAAATGCAATATTATTAATATAATTTTTTCAACAAGGTAAATCTTATTTCTAGAATAAATTTTTTTGAGAAATCGATAATAATTCTTCTTCTTATGTTTCCCCAATTAAACATCATATATATATGTTACGGTAAATGTGCGTAGTCCGGTAAATGTGTACATTTCCCGGTTAATTCGCACATTTACCACCAAGTTTGGTAAATGTAAGTATAACATATTTTTACCAATTGGATTGGGGAAATGTACGCTTTTACCTAGAGACACTGGTAAATGTGGATAATCGTCGCAACACAGGCCACAACTTGGCCGCGTCGCGAACATCTGTTGCAGTTTAGTAGTACGGTAAATGTGCGTTGTCCGGTAACTGTGTAAATTTCGTGGTAAATGTGCACAACTAAACTAAATTTGAACATGAAGGCAAATTTTACTCTGCCCCACCGGGTTGGGTAGGTTAGTCGAAGTGTTTTTGGTTCCTCCTCATGTTCACTGTGTTCCCCCCTCGGGTTGGGAAGAGTTCATCTTAATACCAGTGGAGCCGATCCCTCGGTGATTTCATTATAAATTAACGTAATTATTAAAGTGTAGCATTTCCCATTCTTACTTGTTTCCACATTTACCAAGACACATCGGTAAAAGTGCACATTTACCGGGAAATGTACGGATAATACGTATTTCTGGAAACTTAAACTTACATTTACCGGTAAATGTACACATTTCCCGATTACGTACCTTTACCGTAACATATATATTATATATATGCATACATATAATAGTTAAAAAGGGACTACGTAACCCTTAATCCGGCCCTGGCTTACTTAGTATCGCGTTTCGCCGTAACTGTTGACGATAATAGCAGATGGAGGAATGAAAGTTAGCGATTCGGAAAAGCAACTGCCGAACGGCAGACAACTCGCCCACGCACCCTCCACTCATCTACGGCACTCGAGATTTTTATGGTATTTTTTACATTTATTTTCGTTACCCACAAAGATTGCTAAAGACAAGCGAAGCTCGAACGGACGTCAAAGAAAAATGCGCGAATACTTTATTTTTACATCGTTTACATTGGTCACGATAAACAATACGGTGGTAACGAAAATAAATAAACAAACAGTCCTCCATTATTTTCATTAAGTTTTTAATGTTTGACCAAAAACAGAAAAATAATATTACATATTATATTTTATGTTGTTGAAACAACGTTTTATATTATGCGATAAAATATAAAATTTACGTAGTAGTTTGTTCCAGAAAGATAAAATAGTTTTTGGCATATTAAATTTGTTTAGCTGTTTATCAAATAAATATTTAGTCTGACTAAAATTTTTATATAATCCTGGGGAGGGAGAATAAGAGAGAATGGGAGGAAGATAGAGAATGTGAGGGAGGGAATGGGAAAAAGAAAGGAATGGAAAAAAGGAAAGGAGTGGGAAGAAGGATGGAATGGGAGGGAGGGAGAATGAGAATTATTTTAATCTTAATAATACTATACCAGGGCCGGCGTGATACCTTCGTATCCTAACTTGGCATGTTTCATTTGAAATAAAATGTACCTTTTCTTGTAATTTTTTTATCATTTCAACCTATGTACTAATTATTATGCTATGTATATTAGATCACAAAGCCTAGTACAGCTTTTCTGATACAACGTGACGAAAACATCCCGCCACCCTGAGGATGAATTGTGTTGTATAGTGTTTCTAAGTGACTATTTTTGGTGTTTTTTTAAGATTCTTGAGACCAAACAGAAAAAAACAAAAACTGGATTGCTAATTAAATAGTGATTAGAAATAAAATAATTCAGACTAGAAAGAAAAACGTAAAAAAACTGCCCGATTCGAGATTCAAATACTTTATGACGATTCGATTCGAGATTCGATTCGTTCCATAATTTGATATTAGCAGGGCCCTTTTACTTTCTCATATAAGTATTGTAATCGTGAAAAAAGTCGACTTCGAGATTTTGATGGAAATACACGTTTAAGGTCTCACTGAGTCCATAAAAATGTTTCTTCTTCGATGGAAGTCCAAGCAAAACTAAGGGCAGAGAAATTTAAACCTGTCGTTTTTAACGTCTCAAAACGTCCGAATCTTCTCCTGCTGCTCAAAACGTCTCACAATCAGAATGACCGAAAATCGACGCTTCCATGTTTTTCAGTTTTTCGTGTGGCCCCTGGCACGCGTTAAAATGCGACCTCCCTTAAATCCGCCACTGAAATCAGCCGATGATGTGGAACGTTATTTTAACGATCCACATTCTTAAAAATCAATCAGGAAAAGATCCAAGTTTTTCAGAAGGAATAATTTAAAGGCAAAACATGACGAGTTTCAATTTTATCATCTCATCGCAAGTATGTTAGATGTAACTCACAACCAGTAAAAAGTGTGAAAATTAGCCCCTCCCCCAATATCCGCGTCATAACTAGAGTTCGTCGTACAAAGTGTTCGTGATTTAGAGAATATTCTTAATCTTCATCTCCTCTGATTCTGTTTCTACTCCCACCGGGACGGTTGCCGCATATACGAGGCGCGGGTATATAAAAAAAACCCGACGTCCTCCATCCCCAGCCTCCCCCATCCTCAGCCTCCCTCTCTATTCCTTTCATATTCCACCCTAACCAACCCCTCCGTCCCGTCCGAAGGGTTGGCTACCGCGGATGGATGGCGAGTCGTGTTCTGCCGTCTTTATCAGATGGACCGCGAAGGATCGCCCACCCCCACCTCTCTCCGGACCACACAATGGCACTCCGGGACTTCCTCCGCCTCCGCTCGGAAGAAAAATCAGAAACGCGACACCCTCCATTACCAAATATTGCTGCATTGTTATACGAGAAGTTACGAAAGACGCATTGTTAAGACGACCTCCGCTGGGCAATCGGCATGCCAATTCGTATACAGGGAAAGGACGCGTGATAGATAAGGGTGTCGTGCCACAGGAAGGCGTGGTACGTTGAGACGAAAAAGGAGTTCGTAAGAAAATCCTCGCATTTAATGGGAATAGGAGAGCAGGTGGTTTTTGGTGGTGTCTGAGTGATGGCTGTTGTCACGATTTACCGTGAAACTGCTGATAGGTCATTGGAAACCTATAAGCTCAACTGCATTTATCCTCTACGCTTCAGAACTGCTTAATTTTGATTTGTAAAAAGTGCTTGCGCGCTTATTGCGATGTAAATCGCCTCTTACGGGTTTACTAGAATAAGTTATCATTAAAAAATAATGTTTAAATCGTTTAAATAATTTTCTTGAAATTCGTACGAAGGTTTGTGTCATTCATTTGTAAGTATTGTTTTTGTTTATGACAAAGAAGGCGTGAGTGCAAGTGAGGCTCGCGTTTGAGTTCTTTTTTTCAAACGATAGTCTCGTTCTCGGTAGTCATTGAGTTACAACATTTCACGAAAAAGAAAGTCCCATATTCATATTATCGCTCGAAAGATAACTCAGTTTGAAATAATTTACTTTCAATCTTTGATCACAATCCAAATATTTAATTTACTCAGAATTCTTCCGAACGGTGAAAGATATTCGTCTTTCAGTGCAGTTAAATCATTAGTTTTATTTCCTCCTATTTGAAAAGTAATTTTATAAGCGTCAGTAGCCAGTACCCAATGTTGTGCGCCTTAACTATGAGTATTCTAAACGTAAAGATGAAAACGAAATTGAAAGAAGTAAATATCAATTGCGTAACTGAGCGTAAACTACAGTTCCCGATAAAAAACCTGTTTGTGTTAATTTTTAAATGATTTAAAATCGTGTTATATTATGATCTTCAAATACTAATTTTACCTTATTTTTCTATTTGCCATTGAAAGAAAAGTCTGATTATTTTTTGCATCCGGGCCCATGCAGCCGTAGCTAATGCACTTCTAATTGGTCAATGTTCTTCAAAGGAACGGGTCGCGACCTACTACTGCGTCGAGGAACATAATATGCTTGAATTTAAGGGTCGTGACGAAAATGCGAGCTCTGACTGCACGCATGACTAAAACATGTTTAAACGTATAAGAAACGAACTTAGATTATTGAGTAAATGACTCTCTTCCAGAATTTATTATATTTTATAAATATTCTGATCGTAAGATTTTCTCATTTGGGGTGTCGCATGGATCGGCGTTGTCCTTCACTGTGGTGCGTGACAAAAAGACTAAATAACATTGTCGTATAGATGTCCCCAAACTTCGGAGTCAAGGGATATATCAGCGGCCTCTTTCGGCCTTATCTCAGTGTGTAAGAAATTTGTATTGATATATTTGCCAGCAGGAAGTGCCGTTATGAAATATCAACGGTATTTTTCGGGTGTATGGATGAAATATACTTTTAATATAGACATGTAACACATTACACAATCAAAACATCCACAGTGCATTAAAACTAATTGAATTGAATGAAGGTCATTTTCCTCAAGAAATGTAGCTTAAAGGCATATACAGTGATTTGTGGATCAAAGTTATTAAATACACATACACCATTACTCAGATTCATACATTTTAAAAGTTAATTATAACGCATATTCAGTGGCGGAAGAATCGCATAACGTCCCGGGGCCTTCTGGGGTCCGCATGAAATTGTTTTGGAATATTAATAAAAAAAATATTAATTACCTATTGAAACGCAACTCATAGAGTGATATGCGTTAGTCAATGCCAATCTTAGGAACGTTATTATAGTTTTGAATAGTAAAGCAAAATGTTTTGAATGTGTCTCCTAGTAGTGGCAGTGGTTCTCAACCGGGGTGATATCACAGCACAGGGTAACGCGAGAGTTATTGAGGGGTGACGCAAATATGTGATAAATTCTGCTTTTTCAATAAATTAAACTAGAGAATAGCCGCCCCTGCTTCTATAAACGCATAAAATTTTTATTTTTGTGTGGTAGATAAAGCCCTATTTATCTTTAAAGGTGACTTGAAGGAAATGGAACTGTAAACGGGGTGACGCCGAATTGAAACGGGGCGACACATACAGAAAATGGTTGAGAACCACTGAACTAGGTCCTAGTTACTAGGAGGTACATTCAAAACCCTAATTACTGAGATGTCAGGAGACTAGATTATCACTGCGGCCCAGCGTCCCCAGATGCGCCACTGCGTACATTGAAGAAGTAATAAATTAAAGATAATTTAATTCCTCACCGTGGGTCTACGTTAGGCTCTTAATAAGAAATAGGAAAACTATTACCCGTTATCAGCATTTATATTCCGATAAATAATCTTCTGGCATTTCACAGCGTTAATGAAATTCTTAACGTCAGAATCAATTCCTCCTTAGACCCTTAAAACTTCTAAAGGTTATCGTAATCTCAACAATAGGGTCGACTAAAATTCAACCCCGCGCGACCCCGACCGATCGGGGAATTCCAGGTCTGTTTATTAGCTTTTGAATGTTCGTACATATAGCGTGGGGAAGGAGAAAGAGATCCACTCCCATTGATCTGCTTCACTTCTCACGAAGGATTCCATCATTGTCGATCGCTTGACCGCCATCCACGGCCCATTGTGCTCGGGAGGTGGGGGGAAGGCAGTTAATCATGGCCACGATAGTCATTTGTCTGTGAGAAAAGAATACCTGCACTACCTGTCATTTAGCCGAGCATTTGTATTGGACGGCGGCAAGCTGCTAAATAAATGTTTGATTCTTCTGTTTCGAATAGCATTATATGTACCCGTCGGTGGATCAAAAGCAACATGTTTGAAAGTGCAAAAAAGAAGTTACCAAGCTTCCGCCAGCATCAGCGACGCATGATTAACTTGTACCCAGGGAAATATTTTTACATTCGTTTTAAACAATGATATTTACAAGGCATACAGGACGTTTCGCTCATTTTTTGCAAGCATTGACGTTATTTTATTTTAAATGTGTTAGTTGTAACCGATACTTTGTGGGAACTCATTAAAAAAGCAGCAATGGCAGGTGTTAACTCTATTTTACATATATATTCAAAGATATTAGAAAAAATCTGATTTTTTGGGGAAACAATTACTTTATCTTGTTAATACAGTTCTACACAGCAAATAGGGTTTTATTAATATTTTTAAAAAATCTGTGGAATTAAGAGCCCTTCAAATTTTTCGTTTTTGTTTCTTAGATTTTTTTATATTACCCGGAAATGGTACATATCGATATAATACATATTTTCAGTTTCGCGGCGTTGTAGTTGGCTTCTTCAGGTCGAAGTCGTCAAAGCTTCCAAGATGACAAAGCTGAAGTATACTTTGTTTCTTTATTAGTCGGAAAAAAATTGAAAATCTATTTTTATTTCACTTATGCTTAATCGGCAGGACAAAGATTTGGTTGGAGGTAAATTGAATGGTAGGCAAACACTCATCATTTTCATTAATGGAATTTGGAAAATTGAAGGATATACATACATCATAAGTTAATCACGCCTTACGACACCTTCAACGAACTCATGATGGAATAAAATATATTTGAAATTGTTTTACTGATTAACACAAAAATGATAATAATGAACGAATAATATTGGATCATTATTTCGTTATTTTATATCGGCAACAGAAAAATGTAACATTTGCGTTAATAATGTATTTATTGAGAAAAAGAAAGAACTTAGACACTTCCACAAATGACTAAGTGACTAAGTTTTTTCTTTTTCTTGAGGAGTATATTCCACAGGGTTGAGCCTGACCTCATTATTGATAAATGTATTTATTGTTTGGAAAATGCATCCGATGAATACTCTGTAACCGTAATGCCATTTTTCTCGTGTAACTACGAAGGTTAAAATAATTGTCTAACATTTCATCAAGCGTTCATCTTCTTATATACATACAAAAATGAAAGCTTATCCCGTCTGGTTTCCTATCTGGCGACCTATTTGTGTTGTACACAACACACAGATGCCAAGTGATCCGCCGCTGTTTAGCGTATTTTTGCAAAGTATGTAACAAAATATAGCTGGAATTTTCCACTTTTGATTGATATCAATTTCTACCATTCTATGTACTTAATTTTGTGTGAAATTTTTTCTACGCCTCTGCAGAATTACTGTTTCTCATAAGAAATGCATTGAAAGGCTTTGTCGGGACATAATCAACTTTTTATCTCGGAAACAGTAAATCGTAGATACGGGCTGTTGGAGGTATTTTTGTAACAAATGTTGTCCTCTACCTGAATACATTTTTTAATCGATACCGTACAAATCAAATAAGGGTTAGGGAAAGCAAAATACGAATTTTATATTGTTGATTTCCGAGTCAATTTAAGATAATGATCGGCATCGTCTTTGTAGCAACGAATGTAAACAATTTTGCCATTAACAGAAACTATTTAAAAATTAATGTATTTGATTTGTGAATTATATATCAGTTAATTTAACATTGTGTTTATCTTGATTTCACCATATAGTTTTCTAATAATCAATTATGCTACAATTATCACAACTTTAATACAAGAAGCCATTGGAGGAACTTACGCTAATAAATATACTTTTATATTTTCCAACAATGAATAATAACTTCAATTTAGAAAAGTGATTAAAAATTGGCATCAATAATTAATTTTTACACGTCATATTTAATTGAATTAAAAAATCTGAACACGAATTTAAAAAAGGCTTTGATTGTTGGCAACGTTGTTGTATAATACACGTAAATTATAATGTTATGAATGTGATAACGTAGCGATTAGTGCCAAGTTTGTGAGCATTTTGAAACAGCGTTAAAATGTGCCAGAAAAGATTTAGTTTAGCGCAAATGCCAAAGCTAGGATACTGTTTATTTGTTTTTCGTTTTTAATGAGAAACAAGAAGTTTGATGATAACGTATTTAGGCAAGGAGGAGTGCGGTGCATAGTTAAAAAATGGAATCGATCTACAAATTTTTTTAATGAATTCGTGCATGACACCACAACGTGAGGACTTGAGGTGTATCAATTAAGAAATATACATTTTATGAAATTGGTCGGGCCACCTCTTTCCCGCTTTAATCCAAATGACCGCGATCTCTTGATTTCTTCTGGGAAGGGGCAATGCAGAAAAAACAGCATTCTGACAAAAAAAGATCCTACATGGCATTTCAGAGTACAAATTTTTCTGGAAAATTTTATAAGGTATTTATGTCTTTTGTTATTTTGCGGATATATTTGTTATTTTTTACTCAACATGTAACTGTTAATGTCAATAAATAAAAATGATTGCAAGGTTAATTGTTCGCATTTGTTTTAATATGATCATCTGATCTGAATTTTGAAATCTGGTCACTTTAGGTTAATTGTTAGTCTATGAATGACATATTTGATGAAAAAGTCTAACAACTTCTTTCCTTACGGGGGGTTATTGTGTAATGGACACCGTACTTCCAGTCCAAAAATTCCATTTCCATCACTGAAACTCACCAACAAATATACACAAATTTTTTAATCAATACATTTTTCAGTCATCATTTATTCGAATTTTGACGTCGCCGTAAATCAGCCCACCGTCACCGGAAGCTTAATGGAATCAGTTTTGAGATTATTCGGTCTCGTTGAATTTTTGTAGACGCCCGCGGCGTGGAGAAAAACCCTCCGATTGGAGCCGCTCCGGAGGGGGGCTAAGCGGAGAGATTCGGAAACTGAAATACTATTAAGAAATAATGAAAACGTAGCCAATAAGAATTTAGAAGAGATTTTTTTTTTAAATCTTCCGGACTCGAGATTCTTTCTCGCATGGAATCACCAATTCTCTCTCTATTTATTAACATCCAGAGACACCTTCCAGTTAAGTGGCGGAATATGGGAGGAGGGAAAGATTCCATACACCCTTCGACCAGTTACCCGAGAGAGGTGTAAGACGTTCACGGCGGGTGTTCACCCATTTGCCGCCGTATATCCGTGGAAAAAGTGGTTTCTCGACTCCCGAGACTAGCCTACCGTTTCGAGGGGCCCGTAACAGCGGGAGGGCGGGCATTCGTAATGGGAGGCGGAGGGACAAGGAGGTCCCGATCGCCCACAGCTTATTACGGAGGTGTCGCCTTACCACCCCCTCTCCTACCCATACCTCAGATCCCTTCCCCGTCTCCCCAACCCTTCTAACCTCACACTCTCCCACCTCACCCCGTCCTCTTAATTTTTTCCCGCCTCCCTCTCTTCTCCCTCCCCCTCTCTCCCTCAAGCTTCACGTTCCAGCGTAGGCGTCCAAGAATGATGTAGTGGCCTCTGCGCGAACTCTTCTCCCATCCCCTTATCTCGCATGATTTGGAGGGTTGAGAGGTTGGTTGACTATGGTCCACGGGACCGCTTCTGGGTTTTAGCGCGTATAATTTGATTCTAGCCTCGCATCCGCTCGTTCCCAGTTTGTTAGGGATCTTTAAGATGGGTTATATTCGCGATTTGATTAATTTTGAGGGTGTTCTTTTTTTAATCTCGGGAATAGAATTAAGTAGTCTGACGAGTCGAGAATTGAATGCTCGCCAAAAATATGTCGGTTCTCATACCCCGAGACGGTGATAGTAAATTTGATGTCGAGAGTTTCTCGGTTAGAGAGGAAAAAAAACTGAATTGATTATTAAGACGAGAAGGAATAAATTGGTGTTTTACGTGAGGAAAAGTCACCGTTGGAATTTCCTGTAGGTTTTAGATGTATTCTCGCGAGGATACGACCGTAAACTCGGTGAATTATTCGTTTTACGGCTCTAAACCAGTTTTGAAGAATGATTTTATTTGTTTATCGGTGATTTACATCCACGGTCCATGCGTATCAAAGCGTAAAGAAAACGAGTGATTTAACGTAATTACTTCCGTTATGAACATTCCTTTGCCGCCTCGGTTATATGTGATGCGTGTATGCGGCTTTTTTTATCACTCTGCGTGCTTGAGTCTTTCCATTCCAGACGGTGAAAGAAATCGCCAAAGATACGTAGGTTCAATATTTCTGAATTGTCAACATTTGTACAAAACCTTTAGCTTACTATTGAATCATACTTACGATTTTGCGAAATTTTCTTGGCCGCTTAAAATAACGAGATGATTACGCGAGATTCTAGAGGTAGCTCTTATCTCCGTCAGACTAATATAACAACAGTCTTTGAAATTTAATAGAACTAAGGATACGATCCCCAATAGGTACATGTTCACTAATGCAAGCATCTATTTCTGGCTTTAGGATCAGGGATACGGCATACCACCTCATTTAGAACCCCCTGTACATGTGCAGTATGATAGAGGACATTTGAAAGGATCAGAGATAGACGATCCAGCATCTACTAAGACAGAAAGCAAAGCGTTTGGAAGAAAGGAAAAACCTTGAGCCAAGGTGTTTGTCAGAGTTATGCTATGATAGTGGTTTCGACACTGGGGGAGCGACTCCCTTTGAGGCACGCGAAAGGTTTTTAGTGGGAGGCGAGGACGCAATTTTTTTATTTTACGTATGGATATATTTACTTACTTTACTTTTTGCGCAAATCAAAGACATATTTAAACATTTTTTTAAAAATTGAGGTTACATTTTACGTTTATTGGTTGATAGAGTTGATAGAGGTCGTGATAAGATCGGCTACGTTAGCCCTCAGACTACCAGACTCTAATTTTTTATATTTTCCTTAAAAGATTTTTCTGGTTTTTGTCCCATGTAATGCATGAAGAGCATAATTACGTAAAAAATAATGTATCTAACAATTTCTGAGAAATATAGAAAATTGTCTTCGGGTAACCGAGTTACCCCTATTCGTATTATTCGGAACAGTAATCCTCATCAAAATTTTGGCTTAAAGAGTCTGCAATAGCATTAATATACCTGTTTGCCTTTTTGTAACACTGATTAATAGGTATGCTGGTACGATAGAGACACAAGGAAAAAAACAAGAAGGCGCAATTTATGATTTTGTTCGTGCCGTTTGCACGCTGGATTGAATCTTAAAACTTGTGATAGCCCAATAGGTAATTTTGTAAAAGAATATTGTCCTGTAACGAAAACTATGCCGAAATAATAAAAAAGTATATGCCTGAAGTGTACAATCAAGAATTTGCCAAAATAAAAAAAATCGATAAAGGACTCAAAAATAAGCTTTATTATTGATGATGATGATGGTGTTGTAGGACGACCAACTGCGAATACATAGTTGACATATTACGATGAAAGGAAACAAGGACAACCATTGCTTTTAGTAGACGTTTCTTTTTTGACTAACAATAAGACAAATAGCGTTACTATTTCCACAGTTATAGGACGAACAATAGAAAAGTTGGTAAGAAGTTGTTAGATGTTCTTTGTGTAGCAACGGACGGTGCTGAATATATGAACGCAATGGTTTCAAATCTTAAAAATGGAGAAAATGTGCCTCGTCTACTACATGTTACGGACGTCTCACTTAATTCATGTTGCTGTTGACAAAGCTATCAATTGTCAGACAAAATCCATCAATATGGATTTCTACAATTAAAAAATGTCTTCATACATCCGTTAAAGCTTTCTGGAAAATAGCATCCGTGTTAGATCCTTTTAATAAATGTACTCATGCCCCAGATACTAGTGATCACGTTTAATTTTTGGGCACATCTGGTATTGTGGATGAGCAGATTAAATGTGAACTGGCAGCCTATTAATTAGAATGAACACCTTTGGACAAATGTTTGGTTATTGTTAGGTTTCGGGTTGATGCTGGAGTCCGATACCCTAAATTAAACAAGTTTTCCTTAACATTACTATGTATTCCCACAGATAGCTGTGATGTTGAGCGTTAATTTAGCCATTTGCGTCATTTGCAAACTCGGGAAAGTAGTAATACCACTGCCTATGCAAATGTTATTGTATGTGAATCATAAAAATTAATGCTAAATAAAACCCTTAAATTTGTAACGTTTTATTGTAAAATATTTTATCCGAATTTAAAAAATAATAAAACATGCTAAACTACGAAAGACAACTAAAAAAAATCGAAAAATCTATAGCCTGTTTAAACTAGATGTTATCCGAATGTAAAATAAAATAATAAAACCCGATGCTTACCCTCCGAAGGAACTCTTTTTAAACCCCCGAAAAAACAATACATTACTTATATGTAATGCGTGCATCAATGACTATCGTATTCACCAATTTGGCTGGAAATATTGGCGAAAAGTTAGAATAGATGCAAATAGTCGTCGCTGAAATCATAAGGGAAGAAATATACAGACACTTTTATTCGGGTGTTCTTTTATGCATCGAAGATTACATTTGTAACTGGAGTACTAAATAATATTTAAATGAATCTTTGTAATTTGTAATTTCTAGAATATTTCCCTATTTATTCTCAACGTGAGTTCCCATACACGGTTCACATCAATGCCATACAAGACAATAAAGTTTGCACAATTTCTGAATTGATATTGAAATAACAATTACGCTCGGGTGGAATAATTCTATTGCGTCCTCTTCGAATGTTTATTGAAATTCGAAAACATTTTAACATAAGCGACTTGTAACAATAAAATTGGAAGTTTTTTTCGGAAAAAAAACTTTTATTTCGGTGGTATGTTTCCTCTCGCGCTCTCACCTTCCCTAGGGCACGAGTATCGACCTTGAAACATACCGAAAATGATTCAATATAATCGTCGAACGAGGCCATATTTCTGTACTTATGCAGATGTCGACCCTCACAATCCCCGAACGAGATGTTATTTCACGACGCACTTTGAATTTAGAAGAGATCGATGGCCTTCAGCCGAGATCGGAGGAACTTCCACTTCTCCCCACCTCTCAAAAATACAATCTTCTCGAGCAGCACGTGGTTCCCCTTCATCCCAAACTCCCGGCCCCCGGCTCGAGCCGTCGGAAGCGCCCCATCGAATAGCGACGCTCCGTTTTCGAGGAGGCGCCAACGGCAGCCATAAACGTATAGACAGATCCCCCGCTCGACCTCCGAACTCTTCGCATAAACAAAACCCTTGTACGCATCCCGTAGGTTGTGTGTGGGTTGTAAGAGAGGGGAAGATTTCCTCCCCAACTTCTCCTCCTTCCCTTTAGAATAAGGCGTCGAAGAAAGGTGTGGGTCGGCGTGATTAGAAATTCGGTCGGGTAGGATGGTTAACAAATGCCGCTAGTCATCCGAAATGGTAGAAGAATTTATGCTTCCGAGGGCGTGTAGGGGTAATGATAGTGATTACATATCCACACCGCCGGAATGAGATGAATCAAACGCGTGCTCTCCGATTACATTCATCTTGGGATAAAGAGGGAGAGAGGGAAAGAGAGGAGGGAGGGTGAAAGGTAGGGCGAGAGGGAGAAAGAGGAAGAGAGGGAGGGAAAGAGAAGAGGGAGGAGAAGAGGGAGGGAGGGGAAGAGAGGGAGGGGAAGAGGACGAGAGGGAAAAAGGGAGGGTGAGAGAAGAGGAAGAGAGAGGGAGAGAAAGATGGAGTGAGGGGAAGAGGGAGGGAGTGAAATACAGAGAGAGAGAGAGAGAGAGAGAGGAAGAAAGAGGGAGGGAAAGACAGAGAGAGAGAGAGAGAGGAAGAAAGAGGGAGGGAAAGACAGAGGGAGGTGTAGATGGAAATGAGAGAGAAAAATAGGGAGGGAAAGAGGGAGAAGTGTAAGGGGGAGGTAAGGAAAGCAAAGGGGATGGAAAGAGGGAAGGAGAGAGAGGAAGAAGAGATGAGAGGGAAGAAGGGGGGTAGGGGAAAAGGGAGGAAAATGGGAGGGAAAGAGGGAGGGGAAGAGTGAGGGGAAGAGGGAGGGGAAGAGTGAGAGGAAGAATGAGTGGAATAGGGAGGGAGAGAGAGGAGCAAGAGAGTGAGGGAAGGAGGGAGGTAGGGGAAGAGGGAAGGAGAGAGGGAGGGAGAGAGAGGGAGGGAGAGAGAGAGGAGGAAGATAGAGGGGGGAAAGATAGAGTGAGGTGCAGATGGAACGGAGAGAGAAAAAAAGGGAGGGAAAGAGGGAGAAGTTTAAGCGGGAGGTAGGGAAAGCAGGGGCGATGGAAAGAGGGAGGGAGAGAGAGGAGGAAGAGAATGAGAGGGAAGAAGGGAGGGAGGGAAAATGGGAGGGGAAGAATGAGGGGAAGAGGGAGTGGAAGAGGGAGGAGAATAGGGAGAGGAAGAGGGAGGGGAAGAGTGAGTGGAATAGGGAGGGAGAGAGAGGAGCAAGAGAATGAGAGGGAAGGAGGGAGGGAGGGGAAGAGGGAGGGAAAATGGGAGAAGAGGGAAGGGAAGAGGGATGGTGAGAGGGAGGGAGAGGAGAAAGAGAGAGGGAGGGAATGAGGGAGGGAAAGTGGGAGGAAAAGAGGGAGGGAAAGTTATAGGGAGGGGCAGATGGAGAGGAGAGATGGAAAGAGGGAGGGAAGGAATGGAGGGAAGGAGAGCTAAAGGAGACAGGAGGTAGCGAACGAAGTATGTGGGAATGAAGAGAGAAAGATTGAGTAGTGAGAGATATCTCCAAGCTATGAGGAAAACTTTCCTTACTACTATCTACTAGAGCAGTGGATTAAAAAAACTTCACCTGGCTCAGCTAAGCGGTAATGAAAACACATTTAAGCCTTTTTTACGTCAGGAAAGATAACACTTAATAAAACTCGTGAAATGCCGCGGGGTAAAATTCTGAGGAGTGTGAGTAAGGAGCGATGGATTTTGGGGTTCTCTGGGGGTAGGTACATAAATGTTTGTTAAAATAGGCGATGGAGGATGGGGAAGGAGCGAGGAAGGGGATGGAAGGAAAATATTGAAGGCGATGCTTTAGTAAACGGGGATTAAAATTAATTGTCGGATCGGGCTTCGAGGCCCCATTCCTTGGCCGGCTCGTTCACCCGATCAAACCTCCTCGACTTTTTCCTCTGAGACAATGTCGGAAATGAAATTATGTTTCGCCAATGCCAACAACTTTGGATAATTTGAAGGGAAGGGTACGTGAAGCTGTTGCAAAATTTCGGTATAATATGCTACGGAATGAATGGCAGGAAATGGAATACCGTTTTGATATAAGCAGAGCCACAAACGGAGCACATACTGAACTTCAGTAGCTTGGGAAAAACGTTTTGAGTTTTTATTTATTTCTCACTCTATCTCTGTGAGGTGTTTACGAGCTTTTTAAACGCGCTTATAGTTTCCCTTTGGCGCCTGTCTGTATGTGCTCTTGCTTAAATTGAAATTGTGACGAAACAGTAAACTATAGAGAGCGTGAATTTATGTACTGCTGTCATTTGTTTTTCTTTAGATTTGAATTTTGAAAAATATACAGGGTCAGATAGGAGCCCATTAGAATTTTTTAATATCGCCAGAGGTGTAAAAGAGGAAAACTGGAATGTTTAGCGTATATTTCCGCATTGATGCCTCTTACAAACGAGGCTCTAATGAATGAATATGTGACGGCATCATCATCATCATCATGCTTCTGTCCGAAGACAGGTTTTAACTGAATCGCTGCCTCCACTTCTCTCTCTCCCTAGAAGCCTCTTTTATACCTCTATAAGTAGTATATCCCTGCTTTATATTATCTAATATTCCTATTCTTTTTCTCCCTCTTCCTCTTTTTCCACTAATTTTTCCTTCTAAGATCGTTCTTTGTAAACACTGTCTTCTCAATATGTGCCCTATCCAATTTGCTTTTCTTTTCCTGATTGTTTTTATTAGCATCCTATCTTCTCCCACCATTTCTAATACTTCTTCGTTTCTCTTCCTCTCTGTCCATTTCACTTTCATCATTCTTCTCCATACCCACATCTCAAAACTTTCTAAATATTTTTCCTCCTTTCTCCTTATCGTCCACGTCTCTGCACCATAAAGAGCTATGCTCCATATGTAGCATTTTGCTAATTTCTTCCTTGTTTCTAGATTTATTTTCTTGCTTGTGAGAAGCTCCTTCTTCTCGTTAAATGCTGCCTTTGCCATTGCAATCCTACTTCTGATGTCCTGTGTACTACTTCCATCCTGTGCTAAAATACTGCCGAGATATTTGAAACTACTTACTTGTTCCAATTTTTGGCCATTTACCATTATATTTAATTCTTTATGTTCCTTTGAAACCACCATGACTTTCGTTTTTTCTGTATTGATCTTCATTCCATATTGTTGGCCAACCTCAACTAGTCTGTCTGTCATCCTCTGAAGCTCTTTCTCGCCTTCTGCTATTAAGCCCTGATCATCTGCGTATTTAATGGTGGTAATACTTTCACCTCCTATCTTAAATCCTTTCTCTTCCATCAACGCTTCTTCTGTTATTGTTTCTGCATACATATTAAATATCGCTGGTGAAATAGGACAACCCTGCCTCACTCCCCTCCCTATTGAAGTACTTTCTGTTTCTTCTCCTTCAACCCTGACTCTAATCTTTTGATCAAAGTAAAGGTTTTTAAGCAGTCTTTTATCTTTCCAATCTATTCCTATTTTGTTTAAAATACCCAGCATCTTATCCCATTTCACTCGGTCAAAAGCTTTCTCCCAATCTACAAAACAAAAATACATATCTTTATTGACTTCTAGCGCTCTTTCTATCATCATCCTCATACATCCTATAGCATCTCTAGTCCCCCTTCCTCTTCTAAAACCAAACTGATTATCTTGCAGCTCCTTTTCTATTTTACATTCAATTCTTTTGGTTATTATTCTGGTTAGAACTTTAGCTGTATGAGAAATTAAACTAATAGTTCTGTAATCCTTACAACATTTTGCATTGTTCTTTTTCTCCAGTGGTACCATCACAACATCTAAAAAATCTTCAGGCCATACGCCAGTATCATATACTTGGTTAAAAAATTTTGTGAGTTGCTTAACTGCTTTAGACCCCAAAACCTTAAGAACGTCCACGGGTATATCATCACTCCCAACTGCCTTTCTTCTTTTCATGTCATCAATTGCTCTTTTAACTTCAGACTCGAGAATACTTGGTCCTAGCTGATCTTCTTCCACATCCTCTTCTTCATTTAATTCAATATTTCTTGGCTTTCCTTCTTTGTCATACAGAACCTCAATGTATTCTTTCCAGACATTCTTTACATTGTCTGGCTCCGATACTATTTTACCACTTTTGTTCATGATTCCTTTACGTCCTATCTTTCTTGCTTTTTTCTTGAATAGTTCCCTTGCTTTGCTATACATGAGGTCTGTTCTACAAATTCTTTCACATTCGACAATCTCCTCGCATTTATCATTTATCCACTGTTCTCTGGCTTTATCTGTTTCCCTTCTTAAAGCATTATTTAACTCCTTGTACTTTCTTTGGCCTTCTTCAGTGTTTATGTTCTTCCACTTTCTCCGCTCTTCCATTTTTTGCACCATGGCTGCTGTGATCCAGGGTTTTTTGTTTCTTTCACCCGTTATCTTTCCTACCTTCTTTTCCATTACATCTTTAATGTTGCTATGGATGTATCTCCACTCCTCATCTACATTCTTCCTATTTTCTTCATCTCTCTCCCCCAACCTTTCCTCCAGCTCAGTCATGATAGCCTCCTTGTTTTTAAGGAGTTCCTCTAAGTTCCATTTCTTGTTAACTCTTACGTTTCTCTTAACGCTCTTCAGTCTACATTGTATATTTGCCACCAAAAGGTTGTGGTCAGAATCGATATCTGCCCCTGGTAGTGTTTTCACATTTTTAATGCTATTTCTAAATCTTTCATTGACTAGTATGTAATCTATCTGGTATCGTCTCTGGTCTCCTGGGCTTCTCCATGTGTAAAGTCTCCGCTGGTGATGCTTAAACCATGTATTAGTTACAATTAATCTATTTCTATGGCAGAATTCCACAAGTTTATCCCCTCTTTTTATTTCTCTTCCCTAGTCCATATTTTCCCACTATGTTATCTTCCTGTCCCTCTCCGACTACACTGTTCCAATCTCCCATTACTATGGTGGTGATCCTTCCTTTTCCCTCCTCCTCCAATATCTCCATAATCTGTTCATAGATTTCATCTACTTCGTCGTCGCCAGCATTAGTCGTTGGCATATACACTTGAATTATAAGCATTTCCACTGGCTCCATCTGAAGTTTTACGGCTATTAATCTATCATTAAATGTCACTACCTTGCTAATTCTTTCAGCTATCTCTTTTCTCATTATAATCCCCACTCCCCTTTCCTTTTTCTCCCCTCCTGAGTAAATAATCTTAAATTCGTCTGAATTTATCTCGCCTTCTCCTTCCCACCGAACTTCACTAAGACCTACTATACCTACATTATTCCTTCTCATTTCCCTTTTTATGTTCTCTAGTTTACCCCCTGAATTCATAGTCCTAACATTCCATGTGCCTATTCTTAATTTCTCACCACTTGCTTTCCTATTAATGTTAAATTTCCTCTGTGCATCCCCTAGGGTAGTCCCCACCCGGAGATCCGATTGGGGGACTATTTTACCTCCGGAATATTTTACCCCAGAAAGATCCATAGAGGTATTTCAGCTTTTCAGCCTATCATGGGAAATATAATGAGGTAGTTTCCCCTTGCTTTCCTCATCGCAGTTTCACAGAGTGATTACCCATCTGTAGCTGTTCAGATCCACATGATCACCACCTACAGAGGTACTGTGCAAGCTGCTGCCCTTGCACAGGGGGATGTAAAAAAACTTCACCTGGCTCAGCTAAGCGGTAATGAAAACACATTTAAGCCTTTTTTACGTCAGGAAAGATAACACTTAATAAAACTCGTGAAATGCCGCGGGGTAAAATTCTGAGTAGTGTGAGTAAGGAGCGATGGATTTTGGGGTTCTCTGGGGGTAGGTACATAAATGTTTGTTAAAATAGGCGATGGAGGATGGGGAAGGAGCGAGGAAGGGGATGGAAGGAAAATATTGAAGGCGATGCTTTAGTAAACGGGGATTAAAATTAATTGTCGGATCGGGCTTCGAGGCCCCATTCCTTGGCCGGCTCGTTCACCCGATCAAACCTCCTCGACTTTTTCCTCTGAGACAATGTCGGAAATGAAATTATGTTTCGCCAATGCCAACAACTTTGGATAATTTGAAGGGAAGGGTACGTGAAGCTGTTGCAAAATTTCGGTATAATATGCTACGGAATGAATGGCAGGAAATGGAATACCGTTTTGATATAAGCAGAGCCACAAACGGAGCACATACTGAACTTCAGTAGCTTGGGAAAAACGTTTTGAGTTTTTATTTATTTCTCACTCTATCTCTGTGAGGTGTTTACGAGCTTTTTAAACGCGCTTATAGTTTCCCTTTGGCGCCTGTCTGTATGTGCTCTTGCTTAAATTGAAATTGTGACGAAACAGTAAACTATAGAGAGCGTGAATTTATGTACTGCTGTCATTTGTTTTTCTTTAGATTTGAATTTTGAAAAATATACAGGGTCAGATAGGAGCCCATTAGAATTTTTTAATATCGCCAGAGGTGTAAAAGAGGAAAACTGGAATGTTTAGCGTATATTTCCGCATTGATGCCTCTTACAAACGAGGCTCTAATGAATGAATATGTGACGGCATAACCACAAAAAATAGAGGCCCAGAAAAATGTTCGTATACATGATCTCAGAAATATTAAATATCTAAATTTTAAAATCAGTGGAACCTCTCTATGATTCCATAGATAAATGATCGTTAAGAAGGGTCACATAAGAGGTTAGTCGTTAAGAGAGGTTTCACTGTATATTCAGATTGCAAAGCCCCCCTTTTTAGCTTCTGGTGCCCCAAAAGGCGAAAATTCACCACTGACTGGGAACAAAGCGGCATAATGATGCCACTGACGATTGGAGAGCTGAACGCCTTCTTCGGGTGTTTTCTAGACAATTAGAGAAGGGAAAACCCAAAACTGTTTTCTTAGAATAGAATGGCAAAGAAAGTGATCTGGTCTGTAAATAGCGCAATACATGAAGTTATTAATTTTCCTTGATTTCAGGTATGTACGTTAAGGGTAAAGCCTACAGAGTCATAATGTGAATCTCGGACGCAAGATGCCACCGCTGTCACTCGGATTTCGTGCACTAGTAGTTCGAATTTTGGACGTAGGGATTAGTCCTGTCGCACCAATGACGTAACCAAAAGAAGGTGGAAGGGGTGGGGCAGAACCAAGATGATCCTTCTTCCTTCCCCGACCTAATCAGCAAATGAGGGGAAGTGCCCGGCATACGGGAAAAATATTCTCTGGCGATTGAATGCGCCTGTTAACATCACCCTCCCCTCTAGCTCTGCCATGAGTAGGCTGACCGTATATGATAACAAAGTATTAGATTTCGGGCGGAGACATCGGCGATTGCACTCACCGCACTTTTAGGTGTGAATCCGCCACACCTTTTTTCCCCAAGACCTAGCCTAGAAGGTCCTCGGTGTTCACAATAGATGCTCACATGATTGACATTCCGTTTTCTTATTTTTCAATCCCATAAAAGCCGTCAGACTTACTATTACGTCCTGCGTCAGCGTTCGTTTCTTTTATCTATTGACGCTAGATAGTTCGTGAAATCTAATTAACCTTTATATATTTTAAAAGAATACTAATTATATTACAATGACTATCAGGCAAAATAGGTACAAAGACATTTTTAAAGATTCCCTTCCCTTCCACCAAAAATTAGCCTATTAGGTTTACCGAGTTTATATTTAGTAATTTCGAAAATTCAACTGCGCATATGACAATCACAAGATGTAAGACCTATCACTTCAAGCTTAGCTTACAAAATATCTATGAAGCCCTCGGTAAATAGGGTGTTGCTGCCTTAGTACATGCAGGTTACAAATTTTATGGTTTTAAGATTTTCCTTAGAATAATGGCAAAAATGAAATTTTATTTTATTCCAGTTCAGTAAAACGTGATAACATTACACATTTTGTTTTTATTAGCTAGAAATATAATCAAAATAAAAAATTGTGCAAAAATATGATGAAAATTCAATTGTTTATAAAACATACGTAATTTACTTATGCACTATGATACGCTATAAAAGCGATGTCTAAATTGGCATTTTTTGTAGAATACAAATATAACATTCTATAAAATACAGAATTAGAAAATGTACTTTCGAATAGGATGCATAAATTCAACTTCTCTGCACGTAATAAAACGATATATTTCAATAATGCATTTTACAAAATGCGAATGTCATAGATACACTGAAGTACCGCTGTGATCAGTTGAAAATCTTCAAAAAAATTCTGGAATACCATTTTCCGAATAGATTGGGAACTCACTCGTGCAAAAGCCAAATCAAAAATGCTCGCTATTTCAGAATTTCTAAGGGTAATAAGGGAAATGGTAGAGGAGGGAATGGGCCGGTCAATGAGAAAGGAGAAGGGACCTCGGCAAATAAAAATGAAAACAATTAGAGAGTTTATAGCTGCTTGTGCTTATGGGTAAAATACTCTAATTCACTCAAATTTCGCATGGATTTTCCCTGCCCGCCTACACATTTGGATGGGATGAGGTACAACCAAAACAGAAAAACAACACGCTGCAGTTTTGTATATGGTGGCTCACGAAAAATAGCATTCGACAGACATGGTATCGTAAACACATGCCTGGAGAGGGGGAAAGCTGCCGCCCTGCAAAAGAAATCGGTCAACAACTCGAACGGTGACTCAACCAGAGCGGGGAGGGTCATCCTAAGCTATCTATTGTGCGGGACGTAAGGGCAGTGGTGTGCTGGAGCCGGCTCGCGCGAGCCGGTTGTTAAATTTTCAAGAATTTTGCGAGCTGGTTGTTAAACACGGCAATGTTTATAAACATAAAGTATTGAAATATACAATTAAATAAATTATATTAAAACAAAGGTATTAAAAACTCAAAACTCATCACTTCCTAATTATTTTATTTTACTGCAATTTACTATTATCTACCCAGATAGCACGAAAATTTTCGCATCCAGCGACAAGGATTGATGATTTGGATACAAAGCATCCCATATTAAACGAGCGAGAGTGCGGCCTTTAATTAACCCCTCCAGCGTGTGCGACGCAGCGTCTGTGTCCGCTCTTTCCCATGCCTCAAACGTGTGCGACACACCGTCTGCGTTCGAAAAGTTTTCTTATCGCTACGGCTCTGATTTATGTGCTTTCAGAGAGTGAATATGTAAGCCAATGCGGTCTGCTTTCGTTCTGTGGTTCCTTGCTGTCTGTGTTTACGTGTTAGTATTTTTTTATTTTTTTCTATCTCGGACCTGGCCGTAGCAGTGCTTACTCAGGACTCTATCTTTCGTGCGCTGCGTCTCAGACTTTCATAAGAGCTCTCATCTTCCTGGCTCGCATACGCAAGAAGAAATCGTTTTGCTTAATCGTTAGAAATTATTTGTTAAAATTAACATAATTAAAATTAGAAGTCGTACTTTTAATTTACAAAATGCTACTGCATTAATCGCATCAAAAAATTGAATATAGTCATAAATAATTTTTCAGATCCTGATCCCAAAAATGTCAAAACGACAGGGTAATTTATTAAGTTTTTTAAATGTGAAGACGGTGAAAACAGACACGGAATATAATGATAGTAACGAAAATCATTGTGGAGCGTCGAAGCCACGGAACCAAATTTCGAACCAGTTGAACGACCAGTCAGTGAAGAAAAACCATAATGTTCGTCAATGAAAGAAATAGATAATCTTGCCCTCCCGGATTGTTGGAACGAAAAACAAACAAGTGTATTTATAGAACAGTACAAATGGCTTCAAGTAAAGGAAGGTAAATTAGGATTTAAGAATTGTTCAACAGTTCAGCATTTAGGAGTGACAGCAGAAAAGCATGTCCATCGGTCTTATTTTAGAATAAATATGTATAATTTGAATAGATATTTATAGAATACATCTAATACACATTTCTTATATATATATATATATATATATATATATATATATATATATATATATATATATATATATATTGTGACGGGCTAGGGTTTCTCGGAGAGGAAAGGGCACAAATGAAAGTTACACGTAATAACACAAACACCTTTAATCGCCTGGGGCGCACACTACACTACGTAAGCTTCCACAAGAGAGGAGAGAACTGACGCGCACCCTGTTGGCTGCGCGCAAAAACAAAATAAAATGAAGAGCAAAGTCCGTTATCGGTCTGGTCTCGTTACAATATATATATATATATATATATATATATATATATATATATATATATATATATATATATTCCATTGCGATTGCTATCGGCAAACTACAATGATGAACTTAAAAATACAAACGTAAAGTAAAAAGTGTGAGCAACGATGAACGTGGACGACACCTCCTTTCAACCGAGTTCAAATTGCCGATTGCTGGTGATGCGCCTCCTTGCGAAGCTCTACTCCTCTCTCACGTCACATTCACCTCCCCTAGTTCCCCTCTCCACTCTCATCGTGAGTCATCGCGGATGGACGCCGAGATCTTCCGTTTTCTCCCTTCGCCGCCAGGATCGCTTATAGCCGGGGGCGAACAATGCAATATTTATTTCAAGCATAACTTATTAAATGTTAGAAAAAATATTATTCTGTAACTTGATAATGGATTTTTATTATTTCTATTATCTTTTTAGGTTTTTACTTTTTTCGGAAAGTATTTTAATCATCGTATTTAGGAATTTGAAAGGCATTAAATTTGTTATATTAAAAATATAAAAAGCTAAGAAAATTTATAAAAGATAAAAAGTTTACAATTGCGAAAACTGCATAGAGATATCTGTAACCGTATAGCTTGTGTGCTGGAAATAGTTTATTGGGGCAATAGGCTTTAGCCTTAACAATTGACGCTTAGTTACATCTTAGTAACGCTCCAATTTCTTTTCTTAATTGTTGGAGCTTTGTGGCTATATCCAATATGAGAAGGTTATGGTATGAATTTATTTTTCTTTGTCTAAAAATTTTTCGCAGTTTCTTAAAATATTTTTTTATTATTTAACCTATTTGGAATTTTTGGAAATATTTCAGGTATGGAGAAAGTAATGTGGTGGCCATATCAGATTTTTATTACTTAGGTTAGTTTTATAACCACTTTTTGCTTATTAGGAATTGCATCATAAGTAATATTTTTCCCGTTCTCAGTAGCAAGAATGTCTAGATAAAAACCAGCGAATAATCTAGACGTTTCTCAACCTTTTTTTATAACACGGCCTACCTGAACTTCAATAAATTTCCTGTGGCCCACCCAGGGTCGTAATAAGAAAATTTGGCGATCCCAAACTTTCTTTTTCCTTTAATAGAGTGAGTTTTTATCTTTTTTTGGATAAAAACTATCCTTAAACCTTTTTTCCGCACACCTAAAATCCCTTCACGGCCCACTGGTTGAGAAACGCTAGACATTCACTTGATCGTCTTTCATTAGAGTATGTTAAATCGTCATCTAGCACAGGGGTGGGCTAATCACGGCTCGCGGGCCACATGTACCCCGCGAGGGCATTTCATGTGGCTCGCGATGCCATTATAAAAGTGAATCGTAATATAAAATATGGATAATTTCATATTTGTATCTTAAAATTATACCCGGAAAAACTTTCCAGTCATGCTATGGGGTAACATATTATTTATTATCGATTTTCACTAACAGGATCCCTCGCATTATCTCAAATCACTTCCGATGTAAATTCTAACGTGGCCCGCCGAAGCATTTTCATGTTTATGCGGCCCACCTAAAAAGCTGCAACTGTAAATGCGGCCCATCATGTAAAAAGTTTGTCCGTCCCTGATGTAGCAGCATTTTTTGAGGCACAGTGTCCTATCTATACATTAACATAGTGTAAAAACCTGGTTTGAACGAATTACGCCATTATTTTGCATACTATAGCTTTCATTTATGTTTGTAAGGCTTTCGTTGGCAAAAATATTTACGTTAAATATTATTAAACCCCAACATTTGCAAAAACGTTTACTATATGTTCTATGCCCTCAAAATTAGCGGTGTTTCCAGAAACGTAGCCTTAAAACTACGAAATTTAAAAACAGTAATGCTTAGGATTTCGCGCATAATTTAAAACTAGACATTTATCTTATCGAGGCCCTGTGGCGCAACGCGTATGACTACTGATCAGAAGATTCCAGGTTCGAATCCTGGCAGGGTCGGCTTCTTTCTCTTTACTCAGAAAGGATCTGATGTGATGAAATACAATAACTGATAAAACGCAATGAGCTCGATGAAATTTCCTAGTTGCACACTTTGTCGTAAAAACTTCGTTTCATCTGTCATAATAAGTTTTCCACATTCTTTTAACAATTATCGTAACGAGAAAATAAATATTCGCATATCCTGGTACCAATACAGTTTTAACAAATTTAACTTCAGCAGATGCGCTTTCGGTGCAGTGACCAGACGTTGTTGGTACTGTGTATAGCGGCAATACGGGATATTTTTATTAGATAATTAAATATGGTAAGAAATCCTACTTATCCGTAATTTACGATATATATTTATAACCAGCGGAGGAGGAATGCTTTCCAAGACAAATCTACGTCATAGAATGTCACAAAATTTCTTAGCTATTCGGAAATAAAAATTAATATTATAACATCATAAATCAAATTTGGGTGGACACATCTATAGCTTCTATAGTTTTCTTGTTTTATTTAATAAACAGAATTGTAATAATTTTTATAACTGGCGATAGCTTTCATATTTAATCTTTATTTAAATTCGCTCAAAGCGTACAGAAGTCAATACAACATCAGTCATCTATAAAAAATCCTCGGGATAACACTGCACCATAAACTCCATAGTCCCTGGTAAATCAACTTCTCCATGAATATGCTCTAAGTCAGTGGTTCTCAAACTTTCAGTTGTAGCGGCCCCCTTGAATATCATACGGCCCCCTTGAATATCATACGGCCTCCTTGAATATCATACGGCCCCCTTTGAATTGAAAATAGTAAAAATAAGAAATTTTATTGCAAATTTCTTCATTTTTAATTTCTCCATATACGAAGTATGTATCAAGTATCGTTTTCATGAAAAAAAATCGAATTCAAGATTTCAACGGAAATACATGTTTTAAAGTCCTCCGAACACGTTTTGACTCTTTTCTCGATGATGTATGTTGGTGTGTTTGTCTGTGTCTGTGACCGGGATATTGTGGGTGCTCTAACTCAAAAGCTATTAATCAGATCAGCGTGAAATTTTATATTTGACATATTTATTAAAGGAAAACGTGCTGTTTAGTTTTTGGTAAAAATCGATCAATCGGCAGTGGGTGTTTACTCTTGTCACTTATCCGTTTTATTGAAATATTTGCTTTAATATTTGATAAAAGTAAAAAAGTGCTGGAGTAAAAGTTGTAGGTAATATAATTTTCTGCTATCATTGTTTGAAAACAATTTCCCATATAATACATTGTTGAAGAGATTTTAAAAACTATTTTTTTAGCCGCCACCACCACACGATCTACCGGCGACTATTGTAAACACATTACACTATTTTTTAATTTTCTTAATTGTTGAAGCTTCGGGGCTATATCCAATATCAGTTGCCTACAGTTTGAGTTTATTTCTGTTCTTTGTAAAGTCTAAAATTTTCTCGAAGTTTCTTAAAATATTTATTAACATTTAACCTATTTGGAATTATTAGAAATATTACAGGTATGGAGAAAGTCATGTGGTGGCCACATCAGATTTTTTGTAACTAATAATAATTTTTATCACATCGTTTTTCCAAAAATTCCGGTAACATTTTATTATCAGTGAAAACTTTATTTTTTGACATATTACCTTCCACCTAAAATAATTTTGCGGCCCCCTGGGGAGTGACAGGTAGGTAACCTTCCGAACCGACGAGATCATCCCATCGAATAAAAAATACCCGTAAAAATATTTTTAAAAAAGTTAATTGTTATGTTACTAAATACTAGTAGACAGCCCGCAGTCTGCGGGAAATTTTGGGAAACGTAAAAAAATGTTATAATAAACGAAGAACGAACAGTAAAGAAGAATCAAACGTCGGGTGAAAGTGGCAAAATGAGGAAAAAACAAATAAGAACAAAGATAAAACCGAGAAGATGAACAAAAATGATAACAGCAGTAGCAAATGCAGAGAAAAGAGAAAAAGAGTAGTCAAACGTCGATAGATTATGACAAACCATTTAGTAAGAACACTTTAAAACAAATAAATACATTTTCCACTTCTCGCTGTTTTACTCTCTCTTTCTTCCTTCCTCTCATTCCCTCTCCGTCTCTATCTCCCTTCCTCCCATTCTCTCCCTCTCTCTTCCCTCCTCCCATTATCTCTCCCTCCCTTCCTCATATTCTCTCTCCCTCACTCTTCCTTCCTCCCATTCTCTCTCCCTCTCTCTTCCTTTCTCCCATTCTCTCTCCCTTCCTCCCATACTTAGGGGTTAGGTGGAAGATGAGACTTCCTAGTCTCAATCTCGCCCCAAATAAAGACAAAATCAGTCAATCAATCAGTTCTTTACCCCTTCCTCCTGTTCTCTATCCCTCTCTTCCTTCCTACCATTTTCTCTCCTTTTCTCCCATTCTCTCTCCCTCACTCTCTTCCTTCCTCCCATTCTCTCTTCCTTCCTCCGTTTCTCTCCCTGTCTCTTCCTTACTCCCATTCTCTCTTCCTTTCTCTCTCTCTTTCTTCCTTCCATTCTCTTTCCCTCGCCAATAAAGACATTTTTCTTTCTTTCTTTCTTTCTCTGTCCCTTCATCCCATTCTCTCTCCCTCTCTCACTTTCTTCCCCCATTCTCCCTCTCTCTCTTCTTTCCTCCCATTCTCCATCCCTCTCTCTTTTCCTTCCTCTTGCTAGTCTATTAATATTTGAAACTGAAAAACTAGCTTGTTACGCCATCTCTTATTTATATGGATAACTAATTCATGTAATTCATTTCAATGTCAAAGGCTTAGGATATTGAGTTTGGCAACAATATCGGTCACCATGGAAAGGAAAACCTTTTCATTAAAAAAACTCGAGATTTTGTATTTTAAAGCTCAATTTTGGAAAGATTCGATCCGTATTTGAAATTTCACCGTAGGAAAATGAAACTTCATTATTTTCTTCGTCCTCGTGTTTAAGTCCTGAGTTTGTACGATGATTTTTAGTAATATTAATGTACAAATGAAAAATAGTCTACATTCCTATCCATGTTTTTAAATGGGAAAAATGAAAACAGAAAATATATTTTTTTAATAAATTGCTTGAGTAAATCGGTTTAAAAACCAGCCTAACTATACTCTTTATTGTGGTTAAAATGGCACATTCAACTTTTTTCTACGTTATGTAGTTTTTGGGTTATGGATACATACTTATACTTGACCGGACACCGCCTCAGACACTCGATTATTTTTATATATAGTATGATTTAGGCATTAAATTTTATCCTATTAACTTAGTATTTACACTAGAATGTTTGAATGTTTTATTGGTGAAATATTAAACATTTTTGAGTAATGTACGCTCCCTATTATTTTATATTAAATGAAAAGTTTAGATCCAAGTTGGAGCCAAAGCCATTTATACCTGTATAAATAATTTCCTATATTTTATCTCTAACACTGCTAAAATATGCTGAAAGCTACTCATTATAACTTAATTATTCAACTCCTTTAGGTAATTAATGACTATTTTCTTGTGAAGTTTAACGAAATATAGGAATCAGTCGTCAGAAAGTGTGAAAGGGACGATCGTAAATTCTTCTCAGCCACAAAAGGCCACGCGATGCATTAACGAATTCTGAAATAATTTTTAACACACTATTCTTTTAACAAGAAGTGATGATCAATAAAAGAATCTCACAATTAGATCCGTACCGTTATTCAAGGTATTAAGGGACGAAACGCAGACATATGGTCGATGAAAGACGACACGGCGAAGTATTGTCAGTGAGTCATATAATCCTTTTTCCTTGCCGAGTTTACGAAGAAAGTAATAAAAATATTCTCGACGTTTTTTCACGCGTAAGAAAAGGGCGTTCTAACAAAGAATCAAGGGGAAAATAACCCAAGTTCAGCCCACAGAAAACGAAGAAAAAAATGCCCCAAATAATTGAGCTTCATAAACCACGAGAACTTACCACCCTTTTTTCTAAAGGTAAATAAATGTGATTTAAAAACGGTTTATCGTTGTTTATTTTTTCTCCACTTTGCTCGGAACTGTTTACATCTACTTACAGAACCACATTTCCGCTACCGGTCTTCGAGGGTCCCTTTCCCATTACGCTTCGGAAAGCAATTAAGATGATGAAAGGGAGGATGGAAAACGCCGCCAATCCAAAGCAAAAAATATCTGCCAGAATTTACTCACACCCCTTTCCGAACCGTTGACATAACCTAACCAACCCCTTCCTGCCTTACCCTTCCCTTCCCCCCTCATCTTCCTCCCTCCCGACTCTTCGATCTCTCCTATAAACACCTTCCCTACCTCCTTACTGCATAACCCTCTCCACCTTGGACGTAACCTTCTCGAGAATCATTTTTCATGCTCGACTACGTCAACCATCGCCACACCGCTATACGGGGAACATTTCATTTATATTGCCCCATCCGCGCCGTGGACGTTGGTTGAATTAGAAGGCGGTGAGGTGCAACAAGAGGGAATTTTGCAACAACCTATATCGGCGCTTGGAGCGTAAAACTCTAAAATGTTGCTCTGGCCTACTTTGGAGAACAAGAAGAGGCACGTACATACAAACGGCGTTGAGTGAAAATAAGGCCTTCGCAAATCCAACGCACGCGCGCTCATACTTGATCCGCAAAAGAGAGAACAAATCTCTATCGTGAAGTGTTGTGTGTATGCAGTGGAGTTTGAACTAGATCACAAGTGCAGTAGAACCTTCCTAGAGTTTTCATTCTTCGAACCAAAATCCGGTTAAAGATGTCGAACAAAGGTGTCACATCGGTTATATTGAATATGTGTGAGTTTAGCTGCATTAAGGTTTCGACTTCAAGGTGATAACAGTTGAAGGCTTTCATCATAATTCATTTCAGAGGTGGATTTAGTTAGTACTCCAATAAAATGAGGAGAGAGGCATCTAAAAGGGACACACCATTTTTAAATCGATTCTGCTTATATGCAGCAAGGTGTCCAGTCTATTTAAAAACAATTAAAATACATCTTCATTCTGAAACACGAATCAAAAATATCGTTTTGAATACTTATACTAGGATACACGTTTCATAACTCTAAAGAGTTGTATTTATGGTAGTTTTACATATATTTCAAATGAATCACTACGCGGTGTACTCATCTTGTTGAAGAAAAAATAGCTGAGCTGTGGAAACAATTCCATCATCCATCAATAAACATTTTACGTAATTTTAATGACTAAATACTGCAAAACGATAGATCAGAAATAATTCCAGGGAAATATTTAATTTATATTTAGAGATTTATTTTATAATCAGTTTTAATTAATCGAACAATCGAAAATTACTTCAAACATACTTGAGTTCAGTAGTTGTAATATTTACGTTTATGTTCTTTTCTTCGCCGAAGAGAATCCATTTCCTTTCGTTTACAACATCTGTCATGCACGCGTAAGGAATTAAATGTATTTTGTAATTATAGCAGATCTTATTTACTTCAGTAACCAATAAGATTATTTACGTTGACAACAATTAGGTAGCTATGCATGAATTTTTTTAAGTTCCAAGAGAATTAAGACTTTCTTGTTCAATTTTATTGATAATGGCTACTCCTACGATGAAAATGTATAGGAAAAGAAATACTCTACATTACTAGTTCTACAAGTTTATGCGAAAACTACTTTGATATGACCGAAGATTTACGAGATATAACGGAAAGTTCATTTTTTGTCACCAGGACAGTGGTACCCCTGATTAGCTTACGTGATTTATGTTTGTGATTTTATTTATTTTTATTATGTCGTTATTATCAAATTTCATAAAATTCCGTTCGGTAGAAGCCGAGAACGAACATGCGGACGGACGGACAGACAAACCGACGCAGTTAGTGCCTGGCTGTCGAAGGGTAAGGACGTGCCTTTCACTTCCTCCTGCGAGAGCTTCTGACCTGCGGGTAGCTTTATCGTTGTGTAGCAGTAGAAGTAGAGTCGAAGTAACCGTACTGATAAGTAGAACTAACATTTATTTATATTGTTTATTGTAGTATCTCTTAATCCCAATATCGTTATTTTTCAGTAGTATTTTTTCTAGCACTTGATTTTTAAAAAAAATTCATATTCAAGTAGTAATTGTTTCTGTAAGAACTCTACGCTGTTTGTGTACTAACTTAACTTGTTTTAACTTGATTATCGCTGTTGGTGTACTAATTTAAATTATTTTAACGCTTGCTTGTGTTTCTATCTTGCCTGTTCGCTAACGTTGTTTGTGCGGTGAGTCAGCGCTTCCCTTTCACTTTTTACCTGCGTTCCTCTCTAGCGTAGACCTTAAGTCCACGAATTAGTTAGTCACTTAGTATAACCTTAGCTTGAAGTTTAATTTAATTCGTAGCTAGTACAGATTAGTGTTTAGGATGGCTTCACCTAGGATTCCCGTTTCCTCCTTTCTATGCGACGCTGATTTCAGGGAATGAGGTCTCGAATCACGGAGCTGGTAAGAGAGGTTACGGACCTCCATCGGAGGGTGGCGAGAGCGGAGTCGGCCCTTGTTCTTGTTGGGAGAACGCATCCATCCCCGAGAACTCACCGCGCCATGATGGCGACTCGGGTGCGCTCGAGTGCGAAAGTCGGTGGTGTGATCGAGGGTGTTTGTGGGACCTCTTCGGGGGCTGGGGTCGCTCCAATCTTGAAACCCAACGATTGGAGAGTGGTCTCCAACCGGGGGGATCGTGGGGTGGTCCTGCGAAGGCTGGGAGCTGGGAATGCCTCGGCAGACCCTCTTCCAGTTAGCAATCGGTTCGCGGCGTTGTCGGAGGACGACACTTCGGCCGATGCTCTCGCATCCGCTCCCGCCTCTTTGGCGGAGGCTGGATCTATGGGAAGTCGGGGTGGGAAGGGAGGGCTTCTAGTAATAGGTAGTTCTAATGTCCGGCGTGTTATGGCTCCCTTGCTAACTCGGGCCCGCCGGGAGGGAGTGGCTGAGAGGGTGTTCTCCAGGTGTATACCAGGAGGAACGGTCCCCCAAGTGACGAGGGCTGTACGGGAGTCGGTGGAGTCAACGGGTTGCTCTAAGCTGCGGATGGTGGTCCATGTTGTGACTAATGACGCCTCGAAGCGCGGGTCCGAGGAGATTCTAAGTTCTTTTGAGGACTTGGTCGCCGAGGTCACTCGTGTCCGAGAGGAGTCGGGTTCTGATGTGCGGCTCACCATTTGTAGTATTGTCCCGCGGATTGACTGTGGTTCGGAGGTTTGGAGCCGGGTGGCGGGGCTAAACCAAAGGCTATGGAATTTCTGTGTGGGCATGGGAGTCGACTTCGTTGATCTCTGGCCGGTTCTCGGATCGTGTAGGGTACCCCTAAATGGCTCTGGAGTCCATTACACGACCGAGGCTTCACAGAGTGTAGCGTGTAGGATCTTCGACCATGGTAGGTCTTTTTTAGATTAGAGAGCAGGGTAGGGTGTAGGCGTAATAGGAGATTTCATAGGGGCATCGAGTGTAATACAGTTTCTGGTCGCGAAGTGAGAGAGTCCACCTGCAAAAACCGTAATAGAGCAGTTATTGCTTCAGGCGATAACGAGAAATTAAATATTGTAGTTTTAAACTGCCGCAGCATTCGTAGGAAGTCTGCCGAACTCGAACACGTAATTCGCACGTTGCATGCTGATGTAGTTATAGGTACGGAAAGTTGGCTCACCGAAGATATCGCTAGCCAAGAAATTTTTCCGAAAAGCTATAGAGTGTACAGAAAAGACCGTGCACATAGAATATGTGGCGGAGTATTTTTGGCAATAAGTAAAAGGTACGATAGTTGTCAGATCCCTATTATCGATGAAACGACCGAGAGCGTGTGGTGCCGCCTAGGTAAGGGTAATTCGAAAAAGATATATTTATGCTTATTTTGCAGACCACCTAATGCCAAAGTTTTTTAGTTTAGAGAAGCAATTCGCCGAGCTTAGATGTATTATGAACGACGGTTATGTGATAATTGGAGGCGATTTTAACTTACCGTCAATCGATTAGGAAAACCTATGTTTCGTTACGGGAGGTAAAGAACGCGAATCGTGTGAAGCCTTAATTGACACGTTTCATGAATACTCCTTAATCCAGATAGTACGAAAAGCCACGCGTTCGGGCAATGTTCTCGACTTGCTTGCTTCTAACATCCCGCATAGGATAACTAAGGTATCCACAGAGGAGGGACTTAGCGACCATCGAGCTGTGTATGCGGAGTGCGAATTAAAGCTCAAAAGACATCCTAAGCCCCTTCGGACTGTATACGCTTTCGCCAAGGCCGATCTACTAAACGTTTACTTCGCGAAGGCGTTCACGGCAGGTGGAGATAGACTTGAAGATAATCTTATTCCCAATGGATGTACTCGGATAGATAATATTAAAATCTCTGAGGCAGGAATAGCGAAGCAACTGGGTGCGATAAAGCCCAACAAAAACCCAGGACCAGAAGGATTTCCCGCGTGTGTATTAAAAGAACAAGCAGAAGAAATAGCTCCCTTCCTTCGGATAGTATTCGAGAAATCTCTTACCCTCTGTGAGGTTCCTGATAATTGGAGACTAGCACACGTCACACCCATTCACAAGGGAGGTGACAAAGAAAACCCCGAAAATTATAGGCCGATTTCTCTAACATCATTATCATGTAAGATTTTGGAGCACATTATTTTTAGCAACACAATGCGTTATCACGAGAGTAGATCGCTCTTAGTCAGCTGTCAACATGGCTTCAGAAAAGGTGGATCCTGTGACACCCAACTCGGTCTGTTTGTGAATGATGTCTTATCATGCGGCGAAAATAATAAGCAGGTCGATGCAGTGTTCCTTGATTTTAGAAAAGCTTTTGACAAGGTTCCTCACCGTAAGTTGTTATTAAAATTGGGAAATCTTGGTGTTAATGTTAAAGTCATTAACTGGGTTCGCGCTTTCCTTTGGAATAGAAAACAAAAAGTAGTCATCGATGGTAAGTCCTCGAGTGTGGCAGATGTAGTCTCTGGAGTGCCGCAGGGTAGTGTGATCGGACCTATGCTTTTCTTGCTTTATATAAACGACATCAGCTCAGTTGTGAAAAGTAATATCAGGTTTTTTGCGGATGACACCGTAGTCTATAGAGAAATTAGTGGTCCTAGCGACCATCGTCAGCTTCAGGATGATCTGGATGCATTATCTGTTTGGTGCAAGGAATGGCAGCTAGAAATCAATCAGAAAAAGAGTAACGTTCTAAACTTTTGGAAATCTAGAAGCCCATCGCCCGTGTTTACCTACTCGATAGATGGTGAGAGCATTCCTGTTTCGGAATCCGTGAAATACCTCGGGGTAACCTTGAATCGTGACCTGTCTTGGGACACCCACATAAGACGAGTGATAGGTGCGGAAAATAAGAAGTTGGCTTTTGTGCGTAGGATAGTCAGGAAAAGCACGGAAAAGGTGAGAGAATCCTGTTATTTATCCTTGGTTAGACCTCAAATGGAATACGCAGCAGCGGTTTGGGATCCATATCAGAGGGGACTCATAAAGGATTTAGAAAAAATACAGCGGCGAGCAGCTAGATTCGTGAAAAAGAATTACGATAAAAAACAGAGCGTTACGTTACTCATTGAAGAGTTGAGTTGGCCATCGTTGAAAGATCGTAGATTACAGGCGAGACTTAAACTTCTAGATAAATATAGGTCGGAGATATTCGTAAATGAAATGAAGGATATTATTCGACAACCAACGTATATCGGACGGAGGGATAATGAGGACAAGATTCGCGAAATAGACAGTAGGACGGAGAGGTATAAGGAGTCCTTTTTCCCTAGGACAATACGTGACCACAATAGATAACTGTGAATAATAATTAGTTAGGAACTTGGTGCGCGGCACCCCCTGCCATCCACCGTCAAGGTGACTTGCAGGGTAATATGTAGATGTAGATATTCATTGTATATATTTCAAGTATATTTCATCTTATTCTGTCTAATTATTGTATTATATTTCTTGGTTTGCATTACGTTAATACCTATATATGTATTATTTATGACGGTATACAACGATGCTGTATATACGAACACTTACTGTACATACTCATTTCTATTTAATGTTGTATTACTATATTATAATATGTACACTATCCAGGGTTTTCGCAGGTTTTTCACACCCCCCTTCTCAGTGGGTGTTTTCCTGCGTGGGTTTTACTAGGGAGGACATGCCTGTTTTACCTAGGTTTTCCCCACAATCTCTAATCTGTCTTCAATATATATATATATATATATATATATATATATATATATATATATATATATATATTTAATCTGTATGATTTAGGTATATACTGTTTATGTTATGCGTATTGTAATATCTTACTTTACCATTTTTATATTTATTATATTGACGAAGGGTTAAATGTAAGAATGGACCATATGGTTTAAATTTCGCCCGAATAAAGACGATTATCTATCTATCTATCTATCTATAACCTTCTACAGTAGTTCCTTAAAAATTCTTTAATAAAATACAGAATACAGAAATTCTCTAAAGTAGTTTCTTTATAAGTGTTTCAATGTTTCTAAGGAATTCTGTATATATTTAAAAAATTATATCTACACTATTTACTAGCAGGGTACAATAATAACATTACAACACTTGCACCATAAAAGTAAAATGTATAAAGTAATTTATTTGTTCCGTAAAAATTGCTAAAAGAACAAATTTTGTCATCAAAATAAATAAATAACAATCAACATATAAACATAAACACGAAGAAATTATAAAAAAGAAATGTATCGAGGAACATAAGTGGCGGATATCTATTTAGGTGTTAGAAGTGCGCGCCTAAAGCTCTGCTCCTGGCTAAATTATAACAACAGCCAAATAATAAAACATGTTTAATGTACATATGTAAACATGATATTATGAAACTTTTAATGATAAAATGGTTCAATTTCTAAAATACGCTAGAGTGAAAAATGTGGTATGTTTTGTAAATAAAGAACTTTTTGCGAATAGAATTTCCGAAGATAGATATATTTTCAATAACATTTCCTACAAATCCGTTAAATAATACCAAAAATAAACGATCATTTCCAATTCCTAATCAATAAAACAATTATTAAGACAAAATATAAGATTATCGACCTACATTATCTATTTGAGATAAGATGGATTGTGAAATAATTAACCCTAACAAAAATCAAGAAAATTTCAAATAAATCATATCTATGAGTTCATTATTGTTATTGATGAAGTCTTTCGTGAATTAGTTTTTGCAAATAAATTGATCAAATTGTTGTAATCGTTTGCAAAGTCGTATTCAATAAGTAAACTAGATAATTTTTTATATTTTGAGACAAGCTACCTATTTCTGAAATAGTGTTTACTCTTTTCAGAAGAGTAAATGCGCGCTAATTTGCATTGTCAAAAAATTGAGGAATGATTCCGTCTTAGGAAAAATAGATTGTTTTGACCAATGATGTACAACCTACTGCTCTCGAGATCGTTTTATGAGACCCGCGAAACTGTGATTAAAAAGAGATCCGTATAATTGAACACGCATATTAACATAATATGTAAATTCCAATTACAAAACCTTTAATATTGAAATTTTAATTCTAAAAACCTACTTTACACTTAATTTTCACCTATATGATATCTCAGAATCTCTAGGTAAGGTCCGATTAAAGTCTAATCCCCCCTCCCCTCCCTCGAAGGATCGACAACTTGCAATGCAGTCCGCCACGTAAAAAGGTTGCCCACCTCTGGTTTTGACGATACATTGGCTTTAAAGGGTACGCCATTCCAAATTATAACACTGCATGCAGACTAAAAAGATGAATTTTTCTGCAATATGTATTGTCTTAATGTTTAATTAAACTCTTTTTTGTCAAACGCTCATCGTGCAAATGATCGGCGTAGCGTAAAAACTAGGGCACTGAATTCCTTCTCACGAAATTATTGTGGAGCTGAGTATTTCCTTATTAAATTTCAATAAATAAATGAGATTTTCCTGTTGGGCATCAAATGGTTTGCTGAAAAAACGGCGAGTATGAGGCTGTCAACTCCGAGCGGCTACATGTTTCGGAGTAAATCCAAATGTATATATTACTATTCATTTCACTTTCTTTGCGAAATGGTAGCCGTGTAAATGTGCTGTGATTAGAAAATTCAACCAAATTCATGCATGAATATTTCGATGAAAAAGTACTAGCCTGTTAAGTAACAAACGACGATGAATACCAAAAAACAGCCCGGAGAAAAAACACGGAACGATGCTACCTCCTTTTCATCACTCGTCCCGCCTTCTTAAATGCCACAGTTTGTGTCCCGCTTTTTGAAAAATCTTGATTATTATCCCAAATTGTCATTTAACGCTTCAGTAGGCTCGTACTTTTTCGTCACTCGTTTAGGCACGTGGGGAACACCTGCCACCCAAAATTAACGCCCATTTACAGAATGCCTTTTAACATTTTTAAAATTTTAACCCAACTATCATATTTCTAGAGGTTTAATGTAAGAACTAAAACGAATAATAAAAGAAACACATATAGTATACTCGGCAGCTACTGAGAACGGCGCATGCGTAAACCTGACTGCGTGAAACTGAAATTGACTGGGTGACACCTGTCCCCCACGGGCCTACTGCACGGTTAAATCGTCCGGAAAGCTATCACTGGTCACACTAAGCTGTCTTATATATTGCATCTATTTTTCTAAGGTTGACTAATCAATAAATGCACCACAAACAAGTAACTGTAATCTGTCCCTCCTTATAATCGGCAAATATTTGAAAATGTCCCTCGTTGGATTCCTGAAAAGTTGGCCAAGTCTACTCACAATCTTGTTCTGTTTACAGTAACAAAATCATAAAAACAACATATTGATACATCTTTTCGAGTCCCTGAGCTAGCGCATCGTACGCCTGTGCATAAATTCGCCTATCGTCAGAATCGTGCCTTTTCAGACTTTACTCGCCGTGAGTGAATCAACATGCATTCCATTTGTCCGAGCCTCAATTTAACGGTAATGCTTCAATTTTTTCGCAAACTTATTTTCTTACTTGCAACCTTAGTGACGATCTCGTGACCTGCGTTTTGGTAGTTGTTACGTAATTTTGGCTTGGTAGTTAATACCTCTAAAACGTAATTAATGTGATATATTGGTTTGTATTTTATTATTATGTAAATCGGATATTTTTCTGAAAATCCATACTGATACACCATTATTTATTCTTTGATATCTTCACGTTAAATTTGATTAATTATAAATAATATAAGTTTTTAAATATTTATAATAGACAAATGTAAAATAACATCCGGTCGCAATCTTTACGATCTGATGCCAGACGGTCAATTACACCACCAGCAAATTTTACCGCCGATTGTTATTAAGTTATCCAATTTAGATAGCGTTATACCATCCGATGGACAAGCATTTACAATTTAACCGGAATCTTCTTCCACGAACCCGCCTTTCCCGTGTTTCTCTCGCTAACAACTCTCCGAATCTACACAGTCGCGTGGCCGCGCGGAGCCCATTACTCTCCCGCGCTTACCAACGGACGCCTGCAAATGCTTCCAAGGTCCGTCTCTTTACCGATATATCGCTCATCGAGAAGAGAAGATTCATCGCTCCGTGTCACCGACACCGATCCGACGTCTGCATCGCGGGCCACTCACCTACACTCCCCTTCGCCTACATCCGACGCCCCCGCTCGCTCTCGCCTCGCCCCATTTAACAAACACCACCCCTCTATAAGAGACGGTGCTCGTTAGCACCGCCGCGGGACGTTATTTATGACCCGGCCCAGACATGATGTGTGAAATAAACTCGACAGCCAATTTAATCCGAAGTGGGGTTAACCGCAATGCAATCAGAGGCTCCCCATTTATAATTGCGCCCCGCGCGAAATAACTCAAATTCGGAGGCCGGCCTTTTTCTCTCATGGTCCCTCCGGGGCACCTGTCCATATATTTTGTATTCCAGCCTCGTGTCTAACCTATCCTCCCCTTTCCACCTTCCGACCTATTCCCTTCCATAACTCGTCTCTCGCACGCCTCCCCATCTCCTGACCCTCTGTCTCCCCTACCTTCCCCTCCTCCTGAACCCTTCCCATCCCTACTCCTCCATCCGACCTCCATTCTGCTCCCCATCTTCGCTCCCGATTGCCGAATTTCGCTTCATGAATCCGATGGGGAAGGATTTTGAACCAACACGATGTTTTCTCACCTAAAGAAAAGTGTACGTCTTCCTTTATTCACGCTCCTGGGTGCCAAAGCAGTTAATTCCCATTATAGCCCGTTTGGAATTTTCACCCGAGCATCTCCGCCAACCCTTTTTTATCATCCAACTCATATCTGTCGGTACACCCCGATCTAGACCCCCCTTATCGCCCTACCTGTACATCTTCCTTTCCTCTCAGACTCGGTCAATCCCGTCCTCCATCAGGCACCGGACGCGTATAACCAGCCCAGGAAGACCGGAGACGAATGTAGGAGTCCATTGGAGTAATGCCGATAGCGGGGCGGAGGAGATTTTGGAGAAGGATTAGGGGACGATTAGGGATTATGATAGGAAAACGATAGATGAGAATTGCTAGGGGCATGTTTGGTGCATGGCACCCCCTTCCATCCACCACTAAGGTGACTTACAGGGTATAATGTAGATGTAGATAAAAGGAAGAAGTGAATTAAAAAGGGTGAGAGGAAGCGGAGACGGTGAGGTAGGGTTGGTGTAATGTGGGAGCGAGAGGAGGATGGATAATAAGAAGATTTCCCATTCCTCGGAACGATATTCGGGTCTCCCCATAGAAAAAGAAACGGTCTACCGACTGACATTAATGATAACCGCTGAAGTCACGAAAAAAATACAGTTGGATAGACCTATAAATAACGCTCGGAAAAATAAGCTCTATAAAGAGACAGAAAGCAGAGGAGTTGGCGGGAGAGAAAGAAACGGAGGTGAGGGACGGAATATGGAGGAGATGGAGTGGAAGAAGGGAGAAGGTGGGTGGTTGAGAGGGGGAAAGAAAAGAAAGAGAATGAAAATCCGTGGAGTAAATAGGGAAATCAAAAGGGATTGGCCGGTGAAAGAGTAAACAAAGTGATGGGAAGAATGAATCAAAGGAGGGTGAGGAGTGAAATGGAAAGCGAAAAGAACGGGAGAATATTTATCAGCCCTTTCAGCAGCGAATGTTATTAGGGAAGCAAATGTTTCTGAGTTTTTGCAATTTAAACTTAATTCTGAATACTTCGGTAATTCCTTTACCAAAGTTTTAGGGCTACACTTTTCAACATCTTTTCCTCCCACTGTTGTATCTACAAAATTCGTCAGAGGTTATTTAAATAATATTATTTTATTATCATAAAATTGCGACTGAAACAGTTAAGAAATGAGGGAATGAGTCGGGAAGAGGAGAATGGAAGTGGCAAAAGTGAATTGAAGGCAGGGATCTATTAGGAAAGAGAAGATGAGTATGATAATGAAGAGCGAAGACGGCGAATGGGAGGATTAAAGCGAAGGCGAGGAGGAGAAGAAACAATGTAGTAATAGGAAATATGATAACAAGTGACAATATAAAAAAGATTTTTTGTAAATAATTATTTGTAGATATTATCTGACAATATTTGTTTATATTGTGTTGTTATTTATGGTAACAGGTACCTTTATTTATTACTAGTAGAAGGTGCTTGCATACTGTAAGCATTTCATCTCGCCTTGAAAAAACATTAATTTTTCAAAGAGATATTTCATCATGAGATATACTACCTTAATTCTAAAGATTTTTCCTCGGGACCGGTTTTTGTTTCTTCATTATGGAAAAATAATGGAGTTAAACAATCACTAGTTTTTACAATTTTAGGAATATTACACTTTTCTCGCATTGGGTTAATAATGACACACTGCCGCAAAATTTTAAATTTATAGCACAATTAGAAGTGTAATATCATTTTTCTAATTGTTAAAATTAAAATAATTTTTAAAGGCCGCAATAACGAATCCATGGATACATTGAAACGTTTATTCGTTTATCTAGACTTATTTCTAAACCTGCACAGTTATCTATTTGTTTAAAATTCAAGAACTTTTAACTGTTAAACAAATTAAAATATCAAAATTTCAATAATCCCTATTTCGATATTTTAGAAACCCTACCTGAAAAAAAATCAGCTCCGTAGCACATTCGGAAATACATAAACCTTGAAAATTTGTTTAAAAAATTGCTAATATTAATTTTTCAGGGAGATATTTCATCATGAGAAATATTTCTTTAACTCTAAAGATTTCTCCTCTGGACGGGTTTTCGTTTTTTCAATATGGAACAATAATTGAGTAAAACAATAACTAATTTTTGCAATTTTCGAAATATTATACTTTTTGCACATTGATTTAATAATGCCACAAATGTCTGTGAAATTTTAAATTTATAGTAAAATTAGAAGGGAAATAACATTTATCTAATAGTTTAAATTTAAATAATTTTTACGGCCAAAATAACAATTTTATTGATAAATTGAAATGTGTATTCGTTTACATAAACTAGCTTCTAAATAATTTAAAAATTTCAGCTCCCTAACTTGCGGCGTAGTGTCTAAGCATTTACCTATTTGTTTAAACTTTAAGAATTTTTAACTGCCAAACAAATAAAATTATCAAAATTACTATAATCCCTATTCTTTTTTTAACTTCCCTACTTCTAAAAAATTTCAGCTCCGTAGCACATTTGGAAATACATAAACCTTGAAAATTTGTTTAAACAATTGTGAACTTTTAACGGCAGAATTGTTGCACTTTTTATTTTATAATTCTAAAGATTTCACCTCCGCAGCGATTTTCGTTTTCCCTTATGTAAAAATAATAGATTAAAACAATACCCAAACTTTGCAATTTTAAGAATTTTTGTACTTTCTTCATTATGGGGTACTGATGCTAAACATATCTGCCAAATTTTAAAGTAGTAGCACTACTAGAAGTGAAATAATATTTTTTTAATTGTTTAAATTTTAAACATTTTTAACTGCCGCCGAAATAGATTTATGGAGAGATTCAAATGTTAATTTCTGCAAATGCACTACTTTGTAAACAACTTGAAAATTTCAGCTTCCTAGCTCACCCCGTAGTACCTAAACAATTATCTATTTGTTTAAAATTTAAGATTTTTTAACTGTTAAACAAATTAAAATATTAAAATTTCTATAATCCCTATTTCGTTTTTTTAATCCCACCTCCAAAAAAAATTTCAGCTCCGTAGCGCATTCGGAAATACATAAACCTTGAAAATTTGTTTCAACAATTGCGAATTTTTAGTAGCCGAATTGTTGCACTTATTCAAGATTTTTTTTTCTCATCGGTTTTGCACAAAATCCTACCTAAGAAAAAAATTTCGAATCTCCGAATGCGCTACGGAGCTGAAATTTTTTTTAGAGGTAGAATTTGTAAAAGAACGAAATCGGGATTATACAAATTTTGATATTTTAATTTGTTTGGAAGTTAAAAATTCTTAAAATTTAGACAAATAGGTAAATGTTAAGACACTACGGGGCGAGTTAGAGAGCTTAAACTTTCAAGTTATTTAGAGTTTAGTCTATTTAAACGAATAAACATTTCATTGTATCTATGAAATTCTTATTGCGGCCGTTAAAAATTATTTAAGTTTTAACAATTAGATAAACGTTATTTCACTTCTAAATGTGCTACAAATTTAAAATTTGGCATAAATGTGTGGCATTATTAACCCAATGTGGAAAACGTATAATATTCATAAAATTGCAAAAATTAGCAATTGTTTTACTCCATTATTTTTCCATAAGGAAAAAACTAAAATCGGTCCCGAGGAGAAATCTTTTGAATTAAAGAAATATTTCCCATATCTCTCTGAAAAATTAATGTCTTTTCAAGGTGAGATGAAATGCTTGCAGTATGCAAGCACCTTCCACTAGTATGTTATATCCCCCTCTGTAAAGAACGTCTATATGATACTTCGGAAAATCGAGCAACTCCAGAGCGAAGCGTTTCTATACCTGCGCATGCGTAATTTTGAAATTTTAATCATAAATCCGACAAGAATACAAGACGCTGCCCGGTGAGCAGGGCCATCTATAGGATTCGCGGGGCCCAATGGCAAGCGGCAGCCGCGGGGCTCCGCTTAACCTACCCACAAAAAATGATATTATGTCGTTTAATTGTATTATGATTATTATTACTATTTTATTTATAATTTTTGTATTAGTATTTTTATTTTAAATAAATACAGAAATAAAATAACTTTGAAAAACAGGATGAAATACACTTGAGCGGAAATCAATAAAATTAAAAGTATTTCGCGCGTAATTTTTAAAACTTTACTTTTTTAGCTTTATTATGAGCAAATCTATTGATAAATGTTGACTTTTGCATTAAAAAAATATAGTCGCACACAAAAGAAAACCATGTAACTCCAATGGAGTGTATTTTAGATTAGTTAGATAACATCAAAAGTAAAGTTCTGATTAGTTAGGGTAATACTTTAATGTAAAAGCATTATTGCATAACCTTATCTTAATTTTGAAGCTATAAGTTAAATTTTCGTATTTTTTCAAAATTATATTTCAATTATATGCTACAATGTCTATTTTGATAAATTTATAGATTTCTGTGGTTTCCTTGAGTGGGCGACGATATACTCTATGCAGACAATTGAGGTTACTCGAATTTTTTGAAAGAATACTTGCTGTTGTCGAGTAGTTTTCCAATCTTTGCATAACCACTTGACTGGGTATGCAGCATATATTTTATGGTACAGTATTAAATGCCCACCATAGGTCTCGCGGCAGTATTTAAATTGAACATTTCAGTAGTAGACGTTTCTATTAAAATAAATTCTTAAAACGGATGGTCTATTTGCTAGAAAACTTTCAAATAAAAACCATTTAACAGTAACAATTATTCCACCAGAACCAACGCTTTAGAAAATAGAGAGCGGACGATGATAGATAAGGGAAACAACGAAGGCTATGGAGAAAAGGGATCAAGTACAAATGGGCGAATGAGGAAACAGAAGAAATGTGAGAAACTGAGAAAAATAAATAAATGAATAAATAAGGGTGTAGATCAGGAGTGAACAAACTTTTTACGTGGCGGGCCACATAACAGATGAAAATGCTTCGGCGAGCCAGGTTAAGGTTCACATCGGAACTTATTTGAGATAATGCGAGGGATCCTGTTAGTGAAAATCAATTATTAATAATATGTTATCCCCATAACATCACTGGAAAAGGCTTTCCGACCATAATTTTAAGCTACAAAGATGAAATTATGTATTTTATATTACGGTTCACTTTCATAATGGCATCGCGAGCCACATAAAATGCCCTCGCGGGCCAACTGCGGCCCGCAGACCGTAGTTTGCCCACCACTGGTATAGAGGAATGAGAAAGGAGATGATAGAGAGGGGGCTGGGGAGGGTGTTCGGTTGAATGGAGTTGGAGCATTTTGCCTCGTTTAGGTTTGCTTGTCCCTGTAAATGAAGAGGACCCCGGGTGAGAATCATTATGCAAATTATAGCTTGCCTGTGACTTGATATGTGGCACTAAGCGAAAAGCGAGCCCACTTTCTTTCCAGCGCACGCAACAAGGCTCGCATTTTTCTGACACCTACTTCTCCCGTTTTCGCCTCTCTCCGTCCCCCTCCCACCCTCCTCCCCTCCCCACCTCGCCTCATTCCTCCTTTAATTGCTCTGAAGTCTGTTACCGAAGAGTAGGAATTCTCGCCGACGGCAACCATCTTCTTCCTACCTGGATTTTTCAGGGGCTGCCCTTATCTTTTCTTGCCCGACATCTTCCATAACTGCTTGTGCGAGACAGCATCTGTCCTCCACCAGATACACGCTTTGATTGACTAATGAGTGTTATATCTTAACCCGTAACCCCCGTGGCATTACCCACGCCTTGTTGGACGAAGTGCACACTTTGAGCGATTGGCCACCAGAGATTACTAGGTGTGTTGTGTGAAGTGAGTGTGAGATTGTGGACGGCCGTGAGAATTTCTAAATAGAGCTGCAAATTCATTTTGCCACATTAATACGAGTTCGACCTTTCAATCTTGTGCTGCAATTGTTCGTTTAAAAAGATTATATATATATATATATATATATATATATATATATATATATATATATATATATATATATATATATATATGATGGCTACATAATTGTCGTATATATATTAATAGATCAATGAGCTGACAATATATTTATATTTTATTGTTTGTTATTTTTAGTGTCTAACGATCGTTGGGTCTTTTAATGGCGACAGTTATGTCAAAATTACTTTGTATACTTATATATAGGCTTGGTAGGATTCGATTTAAATCGAAAAACGTCGATTTTTTTTAAATTTTCAAAATCGATGAAAATGAATAGTCTTCGATTTTCCAACAAGATGGTGAAGTATATGTCTAAAAATCTATCCTGAATTATAATAATAAAGTGGTTTCTGTTTACTTTTTTCGCAATATTATTTGCTGCCTACGATTTCGTTCCTTTTCTGGGCTTGCATTATCAGTGGGTCTGAAAGAAGAGCATTTCCTTACACTTAAATATGCGTCTTTTTGAGATGTCCACGCTTCTACTCCGAACAACCAGTTAACCACAAGGTCTTGCTGAGACTTCCTCGACCCCTGTTAAACGAAGTTCGGAAGAAAGGAACTTCGGTGGTAGTTTGATACAGGTTAGTAAATGTCAATTTAGAGGTATAGTGGTATTAAAAAGGTGCACATAAATTAGCAATCGTTATTCAAAATTGAAGAGGGATTAAGGATTAATATTTATTTGCTATTTGTTGTAAAATATTTTGCCGATTGGAAAAACACATTTTAATGAGGATTTGAGGTAAGACTGTAAAGTCTGATTTTTCTCTCTATATATTTTATGTTAAATAAAGAGAATATTTAGTGATGAAATATATCAAATGATACAAAGTAAAGTATTAGATTGTTCTATTTTGAAGGCTAAAATAATATTGAGATAATTATATCATTATTTTTTCCTTAATTAGTCCTTAATTGGCATCAACCAATGTCTTAAAGCCTTTAAGCTGAACTTGCAAATTCTATTTTTAGAGTGTTTCTAGCAACATCATATTGTTTGGATATCATAAATTAAACGTTTTATAGTTTTCATTATACTATTTCAAGAGGTACAGCATAATTTACTATCTACATTCGCGATATAATATATTCGTCAAAGACGCGATTGGAAGAATTATACGAAATCCAAAATATCTAGATTTGGAAATACCAGCTTACGATATTTGAGATTAAAAATATACTAAGTTTCAGTGTGGTAGAACAACAATAATACTATCGTGACCGATATGCAAGGTGCTAATTTGGTTTAATCATTAAAATTCAGTTAGTAAAAGGCGTAAATTAAATATTAATATATGTTTTCTCATATAGGTTGGCTGTCGAAATAATCACGTTTGGCAGCATTTGTAATGAGATAGAAAAAATACAAGACCAGGCAATATCGTTTCGTGTTCGCACAATGAACTTTTTCTGCACTATTTTTGTTAGGTAGGTACTTAAAGAGGTAAGCATTCAAGTCAAAATATTCTTATATATATGTTTGGTTGTGCGCTGTGCATACGTAGCATTAACACGTTGTGTACCGGATTTAGATTCCCGTACTACACTCAGTTCCTGGACATTTTATTAAAAATCCAAAAAAAAGCACCCGATATCTCGTGGTCGGCTCAAATGTGGTGATTTTCTTGGTTAATAGTCACGATTTAATTAGTAAAAGATCAAATTAACGATTTAAATATATGTACCTACTTCTTAATTTGTATACTTTGTATTGTACACTTTTTATCTTTCTCTAAATTTTAAAATAAATAATCAAAGTATTGTGAAATAAACGTAAATTTTCATAAAATAAACGAGTTTTACCAATTAGTAATTTTAAGCGTCGATATTCGTCGAAAATATCTCGGGAAAATAAACATCCATTTAAAAACAAATAAACAGAAATCTACCAAGCTTACTTATATATATATATATATATATATATATATATATATATATATATATATATATTCATACTGAGAGATTTTAGGTCCAGAAATTGAAATAACTGCTATGAGATCCCTCAACAAAGACGGACACATGGCGTGAAAGTATTTATTCTAATGTTACGGGTTCAATTTGACATAAATTTTATAAATGTATGAGATTTGCTATTCTTTCATTTACTGAGTGTACTGAAGTTTTCTCTCCATATTATGTGAGTGGTAACATGTGAAAATGGTTATTTGTACTCTCATTCGTCAAAATCAAACAGAATAGCTAGAAAAAATATTTGAAAATTTTGTAGGACATGATCATTGTATAGTGGTTATGGCGCATAATATAAGATAATATAAGATTCTATTCTACGTAGATGTATGTTTAAGTGTAATAAACATACTGACCATAGATACGAGGTATATGACCGTTGGACATTCAACCTTTCTCAGTGTTCTCGACTGATAGTCTTGAGAATGATCTTATCATCGAAATGACACTTGGGTGGCGTGTAACTGGTTTTGGGATCTCTACTGTAGGTTAAATGGCGAAAAGATCTTTCAGATAGAAGGCGTCAACTAATTATAACCTGATTCCGTTAAGTTTGACTGAACATTGTACACATAAAAGATATAGGTAGCCGTGTTCAATATTATCCACTTTCAGTCAGTACGATCTTACAGTATGATGTAATTGTATAATTTTAAGAAAAATTGTGTGTTAGGTTCTAAAATGCTGGTTTGAATGTACCTATATATGTATGAGATATCTTCTCTCCTTGCCTGAAGAAAGATCTTTCTTACCTGAAAAGCCTTCCAACCTACGTTTCATCGACACCCCGAGCTGCTCTCCAAACGGTGAGTGTCCACTGGGCTTCCTGCGACATATTTTACTATTCCTCTTCCTCAAGTGTGTATATACATATGTATATACGCACACATAAAGTTCTATGCTATTAAAAATATTTATAATCAAAATATCAGATTAAGAGCATTCCACTCCCCATTCTAACTTCTGATTGGTTATCATGAATATGTATTACGGTCATCATTTTGCAGCGTGAAGTATGTATTTCCCTTTATAATTTAATTCTTTATATTCGTATAAATAAATTAAGACGACACCCATCTAGCATTTTAAAACTTCCAGAAGTCATCCTTCCATGGAAGTTATGTTATCTCTTTTCCAAGGAGTAAGAGGTTTTTATAACTTGGCCCTACGCTTGTTAACTTTATTTTTAATGAATACTCATACCCAATTAGATATCAACCATGTTTGGTAGGTATAACAAAATTTCTCATGTCACCACTAAAGATTTATTCAGTATAATACTATTCGTAAGGCTCAGAAGATCGTTTCTTCCATTTTGCTGCGTCCAGTAAATCCAGAACAAAACAAATTCCACTCCTTTATCCACTCCATTGACTCCGTATCGAGAACGAGTCACAGAGAAAGCAGCGAGGATAGTCGTAAGTAGACCACATAGGAAGATTACTGTGATCATCCTCGTGCATGTCACGCTCAAAGAGATTTATCGAACTTCACAGCATTGTGCTCGGGGAAAATATTTTATTTTTTAGTATTGCTCATTTCCGGTTCCCAAAAAAGAAAATCCTTTCCCTATTTCGTTTGTTCTCCGGGCCCTCTCAGCCGGAGGCCCATTTTCCGGCTCATATCCTCCAGTTGATCGAAGATTCTCTACGCCCGCCTCTTTTCCCATTTGCAGAACCACACGTCCAACTAATGGTCGACTGCCGCTCCTCCACTCTTCTCTTTCCTCTTTCCTTGCCATGGTCCCATCGTGTCTTTTGGCCCACTCCCTGAATATCAGACTCTTTTTCCCCTTCCCCGAGTCTCCCACAGAGTCTTGTTAAGTCCCTCTCTCCAAAGAGGTAACTTATCTGATGGAGGGATGCTACAACCACTCAGCCGACTCAAAGAAAACCATTGTATGACTGTAATGAAAATGCCCAAAGTCACCCCTCATGCGGTTCCGTATAAATATATACGGGATCGGGATGAAATATAGTGAAAAGGGTGGAAGGATGGTGTTGGTGCGCTGACGTAAAGAAAAAACTAAGTCGAGCACGTGTTATTTATAAGACGAATAGGCTGAGTGGCGCTGGTGTCGCCAACTATGCTATTGCAACTCCATTGCGGATCCGAGAAAAGATGATTATTCAAATATTCTTTCTAAGGCTCGGGAATATCGTTTTCTTGCTCAGTGCAATCCGATTCATATTTTGAATCGGGTTTTTCTGTTATGCCGTTCGCACGAGCATTAATTCCTCAATACTAACGAACTCGCATACATTACTGCTATAAGATAGGGCGTGGTTGTTGTAAAATATATTTAAGTCGTAAAGTCTTTGGTTGCTGAGAATTAAACTCCGCTCACAAATGCAAAATTAGTTGCATTATTTAACCGTTGTTATCTATTGAATGTAATAAGAAAGTCCGAGAAAACTCATGCAGTACATTCAGTGTCAGTTACGGTTGTTGTACGGTTGAAATGGTACTTATTTCAGTAATGTATAAATTTCTCAATTGCTCCTTATAGGTCCTAAAAATTTACGTTTCGTATTGTTTCCTTTATTGGAAATTTAATATGATTCTTCGAGAAAAAGCATTAAGCAGTAAGAACAGTTTTTTAACGCACGTGGAATTTACTAACCAACCCACATGGCTGGTGTCGACATTAACTGACTGGCATTGGCTGGATTTCACCTGGTTAACGTCGACATTAGCCAAATTGCTAACGTTAATCATCACAAATGCACAAATTCTTTCGGCTATCGATGAACTGAAAAAAACTATCTAAAATTTATGAAACATCGCTATATTTTTACAACTTTATATTCAGACCGGTATTAATTGTATTGCTTTAGATGCCATTGTTCGCAGTATTTTGCTACAGTTTTATGGAAAATGGTACTTATTTCAGTAATGTATAAATTTCTCAATTGCTCCTTATAGGTCCTAAAAATTTACGTTTCGTGAATGTTTATTTGTAAAAGATATTTTCCAAATAATCTATTGTTCAAACTTCATCAACCTACTCTTCGCGCAGTTAATTTATTGGTTCTATTAAATAATCTTATATCGAATGGATATTGATTCTTACGGGAGCATCAAATTAACACAACTGCAAACGATCAAGCTGGCGCCCATCGTTCGGATTTGAGTGGGCCGTCTTCTTGATTCGGGTCTCAAAAACCAAATAGAATTCCGAATATAAACTCGCGCTAAGTCATTAATCACTATTCATAGTCTGGTGTAAGATCAACGTCAAAGCACCACGAGTCAAATAATGGACTTAATACTCTGAATAATCGTCACGTTCATCGTTCGCTCATTTGAATATAAATGAAATTGGTGACAGATGACGCGTGAAAAAGTGGGTAATGAGTTTTTAACTCTAATAGCTAATTTACACTGCTAAGAATTTGTCGAAGTGATTCAAGTTGAAAAATTCTTTAAAAAATTGTGAGGGTTATATACACGATATATATAGGCGATAAATTTCTATCAGTTCCTCATTACTAATTGTCGTATCGATTACTTTCCTCTTCCTCGATATTTTACATGTTTTAAAATAAAAATCATATGCAGTAAAGTCCAATATAACCATTAGCCAACGAGAGGTTCCCTACAAAAGAGTGGTTTTTAAACATTGTTAATTATACTGTGCAGAACATGGCAACCAAATATAACTAGAAATTCGCCATAGGAGAATGTAGTATCATTTTATAAACTTCTGTTACATAAACTAATATGTGTTGTATAAAAAATATGATTACGTGTCCTTGATTTCATGTATCCCTGGCTACACTTAACTTCGATGAATTAGAATTTGTTCCTATGTAGTAGTACATGGAGTGAACATTACACTGCATGACGTGCCGGATCTTGTGTAAATGCTGCTTTACCTTTATAATAAACGGGGGGATGTGTTTTCAGTTAATCCACCATATTTACAAAATGAATGAAAGAAGCGTGTTAACTGGGATGTTAGTACTATTAAAATTAGTTGTAGAATTTCTGCAATCCGTTAATTTTGTAGTTGGAACGAAAAATCACGGTGTTTAGGGTTATATATATATTATATTTTCCAAGAAGTGTTTGTATAAAATTTAAATATATTCCTCTTTGTTGAACACTATATCTTTTCAAATTCATTAAACCTTCCTGTTTCATTGTATAATCCAGGGGTGGGCAAACTTTTTACGTGGCGGGTCACATTAACAGTCGCAGCTTCTTAGGCGGGCCGCATTAGCAGATGAAAATGCTTCACATCGGAAGTTATTTGAGATAATGCGAGGGATTCTGTTAGTAAAATTCAATAATAAATAATATTTTATCCCCATAACATCACTGTAAAAAACCACATAAAATGCCCTCGCGGGCCACATGTGGCCCGCGGACCGTAGTTTTCTCACCCCTGGTCTAATCAAGTATATGGAAGAATTTGTTAGAATTCGATATTTTCCTGGGTAAAAAAATCCGGTCTAATCTGACTAGTAGCTAGCCGAACGCAGTATCTCAAGCGCGACGGGTCGCATCGTTATCTGTCCAAAGGAAGCCGGACTACACCTCGGATATCTCCCTCTTCCTCCTCCTCCTTCCCTTCCTCCCTCGTTTACTCCTCACCCTCTCGAGAGCACCCCTTTCTCTCTCCCCCTCCCCTCTCTCTCCATCTCTCTCCTTCTCTCTCCCTCTCCCCCATCTCTCACTCGCCGGATGATTACTCTCGGGTTACCCGTCCCTGCTTTACATCTAAATAGAATAGATGGACGAGAGTGATACAGCCGGAGCTATGGAGGTGGGATGAGGCATTACATTTTTATGAGGAACACAAAAGGAACGCGCGCCCTCTCACGTGTTTTTCGTTCCTCGGCTGTTTTTTCTAATTTTTTCCTCTCTTTGTCGCGTTTTTGAGGATCGATCCTACGGAACTCCGCGGCTGTTTCAGAAGCATATCCTCAAAAAAAGAAAAGCCGGTTAAGAGAAGTCGAGAGGAGAAATTGGGGAGGGGGAATCAATCTCGGCAGAAATTGTTTCCAAGATCGTTTGGGTAGGATATCTAAGATAGCATCTTGGAACCGTGATCGTCGAACCGGCTCATCAACGGCAGCACACGGGACAAGGGCAAGTTCGTTTATTAATGTGGCTCCGACGGTAGCGGTGTGGTGGATGAGGTTCCAAACTCACCAAGGGTTAATAGCGGCTTCCGGTAGTAATATGTTTTGGAATGGAAGGTTTGGTTTGAGTCTCCTGTTATTATATCGCTGTTGTGGTAGAAATTTTTGAAAAAAAATCGTGGCTTGGAATAAGTATGTGGAACTCCAACAATATTTTCAGCGATTAATTATGGGAATCCGCGAGAAAATTAAAATTTAAACATAAACGCAATAATTTGATTCGTCTCCGATTGTGGGTATTAATATAATCGTGATAATAGTGAACATTGCTCGAGAAATTGCAACGACGTTTGGAAGGCCAAATATCACCCACAGATGGAACACCTATCGCAGGAATTTAATTCACAGAAAATTAAAGCAATTGAGCTTCAAATCAACATAAGAGCCGAAAAAATATCTTCTTCGAGTTATCTAAAAATCGATTTGTTGGCGTAAATGACAAACAACTAAATTCATATTCATTAAAGAAAAGGTTACTTATTAATAAGCAAAAGTTGATCATACGTTGAAAAATACGTTAATTTATCAGTAATACTTACTATAGTTGAATTTAAACATCTTGGATTTAATTACGAAGCCCCTAAACCTGTTATCCAATTGTTGATAAAAAAAGTACCTCAACTATTATGACATTGTGTACTGACAAGGTCGACGACTAAATTTTCTTCGCATCAACTGACGGAAGGAGATTATTTCCAATCCCATTCTTTCTGCCTTCACATAGGCCAGAAAATGAAAGACAGGACCGAAATCCTAGATATCTCTATCACGGGCAGTTAATGCAAATCACAGATGTCTAGTGAAAAAAAATTCTTCTATAAAATCCAATCCATGCCCTTACCTATTCCGGCTTGAGTAGGCGGCATTCAGCGTTTACGGAAGGTGGTCCTTGCTACCGTTCACTCTCAACCCGTCCCATTCCCTGAAAGGAACGGTCCGAGTTTGATGCCGGCGCCTCTAAACCGTATCCGGCCACGAGCCCCTAAATGCCAGAAGTTTCAACCGATGACGTCTGCCGCATCTTCGCCGACCATCGATTAATGATAAACTCCTTTGTTTATCGGCAAACGATCGAGTTACACATGGCTAGGGGTTAGGAAGCCTCACTTCCACTTCATAAATCAGGGACAGTTGTGAAGGTTCGTTAGCATGCCGCCAAAAGTCTATCGTTTATTTTTTATTCCTCATTTTATTCCATTCCATAGTAAAGCCGAAAGAGGTCGGTCGAGAGTTTTGAAGGGGTAGGGGATGAGTATAGGGAGAAAGCTTACAAATTACTCCAAAGGGGGGAGGAGATAAGCGTCTTTCCTCCCTCTCTCTCCTTCTGTGATAGCATCTCCTATCGGAAGATGGTTAGTCCCGACCGCCCCTCACCAATTATGATCGATTGATGGTCGAGAGGCATTTCTGCAAGAGCGGATGCCCTTTAGCCCATCTCCCCTCCCTATCTAAATCCCACCCTTCCACCAGTCGATATCCCTCCCTCGTCTTTCTCCCTCCCATCCAATTCCGGCTCAGCATCTTTCCTACCCAGTCCTCTTCCAAAACAATCTCCTCACCTCTCAGTTCTTGCTCCTCCAATTCTCCTTACAACCACTTTCCTATCCTACTTACCTTTTCATCCAACATCATTTCTATTCTATGCCCATTTCCAATCCCAATTTCATTTCTCTCCAAAATGTGGACACATATCATTCCTTGCCCATCCAACTTATATTCCCATCCAATACCCATTTTAATTCAACTTCTGATTTGATGCGTCTCCCAATTTCATCCAAACCCCAATTAATCGAACTCTCAATTTAATCAAATTCCCAAATTCATCCAACTCCCTCTTAATCGATCTCTCAATTTCATCCAACTTCCAAATTCATCCAACTCCCTCTTAATCGAACTCTCAATTTCATCCAACTCCCAAATTCATCCAACTCCCAAATTTATCCCACTCCCAAATTCATCCAACATACAAATTCATCCAACTCCCTCTTTCCTCCAACTACTATTTCAGTCCAACTCCTATCTTTTCGACTCTCTTTTACATTTTACTCTCATTCCCAGCTTCCTTCCCTTCCATTTGCGCTCTCATCCAATCCCAGCTTTCATCCAATCCTCTTCCTTCCCCAAGCTCCTCAATCGGCCTTTTCTTCCGAGTATATTAAAGACTTCGATCCTTTCCCCTTTCCGTTAACCCGCTACCCCATTCTCCCCACAAAAAAAGATGAAAAGGTGCCTTCGATGATGCCTTGAAATACTTCCCCTTGTTATCCTTTTATCAAAGACTTTGCCGTCCGGTGATTGAGTGTTGCTATCATCGCCTTGATCGTGATGTAATGCCAGTGTCGCGCGATGCAAGTTAATATTACGGAGGCGGTAGTAGAGATGGGTAGGGATTATAAATAAAAAAACGAAAAAAGAAGAATAAAGAAACACACAGGCGTAAGGAAGGAGGAAGAGGGAGGGGGAGGTGAGCGAAGGGAGGGAGGGGGGCGGCAGGCAGCGGTGGTCTTGGCATGAGAAGCTAGCGAACGTCGGGAGTAGCCACGTCAGTCATTTGATGGAGTGTAACTCGGCTGGAAGATGCCTGACCATGAAATTAGAGACCATCGTGGAAACTACGAATCATACCTCTTCCTCCTATATACCTCCGCTTCCTGTCTCTCCATTCTCTCACTCTTTTATCTCTCTCCTCTCCTTCCTCTCTCTCCCTCCTCTCTCTCCTTCCTCTCTCTCTCCTTCCTCTCTCTCTCCTTCCTCTCTCTCTCCTTCCTCTCTCTCTCCTCCCTTTTCCTATTTTCTCGACTTCCTACCCCTCTCCTCACGAATTCTCTCCTTTTTCATCCGCTATAAACCCTCTAGCATTCCCCTTTAGGCTTCATCTAGCCTTTTTCCATTCTAGATAATATAAACATATCGGTCGAGCCATTTGATGCCCGCATTGGATATTTTTCCAATCTTAAGAACCCATGGAGTCGTTAGGTGTTTTTCTATTCATTTCATCCTGCGCCTCTACTCTCCTCTCCCATTTACGTAAATAGGAGAAGAAGGGTGTAAGGTTTCTGTGAAACTAAAGTCAATTAATTCTTTTGGATGTTTCCAAGTAGTTCAACAAAGACATGTGCATATAGGGTATGAGATTTAGGTAACTATTTTCGTGTGCAGTGGTAGAAAATATTTTGATAAAAAATAAATTGATAGAAGACAAAAATTTTAACATAATACCTACTCTACAGAAAATATCGCGCGTATAAGAACAGTTGCTCGAGAGGATTTACCCTTATTGGCGGAATGATTTAATCATATTTCCTCGTTCTTAGTATCAGATTTTTAAAAATAGCGTTTCTTCCAAATGATACTTATAATGAAGTTATTTTCCATTGATACTCCATATTTCCCGTACTTTGCAAAAAACACAATTAAGTTCGCGTTGGGTTTGTGGATATCTACCCCGAGCGAACTTAAACGAATTCATGAAGAAATTAAGTGTACATTGTATCTGGCTATTTTTTGCCAAAGGATTTTCATATTTTAAGCTGAACGCTTACCCTAATATATCACTTATTTTAACATGTAGCGTTTTTGATTTTATAATTTTCGTCAAACTATATCTCGTATGTTACTGATTACTCAGCGTTTCTGTATTACCATTGGAATGTCGCCACGGATACCTTTATTATTGAAGGGGACGCTGATAGCATTGTCATGTAAGAAATTTTCTTTGATGGGTATTGTCGGGAAATGCAACACAAATAAGATATTTTAATCCCTCCGCCACATTTCTCGAATGCTTTCCTTGGTTTAATTTATCTCGGTATTTAAGAAATCTCTATAATAAAATAGAGTTTGAGACGCTACACCTGCAGACGCTTCACAAAAAGAGGAGAGAGAGTACCTACCATGGGGATTAGGGTTGATGATGGGAAGATCCAGGGTTGGTGATAGCTCGCGTAACCTTTTTCAGATGGTGGCCTCCATTAGTATTTCCGAGTATATACCTCGCCAGGCCCCATTTAAAGTCGCGGTTTCTTCAATGGGCTGCATTTAAAGCCTCAGATGGTTCGATGGGCCGTGTTGGGCGTTAACCCTTAAAAGACAACGCGGTATTTTGTTACCTAAGAGTCGTCCCCGGTCATTTTGGCAGCGTTGAAAAAAATTTACCCGTTTAAAAAATAAAATAAATTAAAAAGTTTGCGAGTAGGTTTAGCAAATGAATTGTCGTTCGGTAAATAATTACATAGTACTCAACATTTCCAACGACTTTACCGAGAATTGCGAGCCGAAATCAAGCCGCGTAGCATCCTCCTACCTGGAGCGAGCGGAGGGAGGGATTGACATGCTTAGCCCGTGGAGAGGACGAAAACGCCTCGCATAGGCATTAGGGGTGGAGCCGTTAGTGGAATGTTTTTCAACCGGTGTTCCGTGGAACACTGGTGTTCCTCTGGCATTGCCTAAGTCAAAGGTGCACAACTCAAAAGTTGACACGGGCCAAAATCGACCTTGATTGGACTTAGGCGGGCCACGCTACGAAATTTTGTGCATAAATATGTAAGTACACTATTGTAGATTCAGTAATTACCTTAACAAATCTTAAAATGTCTCTTAAACTCTGATCAGTCATTGCTGAACGTAATGGAGCTTCATTTAACTTCATAAGAGAGAATGTCTGTTCACACATGCGATAAATATCCGCAACAAATTTTACCTGTATTTTTTTACGGAAAACGAAAGCACCAGCTGAGTTAAATCTTGCAGGGCCGTCTGTTGTGCACCCCTGGCCTAAGTGTTCCGCGAAATATTACACCAAAAATAATTTTTCTATAAATTTAGATTTCTTAATGAATTTAAAAATAAAAAGTATTTTAATTTTGCTCTCACGCCGTAAGTCCATCTATCGGGAAAGCAGAGAGTAGCAGGTTACAACTTCTAAACTGCTGCAGTACGCATGAGCGTTCCCACACCATGGTAAATATATATGCGTATGTATATATAGGTGAATAAGATGAAATATACTTGAAATATATACAATGAATATCTACATCTACATATTACCCTGCAAGTCACCTTGACGGTGGATGGCAGGGGGTGCCGCGCACCAAGTTCCTAACTAATTATTATTCACAGTTATCTATTGTGGTCACGTATTGTCCTAGGGAAAAAGGACTCCTTATACCTCTCCGTCCTACTGTCTATTTCGCGAATCTTGTCCTCATTATCCCTCCGTCCGATATACGTTGGTTGTCGAATAATATCCTTCATTTCATTTACGAATATCTCCGACCTATATTTATCTAGAAGTTTAAGTCTCGCCTGTAATCTACGATCTTTCAACGATGGCCAACTCAACTCTTCAATGAGTAACGTAACGCTCTGTTTTTTATCGTAATTCTTTTTCACGAATCTAGCTGCTCGCCGCTGTATTTTTTCTAAATCCTTTATGAGTCCCCTCTGATATGGATCCCAAACCGCTGCTGCGTATTCCATTTGAGGTCTAACCAAGGATAAATAACAGGATTCTCTCACCTTTTCCGTGCTTTTCCTGACTATCCTACGCACAAAAGCCAACTTCTTATTTTCCGCACCTATCACTCGTCTTATGTGGGTGTCCCAAGACAGGTCACGATTCAAGGTTACCCCGAGGTATTTCACGGATTCCGAAACAGGAATGCTCTCACCATCTATCGAGTAGGTAAACACGGGCGATGGGCTTCTAGATTTCCAAAAGTTTAGAACGTTACTCTTTTTCTGATTGATTTCTAGCTGCCATTCCTTGCACCAAACAGATAATGCATCCAGATCATCCTGAAGCTGACGATGGTCGCTAGGACCACTAATTTCTCTATAGACTACGGTGTCATCCGCAAAAAACCTGATATTACTTTTCACAACTGAGCTGATGTCGTTTATATAAAGCAAGAAAAGCATAGGTCCGATCACACTACCCTGCGGCACTCCAGAGACTACATCTGCCACACTCGAGGACTTACCATCGATGACTACTTTTTGTTTTCTATTCCAAAGGAAAGCGCGAACCCAGTTAATGACTTTAACATTAACACCAAGATTTCCCAATTTTAATAACAACTTACGGTGAGGAACCTTGTCAAAAGCTTTTCTAAAATCAAGGAACACTGCATCGACCTGCTTATTATTTTCGCCGCATGATAAGACATCATTCACAAACAGACCGAGTTGGGTGTCACAGGATCCACCTTTTCTGAAGCCATGTTGACAGCTGACTAAGAGCGATCTACTCTCGTGATAACGCATTGTGTTGCTAAAAATAATGTGCTCCAAAATCTTACATGATAATGATGTTAGAGAAATCGGCCTATAATTTTCGGGGTTTTCTTTGTCACCTCCCTTGTGAATGGGTGTGACGTGTGCTAGTCTCCAATTATCAGGAACCTCACAGAGGGTAAGAGATTTCTCGAATACTATCCGAAGGAAGGGAGCTATTTCTTCTGCTTGTTCTTTTAATACACACGCGGGAAATCCTTCTGGTCCTGGGTTTTTGTTGGGCTTTATCGCACCCAGTTGCTTCGCTATTCCTGCCTCAGAGATTTTAATATTATCTATCCGAGTACATCCATTGGGAATAAGATTATCTTCAAGTCTATCTCCACCTGCCGTGAACGCCTTCGCGAAGTAAACGTTTAGTAGATCGGCCTTGGCGAAAGCGTATACAGTCCGAAGGGGCTTAGGATGTCTTTTGAGCTTTAATTCGCACTCCGCATACACAGCTCGATGGTCGCTAAGTCCCTCCTCTGTGGATACCTTAGTTATCCTATGCGGGATGTTAGAAGCAAGCAAGTCGAGAACATTGCCCGAACGCGTGGCTTTTCGTACCATCTGGATTAAGGAGTATTCATGAAACGTGTCAATTAAGGCTTCACACGATTCGCGTTCTTTACCTCCCGTAACGAAACATAGGTTTTCCTAATCGATTGACGGTAAGTTAAAATCGCCTCCAATTATCACATAACCGTCGTTCATAATACATCTAAGCTCGGCGAATTGCTTCTCTAAACTAAAAAACTTTGGCATTAGGTGGTCTGCAAAATAAGCATAAATATATCTTTTTCGAATTACCCTTACCTAGGCGGCACCACACGCTCTCGGTCGTTTCATCGATAATAGGGATCTGACAACTATCGTACCTTTTACTTATTGCCAAAAATACTCCGCCACATATTCTATGTGCACGGTCTTTTCTGTACACTCTATAGCTTTTCGGAAAAATTTCTTGGCTAGCGATATCTTCGGTGAGCCAACTTTCCGTACCTATAACTACATCAGCATGCAACGTGCGAATTACGTGTTCGAGTTCGGCAGACTTCCTACGAATGCTGCGGCAGTTTAAAACTACAATATTTAATTTCTCGTTATCGCCTGAAGCAATAACTGCTCTATTACGGTTTTTGCAGGTGGACTCTCTCACTTCGCGACCAGAAACTGTATTATACTCGATGCCCCTATGAAATCTTCTATTACGCCTACACCCTACCCTGCTCTCTAATCTAAAAAAGACCTACCATGGTCGAAGATCCTACACGCTACACTCTGTGAAGCCTCGGTCGTGTAATGGACTCCAGAGCCATTTAGGGGTACCCTACACGATCCGAGAACCGGCCAGAGATCAACGAAGTCGACTCCCATGCCCACACAGAAATTCCATAGCCTTTGGTTTAGCCCCGCCACCCGGCTCCAAACCTCCGAACCACAGTCAATCCGCGGGACAATACTACAAATGGTGAGCCGCACATCAGAACCCGACTCCTCTCGGACACGAGTGACCTCGGCGACCAAGTCCTCAAAAGAACTTAGAATCTCCTCGGACCCGCGCTTCGAGGCGTCATTAGTCACAACATGGACCACCATCCGCAGCTTAGAGCAACCCGTTGACTCCACCGACTCCCGTACAGCCCTCGTCACTTGGGGGACCGTTCCTCCTGGTATACACCTGGAGAACACCCTCTCAGCCACTCCCTCCCGGCGGGCCCGAGTTAGCAAGGGAGCCATAACACGCCGGACATTAGAACTACCTATTACTAGAAGCCCTCCCTTCCCACCCCGACTTCCCATAGATCCAGCCTCCGCCAAAGAGGCGGGAGCGGATGCGAGAGCATCGGCCGAAGTGTCGTCCTCCGACAACGCCGCGAACCGATTGCTAACTGGAAGAGGGTCTGCCGAGGCATTCCCAGCTCCCAGCCTTCGCAGGACCACCCCACGATCCCCCCGGTTGGAGACCACTCTCCAATCGTTGGGTTTCAAGATTGGAGCGACCCCAGCCCCCGAAGAGGTCCCACAAACACCCTCGATCACACCACCGACTTTCGCACTCGAGCGCACCCGAGTCGCCATCATGGCGCGGTGAGTTCTCGGGGATGGATGCGTTCTCCCAACAAGAACAAGGGCCGACTCCGCTCTCGCCACCCTCCGATGGAGGTCCGTAACCTCTCTTACCAGCTCCGTGATTCGAGACCTCATTCCCTGAAATCAGCGTCGCATAGAAAGGAGGAAACGGGAATCCTAGGTGAAGCCATCCTAAACACTAATCTGTACTAGCTACGAATTAAATTAAACTTCAAGCTAAGGTTATACTAAGTGACTAACTAATTCGTGGACTTAAGGTCTACGCTAGAGAGGAACGCAGGTAAAAAGTGAAAGGGAAGCGCTGACTCACCGCACAAACAACGTTAGCGAACAGGCAAGATAGAAACACAAGCAAGCGTTAAAATAATTTAAATTAGTACACCAACAGCCAACCATATTTGAAGAACGGAAGTCAGATGATGCAACGTAGCGAAGTTAGCATATTAAATAAAATTTAAAAATTGTAATTAAAAATAAAAATTGTAATAGGTACAATTTTAGGTCATTGCCCTTTACCTACCCGCACCCGTCGGGAGTGGCGCTATAGGTGACGAGATATGGAACTACGTAGTGTACGAGAAAAGGAATTACGTACCGTAAAACTGGGCTACTTAGCTCCAATATTTAAGTTTTTTCAAAAGAAAATGCTCTAATTACCTAATTCGTTAAAAAAATCAGGAAAGTGATTCGTTGTAAACTGCAACACTCTAAGAGCATATTTAAGCGATTTTTGCTTTTTATCATAATTTCTTAATATATTTATAAATTTTTGAAAGTGGGGCAAAGTCGCCCATACGGGTGGGCAACTTTGCTCCACATTAACAACCAACGCTATATTGCTGGATAGACATGGCAAAGTAAAGTACAACCATCACATTTTCTCTATTACGATTATAGGAATATGAAGTGCTGACTTGGAGTGAAAATTTTCATTTTTTATGGCCAAAATACCCAAAAAATAAATAAATATTTCAGTATTTGGAAAAAAGTACAAAAATACCGCAGAAATGGTTCATAACCTTTGTCATATAGGTAATCGGAATCTTTGTAATCATCCAATAAACTGTAGCTCAAGGATATTGACAAATCCTCGTTTGTTTAATCTTTGAGGGGGATTTCATTCATAAAATAGTTCGTCTTTGTTCAGTGGCCCCTTCCAAGCTTTCAAAGACTTGGTCATTGAAATCGTCTTTAAGGCTGGTTCACACTGGAGGGACGGTCGAATGACGGTCGATTTGAGGGCTTTATTAGGAAGAGGACTATTTTTGCGGAGATCATTCACACTTGTAGGTCGCGACACGGTCGCATTCCGACCCTACCTACAGCGTGACGTAGTCTATGGATGCTCCTAATTAGCAGAAAGATTCAAGCTCACTTCGGATGTCACCGAGGATTGCCGATAGTAGCCGAAGTGGCTAGGACTCGAAGGGGCTTGGGACAAAAGTTCCCTCCTCGAGCGACCCAAGGGGTTCGTGCCAAGGTATGACCGCATCCTCCCCTACAAGTGTGATCGTATTTGGGACTTCTCCATAGAAATCCCATTGAAAATAGGATTTTAGGTTACATTTCTATTACCGTAATCCAATACAAAACTATTAAACTCTCTAGGGCGATAAGATAGCCCCAAAAGAAGGGGGTAGAAATGCGCCGAAACGCTAGGTCGAAACTTCAAGACAGGTTTTGGTCGTAAGGGTTAGCTGAAGTTATGCGAATAATTTTAACACCCACCCATATCGAAAGATACAACCAGGATGATAAAATACGTGAAATCAATTATAGCGCATATATTGAGATTAGTTTCATTGAGGGAGTGCTGAAGGGAGGAGGAGGTGGAGGGGAGACACGATAGGGCTCACGCAAGCCAGTTATTGCAATTTTGGTTGGTTCAGGGAGACAGTTGTTATAAACGTAAGTTATATCCATTTTTAAAATGGTTATTAAGATATTTGACTCTAGGAAGCTGCAAATTAATACCGCCAATCCACTCTCCTCTGAAACAAATTCTCGCGCAATGCGAGCAAATTACACGTAATAACCGACATTCATTCGCCCTAATAAAAATCTGCTACGAAAGTTCATTTTTACCCTCACCTAATATGTATAACGATTCTATTGCCAGTTAATTGGAAGCTCACCCGCAGATTGTTTTTACGAAGAATTTTCGGTGATCGTAATTGGAAGTTGAAACTAATCACTAAATTAACTATGTTGCCCGCCGAAATGCATATTTCTTGCTGCGTGGGCCAATTTTCCGCCCTCGGCTTCTATCGCCGTCCTCTCGGCAATAAACTACAAGCTGAGGAGCTAAGCATTCAGTCAGGAGGTTTTTGGATATAGAGGAGGAGAAGGAAAAAAGGAGAGGTCAAGGGTAGGGAATACGTGTGTTGGTATATCACAGCCGGGAAATTCCTGAGAAATTTCAGGTAACAGGAAACTCATATCGTCAGGTTTTACGCTAAATATTTCATCCTGTAAGATATTGGATATTTAAAATATGAAGAAATTGGCGGTTTTGTAATGAATGAACAGTTTAACTAATTGCCGAAATAACTTAGCTTCAAATTGGTAAAAATATGACCTTACAATATCCAAGAAAAAGGTTGCGAAAAGTAGGTACGTGTTTAGGTTAAAAAGCAGCCGTCGTCAGTGGTAATTCATCTAATATCTACCATCAATTATTTATCCAAACCATTACTCTTAGGTGCCAAAATCATTTCTCTAAATGTGGCCAGACTGGAATAGGAGCTCAATTATAATTATTCAAAAATCTGAAACAATATCATTTGCCAAGCATTCAAAATGCTTTTGTTAATATGTCTATCACGGAAAATAATTGAATCCGCGCCATGCAGAGGTAGTTAAAGAGAGGGAGAGGTTGATGAAGATGGTGCGATGGAAGTATAAGTAATAATAATGATAAATTGGGAAGGAAAGAAAGAATAGTTACAGAAAGATTAAAACATGGAGAGAAAGAAGGAAAGGTTTGAGACGGAGAAAAATGGAGGGAGAAAGAGAGAAAGAGAGGGGGGAGAGAGGGAGAGAGATAGAGAAGGGGAAAGGGAGAAAGAGAAGGGGAGAGAGAAATGGAGGAGAGAGAGAGAAGGGGAGAGATTGAGGAGGAGAGGGAAAGGGAGGGAGGAAAAGGAATGTAAAATAAGGAGTGTGAGTATCACAGCGAGAGAAACGGAGGGTGAGGAATAGGTGTAAAGAGGTATGATAAAAAGAATGAGAAAGGTATAGTGTGGAGTAAAGAGGGAGAAAATGGAATAAAGAGTACGAGGCCTGTGGAGGAGGGTAAATGAATAAGAAGGTGGAGAGGATGGGAAAGGGAGGGAGATGGTGGTGGGACAGCTAAAAGTGGCAAGTGAGAACCATGCCCCAGCCGGGTACATCCCCACCCACCACCTCCAATCCTCACCTCCATTGCCTCTCTCCGAGTGTGTGGGTATTTTTGGCTAATCAACCTCTTGGATTTTTATTACCATAGCTCCTTCCACATCGATCACACATAATTGATACGAAAGTTTTTTCGGATCCTACTTGCGCCTGACCAAATATTTAATTAATGTTTGTAAACAAACAAAAAAATTAATAAAGAAATGAATTTTTTCGATCGATAAAATTAAAATCGATTTCTTCTTGAATAGATGATATAACATGGCTTACCTCATAGTCCCGCTGAGCTAATTATTGTATTCGTTTTCGAAAAAAAACACTATTGAGAACCTGATGAAAACTGGTGAATTTAAGTATTAACTGAAAATTCATTCGTGTCTTCCGTCTTTTGAATATAATTACCGACCCTTTAGATGAAATTATTTCCTTATTTCACTCGTTTTTTGAGAGAAATTCGGAAGGTCTCAATAACGCAATCCAAATTATAGCGACATACCTATATTCATTTGCGTCCTCAGAGGGGCATGAGGTGTTACTTGCGCCCCCTCCCACCCTATTGTCTGGGAATAAACATACATAAACATAAATAAGGGAAACCTACCTTTTCAAATAACAAAACGATAAATATCATTGAAATTGAATGTTACGTGTAGCTAGAGCGGAGTCTGTAGTACCTGCATCATTGCACATGCCTCAAGCCTACCCGGGCTTTTACTCCTTATAAAAGTTGCTGTAGGCGTCCATAATTGCATCATTCTACATCACTCATCCAGTCGAATTCCCCCACCCCCCATCGCATATCCTCCTACATACAACCCATACACAAAACACGCGCACATACACACACATTGCGCATTCTCGTGTCGACTGTCAGTAACTTCCATTGTAGATCACCAACCCCCCAGACGGCGGTCCCCCGGTGATTAAATCCTTTTGGTGTCAAGGGAGGAGTTTTTAGATTATAACTTTTCTGGCTGACCGAAAAGAGAGAGAAAGAGAAGAGTGGAGATGGGAGGTGGCACCGGATGGACGGGGGTTGAGGTCGCGTGGGCGGCCCTTTCTCCGCCCCTTAAATGCCTCTTTCGCCCTCTGCGGCACTTTGTTGCTCTGCCGAAGGATGGCGCCACCGATTGCCTCCCCTTCATCGTGCCGAGTCATGCGAGGTGGATGTGTAGCGGTGGATTGGAGAGGGCCCCGTAAAGGTTACAATGGAATGAAAGTTCTTCTCCGCTACGAGTAAGATTGAAGTTACGAGTATCTTACGGAAGCCTTTGGCGCTCCGATTAAATCTTCTTTTCCGAATGGGCAGCGTATCCACGCGAGTTATCCAGTGTCAATAAAAATGTTGAGCTTCAATGAACGGTAAATGGGGAATCTTATGGCGGTCCTTAGACTGAAACGATTTAGTTAAATTGTGCTGGTTAGCAATTAAATTGTAAATAATAAAAGCATGATGGTTTTATTTGAATCGCTTTAATGTTAGCTAAAGGCAATTTAAAGGGTTGGTAAATCTTGGGAGTGCAATCGTTTTAACGCGGCATATATTTTTAGTGTAGAGATGAAGTACTTCATAGAAATTTTTGGCACCTCTCTCGGTTGAGTTTAGAAGTAAAAAAATAATTTACGCAATTCTATGCCATTTACCGAATGTGAAGCGAAATGAAAATGTAATAACGGAATCCGTTTTCGCCATGAGACTCGTAAGGCTTTCTTACATCGGCTTCATTTGAGAAATACTATGTTGTCGAATCTCAAATCAACGTGTTCAAGGGATCAGTGGGGTTTCAGATTTTCCGGTTGGGATCCGTAGGTTGAAAACGATTGAACAACCTTGCCGTAGAATATTTTTTGTCTTCAATTTGAAACTTTAAAACTATAGAATATACCATTTATTCATAATTAAAATGAATGATTCCAAAATATGAGTTACGGAGCTCTCTTTTTAGATGCAATCAAAAGTATGATTTGAATCAGTTTCTAAGTTGAGTGCGTAATTTGGGATAAAGCCATAATCAAGATAGCTCAAGATAAAGACGCGCATTTTGGCAACAAACCTACTCCTCTCAGAAGCAGTTGTTGGCGGTTAATTTTAGAAAGAGCACGCTAACTATCGATGAAACCCCTCTGATGACGGATAATTTGCGCTTGAAGCGACCAAAAATTTTACATACCCGTGCTTTCGCCGTAATATCAACATCATACATCTAAACCGCGAAGGAGGAATAATTCGACATGTTAAAAATATAAACCTATCAACGACACGTAAATCAGCGAAATGGCACTTATTTTACCAACTTTTATTTCTTCCTGCATTCCTTGCATCAAATACTATCTTAGGAATGTACTAATCCTCAAAGCAGCCGTTGAGTTTTTCAGAGACCACTCAATAGTGTTTGAATGGGGTCATCCGGAGCTAAGAACAAAAAAGAAACGGCCGTGGTGCACATAAAAAATGTTTCATCCGGTCACGGGTATCGGGTTCATCGACGTGAAAATAACGTCTTCATCGTTGGGCGGGAAGGGTGCGGGGGAGGAGCTTGGGGTTGGGGAGGAAGATTTGACCGAAGGGTCGGCACGCCTTCTTTCTCCGTGGGAGAGTCACTTATCTACCGCAAGTGGTTCCTGGGTTCCCGGAGTCGCTTTAGTCTTGCTATTCGTTTATTTCCCACAGCCACGGCTTTGTTTGGGTGAGAGAAGAAGGGGAGAGAACCCCTGCGTTGCATACACCTTCCACAGTTGAGTAATGATGGGTGTCGTGTGCGATAGTTGAGCATTTCGGTTCGAGAAAAATGTTGTTAATTTGACGAAAGTTAGGGGGCAGTATAATGGGGTTATCATTACGTTACCTTTTGGGTCATATTATTTTTTCATCCACTGAGATCCGGAGGGATAGGAGACGGATGTAACTTCGGAGGGAATCTTAGGTTTAGGGAAAATATTCTATCTCTCTTCGAGAGATTATCGCGAACGCGGCTCTTTAAAGTTAGTATGTGGTTCTTTTAAATTTCCATTTAGAGGCGTGTCAACATTTTTCAATACAGAACACAATGGCGTAATGTGATTTGACACGTGTTGGGGATGGCTAAGAGAAATACACCTTATATCTGAATTGCTTCGGATACAGGTTATGTTTTACTGATCGTAACTTAGAGAGCACAGAACGGGCGCCGTGCAGCTTCTGCAGATTATCGTATGCGGCTCCTTGGGTAAGTAAGTCTGGCCATCCCTGGAATATAGAGACGAATCCGTCATCCTCTTTCCGACGAATTTTTTCTGAAAAATTCGACGTCGTTCTTTTCAAGGCGCATGGCGTAGTTCGTCTAGTTTAGGGATAGGAAATACGTGGCACGCGTGCGATTTTACTTGACACGCCTAAGCTTGTATTTTCTGTATAAAATATGAAGTTTCTTAGAGAAGGAATTAACTTGTGGCACGCGGAAAAATTCTGATGATTCACATTTCTTTCACGACACGCGACGGCACGGAAATTTTCCCGATAAAAACTTCATCACGCGCCTTATACCTCTTAGTCGTACTTTAAAGATGAGTTAATATTTGTAGACATTTCTGGCCGTTTATTTTTCTCCAAATAACGAATTTCCCATTTAAAGCAATATAATTCCAACACTTTGATCATTGCGCATCAAATTCAAAGAATATTTGATTTATAATCTACGAATTGGATTTAAACTGTTGAAATTGATTATCGATGAATTTCAGACTTTTTTCTGGATTAATACATCCATTCTTACATAAATGCAAATATTCGTGATTCGAGTATTGTTTAAACCAGTGGTAAAAAATACAACTAAAACTTACTCGCCACTTGACAAAATCCACATGCGCATAATTAATTTAATGCTGGCTTAGGCTCGTAATCAGCTGGAAAAGTACGGCGTGAAACAAACTTTATCAATGGAAAATCAAAAATATGCTCTGGAGAGAAAAATAAAATATCTATCTGTAATTAGTGTTATACGGAAGGGAAAACTACATGGACGATAGTTATAAATTTCGTACAGCGACAAAGACTACTACAACTGCTCGTATACTGGTTTGAGGAAATAAATGCCCCAAATTATAGCGTTCGTTATTCATTGCATAATCTTCTTAAGAATGTACGTTAATTTGAACATGGATGTATTTTCGATTAGGTAGATATCGAGAATAACTAAGTTTTGACTATTATGAGTAGAAAGGTGAATTTCGGGGCGTTAAATATTTGAAACAGAAAGAATAATTATCCAATATGGAAGTACTTACACTCTTCAGGCCATCATCGTCTTCCTCATAGTTCCTTTAGAGTTAAATCGGAGTGATCGGCAAATTGGGAGTCCATGATTTTTCGAACATATATTTCGGATATGTCTATTTGACAGTATTTTTCGAACCTTCTCTTCGCCGTCAATGCCAGTTATTTTTTCTTTCTTCGAACAATTCCGCGATCATCCTTAAACGATTATGAAAAATGAGCAATTGGTAGTTTAGGAACAAGCGTTGAGTTATAATGATAATTTTAAATATGCACGAAATATACAATAAGTTCACAGATGTAATACCATAATAAAATTCATATGCTACTGATCATCAAAACGTTATTTTCCACTTTTATGAAGTATTATATTAAATGCGGAACATTCAATATTTCGTGTTTCGCATTGCAACCGCAATAAGCACAAATGAAGTGAATTCGCAGAAAGTATTTTTATTTTCATCAATCAAGGTCGTAGTGCTTTTCTTATGATGAAAAGTGCCCGAGGCCAATTAATTGCTATAATTGATACTTTTATATTTTCTCGTCGAATAGGTCACGTCTGCCAATAAACCTGGATTCGTGTGTGATTCCGCCATCCGGCCTGGAAATCCTTTCGATGTATGTATTTGACCGATTCGCCATGATAGAACAAGATGATGAACTATGGTATATGCCGGGAAATGACTGGAACCTACCTTCGTATAATTGCTTCGTGAACCTAAGGATTTATTTTGGTTTACTAGGCAATCTTATACACTAAAGGCTTTGATGTAAGCGTCAGATACTGTATATACTAACAATGGAAAGATTGCTTGATATGCAAAATATGTCAAAGAATATTACATCAGCTCCTATACACATCTCTAAAAATTAAATGCTCCCATAAAAGCCCTCAGATATTTTTTATCACAATTTTTATGTATTCAAATGTTCACAATGTCATCATTGAGCTATAATTGGCCTAATAAAAATACATTCTTTATTGATTTCATAATCTTCTCAAGAATGTAGGTTTAATTGTAACAGGGTGATATCTTCGATCAAGTAGAAACCCAGGGTATGCAATTTGAGAAGTGAAATATCGGATAAATGAATTTAACGGTGCTGTATAGTAAAAACACAGAGTATAATAATTAATTATGGAAGTAAAAAGTCATCAGACACTCATCGCCATTTTTATAGATCATCTTTGGGAGGTAATTCTGAATGACTGGGAAATTAGTGGTCCATTACTTTTCCAACATGTATTTCGGAAATGTCTACGATTCGCAGTATTTTAGAACCTTCTTTTCGCCGTTAAACCCAGATCTTTTGTTAGTCTTCGAACATTTCCGCGAACACCCTTTTAAGATTATGAAAAAGAGCAAAAGGTAATTTAGGAACAAGCGTTTAGTAATAATGATAATTATAAATATGCACTAAATATCATATTCTGAGAAAAGAAGAAATATCTCAATAAATATTCAAATGCTGTTAATCATCAAAATTTTATTTTACACATTTATGTAATTTTACATTTAAAACAAAGCGTTTTTATTCGTGTTTCGCATTAAAACCGCAACAAGCACAAATGAATTTAATTAGCATAAAGTAATTCTATTTCCAGCTATATACGTCGTCTTGCTTTTCTTATGACGAAAAGTCCTGGAGACCCCTTAAATGCTCTCAGCTATTTTTTGTATCAGAATTTTTTCAAATTCAAATTGCGAGTATATCATCATTGAGCTATAAATGGTCTAATAAAAATACATAGTTTATTGATTCTAAAATCTTCTCAAGAATGTAGGTTTAATTTGAACAGGGTGATATCTTCGATCAAGTAGAAATCCAGAGTATACAATTTGAGAAGTCCAATATCGGACATGTGTATTTAACGGTGCTAAATATTAAAAGCACAGAATATAATAATTCAATATGGTAGTAGAATATACTTACATTCTCATCGTCTTTTTCATAGGTCATCCTTGGGAGGTAATTCTGAATGACTGGGAATTTAGTGGTCCATGATTTTTCCAACATATATTTCAGAAATGTCTCCGATTCGCAGTATTTTTGAACCTTCTTTTCGCCGTTAAACCCAGATCGTTTATTTGTCTTCGAACATTTCCGCGAACATCCTTAAACGATTATAAAAGATGAGCATTTGATAATTTAAATACCAGCATGGAGTATTATTCATCATTTAAATATTCTCGTATTCTCGAAAATACAAATGCAGAGCGCAGAAATAATATCATAAAAACTTTTCATGTTCTAATAATCATCGTAACGTTGTTTTACACAATTAAGACTGTTTTATAAGTTTGGCCACTCACCTTAATATGCAATTTGCACCGCCTCAGTCATAAGCACATTTGAAATGAATTCTCAGAATGTAATTTGTTTTCTAGCAATCGTCGTTGGCAGGCAATTTCGCGAACATTTTTTAATTTTCTGGAAGGAAGAACATTTGTTAGTACATTACATCTTTGAGTAATATTATTCAATAAAATTTGCTCTTTATAATTTTTAAAACTTTTTTATTCGTACAAAATCATTTATATAGACGCCGAATAGGAAATATTGGTCTTCCAGTTATTTACACAATTTATAACCCTTTTAAATTTAGGCGACCCACCTTTTTCAGGTCTTCTCGCAGCATCCATCGCAAGCATCTTTGTAAGTAAGCCACATACAATAATCCTTTTTCCAGTGATCGTCGTAGGTCGGTGTTTTATGGAGAGGATGCTTTTATCCGACTACTTAATATAACTTAATATATATTCTTGTCAAGTAGGAGCATCACCTTATTTAAAATGACTGATATTTGAAATTATTTTCTATATCACTTACGGCAATCTGAATTTGATGTCAATCACGTTGGCTGTCACCTGAATTATTCATGTTTTCCAATGTAACGACTTTTTACTACATGTATATTCCATGATTTTACTCTTAATTTTTACTTCGTCGTAACAGGAATCTCTCCTTCGTACTCGTGAGCTTCCACAGAAACACCTCTAAATCCCCATCCTAGTTTTCCTGTTGGTTGCAAAATTTCACAACACTGTTTATAAGTCTACCGAACTTGAAGGAACCTCTTTTGTTCAAATGCAGTCCATCACGGCCCAAGTCCCCTTCACCAATCCAGCAATTAGGATCAGCAGAAAGCAGACCCTGTTTACTGCACACCCAGTCTATCCCTTCATATATATAGTCTATTCTCCCATTATCCATATCACGTCTTCTAATTATTCCACTAATCACAATCTTGGCACCCGGATGGATGGATGGATGTCATGTCACCCCTGCCAGGGCGCGAAGAGCAGTTCCCAGCGCTGCCGCGCTGTTGCCTGCTAGGAATCCTGAGAATCACGGCACAATGAAAAGGGAGGTAATTTAATTTAGGCAACGGAAAGGGATAATTTTGGTTTTTTATGTGGGCCTGCTGCTGGCAATTCATAATCCCAGAGAGAGGAAAAGAGGGGGTTCGTTGCATTTGGAGCAGATATTTATTGTTTAGGCGCCGTAGGAAGTCGAGAAGGGGAGGGATTTTCAGGTCTTTATGTAGATCATCGTAGCATTTTATTTTGGAAGACTGGTAATTTCTTGATTTTGGTTTTACCGCAATAAGAACATACAGGAGAAGCATAGGTCAGTATCGGGCGGATCATTGACGTGTAGAGGATGCATTTGGTCTTCATTGACATTGGGGAGTTTCTGCTGAGCATGCTTTCTTTCTTTCTTGATTCCGGTTGCTTTCTGGAGTGTTTTCTGCAAGTGGGAATTCCATGTTAATTTTTTATCCATGGTGACCCCTAAAAAAGTTGCTTCATTCTTGCGAGGTATAATGGAGTTGTACAGTTGGAGGAGGGCGCCTTCGCCTTTTTTGGGGTGACGGGAGAAGACAACATTTATACATTTGCTGGGGTTAACTTTCAGTTTCCATACAGTCATCCAATCCTCAATTTGGCGCAAGTGGTCCTGGAGTTGATCGCTGGCGGGGTTTGCATCCCAGTGGCGGGCAGCGATGGTGGTGTCATCTGCATACAGGTAAAGTTGGGTGTTATCTGAGCGCGGGAGGTCGTTGACAAAGACATTAAATAGATATGGGGGAGAGAACGGACCCTTGGGGTACTCCGGCAAGGCATGGAAAGGTGGGGGATGAGGAGGTGTTGATATTAACAAATAATTTACAGTTCCTGAGGAAGGACTGCAGGATTTTGAGGAGGTAAAGCGGAGGTTCATAGGCAGACAGCTTGAAGAGGAGGGCCTGTGGCCAAACTTTATCAAATGCCTTTTCTAAGTCAAGAAAGGCGGCAGTTGTCAATTGGTTAGAGTTAAACCCATCTGTGATGTATTCGACGAGTCGTAAAATCTGGTGGGAAGTGGAGGTGCGTGATTGAAACCCGGCTTGTTTATTAATAATGAGGCGATTGGAGCGAAGAAATTGTTGAAGTCGGTTGTTGATTATCTTCTCAAAGACTTTGGCAAACGTGGGAAGGAGACTAATGGGACGGTAAGAAGAAGGGTTGGTGGGATCCTTTTGTGGTTTTGGTATCATGCGGATCATGGCTATTTCCAAGCTGAAGGAAAGTAGGATCAGAGGAGGCAGGAGTTGAAAAGGTTACATAAAAAGGATAAGAATTCATTGGGAAGGTTTTTCAGGACTTTGTTTGAGATCTTGTCCGAACCTGGTGCTCATTTTTTCTTGCTGGTTTTGATGATTTCAGCCACTTCTCCAGGGTAAGTGGAGAACGGGTCAGAAGTTGCAGATGAGGTTGTTCCACGCCTGTACGGATGCGGAAAAGGCTGACCTGATGGCAACCTATTTGGAAACAACATTCCAGGAAAATCCTCCAGGCCCGGAAACACCGGATTTGACGGAGGACACGGAGGAGACAACTGAGGAAGAAGAGCTACTTCGGATACTGCCAAGTGCAGTTCACTCCATTCTGACGCATCTGCCCCTTCGGAAGGCGCCGGGTGCAGACGAGCTGCAAAATGAAGTTTTGCGTTAGTTACCTCCTGCTGCAATTGGACATCTGACAGAGCTCTTCAACGCTGCCATCTAATTGGGACACCTACCAAGCACCTGGAAGACTGCAGTGGTGATCTGCGTCCCAAAGCCAGGAAAAGCCCCAACCAGGAAGGACTCCAACAGGCCGATATCCCTCCTCAATGGCATCAGCAAGGTGTTTGAAAATGTCATTGCGCCATTCATCACCTCACATACTGAGACGCAGAACATCCTACCGAGGCACAAGTTCGGGTTAAGCCGGGAACACTCAACCACCCACCAGCTTGTACTAGTAGTAGACTTTATCACCGAGTCATACAACAGAGGTGCATACGCGGTCGGAGCCTTCTTTGACATAAGCAAGGCCTTCGACCGAGTATGGCACAAGGGCCTACTCTACAAGATGAAGATACAGGGTGTTTCCGAGTTCTATTTACACTTTCAGAGAGGCGCTCAGTTGGAAGGGGGTGATGAAGGATGGTGGGGAGGGTCTCCTTGTGTCCGCCTGACCTTGCCATTCAGTTGCCACCATGGAACGGTGGAGTGAGGAGCAATGTGCATTTGCCGTAGAGGCGTATTTTAAAAGTGATGATTCTGCTACAGTCGCGCAAAGAAGATTCCGGACGCACTTTAATGTTGGTCATCACGGTTGTGTTCCTTCAAGGCCCACAATATTGAAATGGGTGAACACCTTCAGAAAAACTGGTCCAGCAATGAAGGAACTGCCAGGACTATCACGGGTCGTTCGCACCCCAGAAAATGTGGAACGTGTTCGCCAAGCAGTGGAGGCAAGCCCACGGCGATCGTTGCGTAAGCAAGCAGCTGCACTCAATATGTCGCTGTCATCCGTTCGCAGAATTTTAAACATGGACCTAAGTTTCCACCCCTACAAAATTATGGTCACTCAACAATATCTGCCGCGTGATTATGCTGCTAGACGAGAGTTTGCCAAACGAATGCTTGAAGTGTTAGCAGAAGATGTAATTATCTTAACAAGCGATGAAGCCCACTTCCACTTGTCTGGTTTTGTTAACAAGCAAAACTTTAGATACTGGTCATCGGAAAATCCACGCCAAATTCATGAGCGACCGTGACATAGTGAGCGGGTGATTGCATGGTGTGCCGTCGGTAACTTCGGAGTTATTGGCCCTTATTTTTTCGAGGACGCTTATGGTGTAGCGGTCACTGTTAACTCTGACCGTTATCTTGAAATGGTTCACATTTTTCTTGTACCCGAGCTACGAAGATGACGCATCAGTATTCGTCGCATGTGGTTTCAACAAGATGGGGCAACTGCCCACACTTCAAGAGCAGCAATGGCTGAATTACGTCGCTTGTTTCCGAAACACCTCATTTCATTGCAGGGAGACATTTCCTGGCCACCTCGTTCACCTGACCTATCCCCATGTGATTACTTTTTCTGGGGATACTTGAAGGCGAAAGTTTACATAAGCAAACCGCGAACTTTGCCAGAACTGAAGGAGGCTATACGACGAGAAGTGTTGGCTATCCCACGACACATGGTTCAGCAGGTGATGTTGAACTTCGAGGAGAGGCTTCAAGAGTGCCTGCGCCGAAATGGTCGTCACTTGGAGGACACAATTTTCAAAACATATTGAGCATACTTTCAGAATCTGGTTTTAACATTTCAAAATGGCATATTCTCATGTACAAATTTCATTAATAAAATTTCTTAAAAAAATTTTGTTCTGTTTTTTCTCTGTTTAAAGTGTAAATAGAACTCGGAAAAAAATTTAAAAATCCTTCCTGGCCTCTCCCTCCATTGCCGGTTCACTAGCGTCTTCCCCTCCGGGTTCATCTTCCACTTTCATTGCTCCCTGTAAAAAATAACTTTACCTGCTACGGAATCGTTTTTCTTTTCTATGACTTGCATCTCAAATATCGAAATGTAAATGAAACTTCATTGAATTTATGCTGTAGGTAACATTTTGACTAAGGTTTAAATGGTTCATTTAAAATCGCGCTCGAAACTACTCGGATAAATATTAGTCCGAATATTGACAATTATAAAGTCGAACTAGTAAGTCTGAAAATATTTTTGCGATTAGCTAAGGTTAACATTCTCTCAGAAAAATCTTAGCGGAATCACAATCACCTTCCTTGTGGAACGGCCTTGCATGGGCTGTTTTTCTCTGTTTGGATAAATGTTTTAAGAAAACACTTTAACAAGTCATAAAGCGTAACCAGTTTATCCTAATAAAATTATTTATTAGAAAAAGTTATCTAATAATTTTACAGAACAAAATATACAGTGGACGAAATTAGCAAGTAGATACTTGTCTTTCATCAGTTTCTGAACGACATTTAAAAGTCCACTCATAACAGAAGCACCATCAAAACTTTGTGCTATAATTTTATTCGGCCTATCACCAATTAGGGGGTCAAGTTGTTTTAAAATACAATCTGTGATTGCACGAGCATCATGTCCGTCAGGACAGATGTTCCAGAACCTTTCTACCGGTTTTCCGCCTACAATGTAACGTAATACAATGACTACCTGAAATTGACATGACACATCAGTAGTTTCATCGACTATCAATGCTATATAATCTGCTTTTTTAATTTCATTGCGAACTTCTTCGTGGTATACTTCTAACATGCATTTCAGCAACTCATTCTTTAGTTTAAGACGTACATTTAAACACAGCTGATTGACTAAGGTGAACTTTTGTCTTTATCTAACTTAGAACTAAACTGGATTAACTGACGAATAACTCCTTTGTTTTGTGACTCATCCGATTCATCATGCCCTCTCAATGTTAATTCTAATGCCCCACAAAAACGTATACAATTTATAATCAAATTTTATACGTACCTATTTTTATCTCCTTGTTCATTATGTTTAGATATAGCTAGTCGATACTGTGAGTTAAACTGACTTTGAATATTTGTTTTACCCAGCAACGATAAACTCAAAATATTGTTCATATGTTTTTAGATTATTTGTTAGTCCTCATTTTTTCCTAAATGTGTACCAAGTCCGAAATTCTGTTCCTCGGCCAGCTGACATCTCCTTGGAAAAGAACACAAGGAAAACAAAAAGACGCATTTTTTTCATCACACCCGTAGTCAATTGTTCTTCGAATAAATATCGGCGTTAAATTTACAACACTTTTCCTGTTTGTTGGCACACTGTTGCTTTTTAACTAAATTCAAATTAGGGAGGTCTTCCCATTCGTTTTATTTCGAGTTTATCATCGTAAGACAACGATGAAAGCACTTATCGCATTCATTGCGGAGAATTGAAACATTCACGCTCAACAATACTACACCGACCTGCTAACTTGAAGGCCGGCAGAACCAAACTGGACTTGGCCCCAACGGTCTATATTTTCAAGCGCGGGAGAGGGTAGGCAAGGGGGAGAAAATCATGCAGTGCGCATGCGTTCCACGTCTTGTGACCGAGCCAGCTAGGCGGAGGCCCGGCGCCGGACTCGCCGCCCACTCCTGTAAATTCTCTTACTGGCAGGAGTATTTTGCTGCTTCACGACAAATAAAACTTATTAAAGACTCAAAAATTGAAATCAATCTGTTCAAAAACAATTATTTATAGTGCTATTTTCTTTCTGTGAATTTTGGTAGGGCCATGGCTCCATGGAGTAATGAGTGGAATGCGACGATGAAAGGGGTTGGACGAAAGTCGAGTTTCCTGATTTTATTTCATCTGCCCGTGCATTATTCTTGAAATTATCTTTTAGCAATTTACGCATGAGAATTTAAGCCCATCATTCTTCCATAAGGGGAATGGAATCATTATGATTTTAATCCTTTATAGTCCAGCGTATGATATATCAAAACATGGAAAATACTCACTTTAAAAATCACAGATCCTTTTGAAAATGCATGACGACGTTCCAAGAGCGCTTTAATTTTAAAATGTCTACTTTTTTAATTGTCACGCCCACGTTAATTACAAACGCCGCCACAGTCATGGTATTGCCAGCCTTGATGGCCATTTGTTGGTAATTTTGCGCGTTGCGATTGCATGTTTTATGCTGAGAAGGCCCTCAGAAAGGCGTATACATGTTAGCGAATGATTTTGTTCACGTCAATCTAAAATGAGCATTTAAAAAAACTTCCACTGCAAACTGTAACTATTATTGTTATTGTAAACAAACCCGCCTCGGTGGAGGAGTAAGAAGCGCGTTTGATTCTGTAATCTAGGGTCGCAGTTTCTAATCCGGCAGTGGGCATTGGCATATCAAATCGTAATTAAGTACGTGACAATATAGGGAAACGACGTCTAGGTATAGTCCCATCATCCTCAATGCGGTTCACGCATCTGATCATATCGGTTGAAAGCATTCCTGAATCGGATTATATATTACCACGCGCACGTCGGCTTAGGTGAGAAGCCACGAACATCGTGGCAAAAACCGCGAAACCTCCCACTCCCTGTCTAAATTTCGCCGTTTGGAAAACAGCCGACAATGGAGGGGATGGGTAGCGGAAATTTTACTTCGGCGCGCCGACACGAGGCAGCGCCACGCTTCCCGCGACAGCCTCGCCACGGAATTTCGTGAATTTCGTCTATTGTTATAGGGAGTGGGAAGGGAGGGGGTGGTGCGAAAGCGGAAGAAGGACTTAAGGAAGGGGAATAGCGAAAAAGAGGATGGAGTGAGATTTCGGCCGCATGACATTGGAACATCTAAAGACGCCGACCAGAGTCTATGCAGACGTGGTCTTCATATCTTCAATACCGCGATAAAAGAGGTGTTTACGTACCGACTGATTGCCAGTTGATGGTAACACACCTCTGTGTAGATAGCAGTTATCTTAACGAGTAACCTCTACAGTAGGCGTTTCCAGGGCAGATGCGGCAGAATGGTGGAATGGGAGGGCAAAACCGAGCAAGGAAAAGATAAGAACGATGCGGCATGATCTGGTCGATATATTTTACGGCGGCGGAAATAATAAACGCTTGATTTTTGCATCACTCATTAATCGAATAGGAGAGAAATGCTTTCAGCTCAAGAATTGGGAAGTGGCCGTCGAAGAATTTCATCGCCGGACGCGCAAATAACGGGTTTTTGTTGACCAATCCGCCCCTTCGCCCCCCTCATAGCCATTTTTTTATTAACCCTAGAATGGTAACGTGAGTCACTCCGATTCACGTATTTCCTAATGATGAGTCTAACGCTGTTCGTGTTCAAACACGCTCCCCCCTCTCTTAGCGGTGCTTCCTCTAGTTAGTTGTCTATGTGCTGTTATAGGAGGAACACGATATTTTTCTCCGGTCAATGTTACCGGTTACCATTTATGCAAGAGTTACACAAGGGGCTGACGTTCCAATGGCAAAAAAGCACCCAGTTTGAGAAACTTAGTTAATGATCTGAAAGTTATGATTTGCAAATCCTTAGGAGAGGAAAAAAGGTCTCTGAAACACATCAAGCGACAAATGTCAAGAAAGTACTGTCATTTGAGCCATTATGCCAAGAGAAGGAAAACTTCTACTCTCTGCATACTTAGCAAAAACCCTATCTGTACCGATCACCAAAACAATGTGCCCTAATTGTTAATTTACATATTTATAACATTTACTACTTTTTGACTTTAACAAAAGTTATTTTAAAACAGTTTTAATGATATTTGCTTATTCCAAGTTTAAATGAGTCAAATGGACTCAGAGTTTACAATAAGCGCCTAAAAATAGCGTTACCATTCTAGGGTTAATCCAAGTTTCTTTGGCGTGTGAGTGTAAGATTCCCACGTGGTTTCCTGTCATGAACCAATCGGGGAAACGTGCTCGTGGCTTTGGTCAGTTTAAAAATTTTAGGAAGAAAGGTGACTTCCTATAGATATCTCTCTTTAGATTATAAAATAAATCGAATTTGGACGAGACATCGACGGCATTATATAGCAGCAATTGAGTTAACCAAACGCATTCCAAATTTTGTCCAGGTTTGATGGACGACTTTTACATCGATTTCAGTATTGTAACGTTTGTGTGTGCGCGGATTCGAAATAGTATTCGTTGGACTTATTAACGGAGTGCTACTGGATGAGACAGATTAAGAACAATGTTTGAAAATAATGACTCTTGTTTGTTAATTATCAAGGCTTCGTACGGTAACAAGAGTAAAAATAAACGTCCTGTGAATGAATGAATAAATGGATCGGGGGAAGGTGGGATGTAAATTTATTTTCCCATTTTTTGGTATTAAATTAAATTAATTTAAAATATCTAATAAGTACCGAAAGTCCATTTATTTTTTTAACAGCAATGACCATCAAATGTTCATAAATTAGTGTATTGAGGAATAATCGGAAAAGGCCAAGTCACACGGGAGCAAACAATACCTACGGATCTTTTTCACCCTTTACGCTTAGGGCTCCCCACATTCCGTTGGACGGTCCGTTACGTTTAAACGATTTATACCAACAAAAAAAATATATCAGCCCAACCAAATGAGTAAACTCAACCTAGTCATTGATGTTAATCTTGTCAGCCTTTGAACAGGATCGACCTGGCGGGTAATTTTCCTTAAGCGCCTATTCACAGCAGAGTTTCGCATTCTTAGGACAATAAAACTATATGTAATTTTGGTACTTTTGCTCCAGTAACACAAAATCCGTTTTAAAAAATCCTTATTGGAACATCTTAATTTTTAAACAAAATATGTCAAACAACAATAACCAGGCGGTAACATGTTGCAGGGTTAGAATATCTGTCCGGCAAGTGGTAGACCCAGCGGAATTTTTTTCGTGTTTCAAAATTATATAGACATTCTGATCAGCAGCATATGATCGCAGCCGTAAGCCAGAGCAAAGGGTTCAGAGATCTACCTAAAAGGATTTAACGATTGCTCTTTCTTAACCAAAAAGCTTGCCTTTACCAAGCACCAAGGGGGCCAACGGCTTAACGTCCCTTCCGAAGGACGGAACGCTGACTTTGCGCGGTCTCCTCAAACGAAACAAACAGGGGTCTTGGCGACCTTTGAAAAACCCTACTTTCGCAGGATTAGTGTCCGCTGCCCTTTCGAGCAGTAGGCGAGTAGCAGCCATCGTCCTAACCACTACACCACCGGCACCCCAGTTGAAAAGGTACCCACTCGTAGAGGTCTGCACGGGCCCGGGCCGCGTTGCACAGATAATTTTCGGGTTCGGGCCTAATTCAAATGATATTATTCAAACGTTAAATATATATTTTCGGGCTTTCTCGGGCTTTTCTTTTATCGCAAAGAAAAGTTTACTCGTAGTAGTGTTCATCTTATTCTCTTGACACGGAAAAATCAGTCTCTTGTCTACAAGCAGTTATTAAGGAGGACCCAGGATAAGGACCCACTTATACAATACAATGCCATGCCATGCTTCTCCTGGTCTCCATTAGAATGATAACTTGATTCCAGTTATTCAAACTACGTCATTCTATTATGAATTATGAAGACATTGAAAATATTCTAATAGAACTTTGGGAAGAAGAGAGAATGGCTCACGTCCAACATGCGACCCTACAAATGCTAATTAATTTCCTTACACCATTCATAGAAGCATCTTTGAAACTTGGGGGAGATAGATATGCAACGCTTCCGCTTGTTCTACCAATAAGATTCAACTTGCTGAATCATCTGAAGGTGTCGGCTTCTGATTCTCATCAGAATTAAAAAATCATGCTCGAAGGATTTTGAACGAAAAATTTTCCATACATAAATTGCACAGGATCGCTTCGTTCCTGTGGCCAAATTTCCGCCAATTAAGAATGCTTTCAACCCAGGAACAAGAAGAAACGGTGCTGGATGTGCAAGATATAATAGACGAGTTTAAACGTGACGAATTGCAATTAGAGTTACAAGAACCGATTGCAGTTACAACACCTGCAAATCTGTGCGAGACAAGTATAAGTGACCAACATTCTAGAAAGAGACTGAAAATTATGGATTTCAGTGTGTTCGAGGACGGAGTTGAAGTGCCAAATAATCAAAACGATGAAATCGAGAAATATCTGCATATAACTGTGGCTCACGTTGAACTTAATGACTTATTGGAATGGTGGAAAAACCACGAGGAGGAATTCAAATATTTATCAAGAGTAGCCAGAAGTGTACTTTGTGTACTAGCCACCAGCACAAGCAGTGAAAGGAATTTTAGTGTGGCCGGCTTAGTAGTGCAGGAGCGTCGAACTAGCTTAAGCAGCGAAAGTGTTGACTCCATTCTGTTTTTGCACAACAACATGCAGTAAGTGGGGTTGAAAGGAATTTCATCTTGGAAGTGCATTAAATTTGGTGAGTTAATAATTATTCTTACTTAAAATCACTTTTCTATGCTGTGATTAACCTTTCCTTGGCGATTGAGATGCAATGTAGGAACAGTGTATTTTTTCAATGGAGATCACAATTTTTCTTCTCTTTTTTAGCAAAAGGAAAACTTCTTATATCTGTCTACTCACAGCTTATTAGAAATGTTTACGGTTCAATTCATGAATCAGGTTGAGTATAAGCATTTCAACAAACATTCTCTTCCATAACCGCAAGACCCTTCGATCACCATTCTCACCCTCCGTTCCTTGCTGCATAGAAGAACGTTAACAACAACCTTTCATTTCGCCCTCTACGAGGTGGTTACGAATCCTAAAGGAAGTTAGTTGAGGAGCCTTTGGTCTTTACGAATGCAAATTCTGCTTGTTTCACTGTATTTGTTTGTATATAATACCTATGTATACCTTATTTAGTTTAGTTATAAAATTTTAGTTTTTACCACGAGCCTACGGACTTTTGTTTTCTAAAGTTGACCCATATATACCTGAGGAAAGGGAACCCAAAAAAATAGGTTCCTTTTTTCGTCACTTATTTTCCCCTTCACATAAGGGCTTTCTCTGTTGTGTTAATATTGCGTGGCCTGATGTTGCGTTTCATGCAGCGATGAAGCGAGCGGGCGAGAAGAGAACACGTCGGCATGAATCACGAACGGAGAACCTCTTCCATATGTTTTCACATTAGATTACTAGAAGTGTTTACCAGGCTATGGGTAAAATTTCACGCTGAATACAATGATGCATGTGGTCATTTTCTAAAAAAAATCGAGAAAGGAAATACATATAAGCTAATGTTTAACTTTCGAACTTTTTTCGTGTTTTGCGTCTAAATTCATTTCTGATGTATACAACGTCATATCTCCCTTTACAATGGACGAAATGTAACAATTTCTTCTGTTACTTCTGTAATGACTAAGAGTGATGACTATGCAACTAAAATGTTTATAATATGTTTATAATAATCGTCTCCTAAAAAATCAGTAATACTACATTTACTTAAAAATTTCCACTCAATGCATAAAAAAGGTGAGATGGGTAAAACTTTTCACCCAATAGGTTTAGATGGGTACAGTCGCGAAATAAAATATTTACTAATATTTAAATTATTTGTTGATTAAGATTGTACATCAATATCTTTTATAGATTTTCTGGTGATGAATGTTATGTGTAAAGTGCAAACGCGGGAAGAAAAATTAAACGATTGATGTACATTCTCTTCTACTGAGCATGTAAATATGTGTATATAGGATACTTTAAAATATATTATTTAAACAATCTATGTTTTACGTAAATTTACAAAAAAAAACTAAGAAAAATCGAAATAAAAGTTATGAATTTTTAGACATTTTTCGTACATTACCTCGACACAATCGTGTAAATTTAAAACCCCATCCGGCCGTATGGGTGGGATTTAATAAATCTCTTCCGGGCTTGAGGGGTTAAAGGAAGCATGCACATATTACTGACACGGAGGTCAGGGCAGATTTTGTGTACATCGGGCTAGATTGAAAAAAAGTCGGGCTTCGGACGGGTACGGGTAGAATATTTTAAGGTAAACTTCGGGTTCGGGCCGGGTCGGGCCAAATGCTCTTCGGGTCGGACCGGGTAAAATTCTAAAAATTCGGCCCGTGCAGACCTCTAACCCACTGTATCTTGAACGTAAACTTCCGATATATTCGTTCTTTTATAATAAAAAGCTTCCCATCGTTATTCTCTGTAACCCTCACATATCGAAACTCTTATGTTTGTAGTTTTCGTACTCATTAGGAGATAAAGGAGTTTCGCAAATAGAAGGGGGTTATCGCAAAATCCACCTCCCCCTCTCATCACTGCCAACGAACTTTTATTCTCAGTATCCCTCCTTTCTCAATATGTTTCTTTTCTCTGGGGATCTATTCTGCGGCACAGAATCGATGAAGTTTGTACGAAATGGGAATAAGAATGCATCCAGTGGAAGGCAATGAAACAATCGAGGGGGAAGGGAGACGAACACCTCTCCCTTTTAGATCACACATCGGCTCGTATTCCTTTTCTACCAAGAAATTCTTAGAACGGCTTTGCGGAATCAATTTTTGCTCTCTCAAAAATAAATAAACGAATAAATGAGCTAAATGAGCTAAATGATGTAGAGACGGGTACGGATGAAATTTTCTTAACAGGTTGCCAAACCTGTGACGAAACAGAAAAATAACCATCCTATTTATACAAAAATTGCGTTAAGAAAGAATGATTTCAATTGCTGATTTTATGTCACCGAATTTCTCGTTTTTTAGTCCATGATTAACCGGCGAAAATTAGCATTTACCTACGAAAAAACGGTCATAGAACGCTCAATATTCCCCGAGTAATTTCAAAACACTTGTCTGAAAAAGTGGGACGTACAAATTTTATATTGCGGCATATTCTTGTTTTTTAATTCCTTCTCAATAAAATCCAAATTATATTAAATTAATTCGCAATTCTAGGCTTAATGATCTAAAAAAATCGAATCACATTAATTTGCTTGTTATTCTAATCCACTATTAACTAACGGAAAATTTATATGGAATCTAATATTTGAATGATTTCGTTATTACTTTCTCCATACAAGTATTGTATTAATGAAAAAAATCGACTTCGAGATTTCAACGGAAATACACGTTTCGAGGTCCCCTGAACACGTTTTGACCATTTTCTCGATGTCTGTGTGTGTGTGTATGTGATATCGTTTTAGTGGGTGCCCTAGCTCAAAAACTATTAATCAAAACAATTTAAAATTTTATATTTAACAGTTTTATAAACTGATCTGCTCTTGTCACTTATCCGTTATTTTGAAATATTTAGTTTAATATTTGATAAATATAAAAATGTACTGGAATAAAGATTGTAGGAAATGTATTTTTCTACAATATTTGTTTGAAACAGATTCCCATATAATGCAATGTTTAAGAGATATCTTATATTTTTAGCTGTCACCACCACGCCATCTACCGACGACTATTGTTAACAATTGACGCTTAGTTACGTCTTAGTGACACTCCTTTTTCTTTTCTTAATTGTTGGAGCTTTGTGGCTATATCCAATATCAGAAGGCTATGGTTTGAGTTTATTTCTGCTCTTTGTAAAGTCTAAAATTTTCTCGCAGTTTCTTAAAATATTTATTATTTTTATAAGGGAATAGACGTTACGATCCGTATGTGAAAAGAACGATCAAATTAACAAGAATAACGCTAAAAACTAGGATTCAAATTCGTAATTGTTGAAGCTACCAATGCTAGGATCACTAGTTTTAATGCAGCCCAGGGCATGGCTGTATGTGTTCGTTTCTTTTAGCATTGAAACGCTCTTTAAAATAGGTCGGCAATGGCTGCTTATGAACTAGTTTAAATAAATGCATGTCTAAAATCTCCGATTCACCTTTCTCTATAGAATTCGATTTTAAAAATCATCGGGAATCATTGTGAAATAAATTTAACGTTAGGGGTGGAATTTAGATAAGAGAATATTGTCATTAATATTTATTTAGGCAAGTGGGAAGTGGTAGTATATGAGGGGAGTTGCCCCCTCCCACCACTTGGAAGTTTCTCGATCCACTTTGAAGTAAGCGCGTACGTATAAATAAAATCTAGAAATAAAGTATAGTTTCTTCTCTATTAGAGATAATGTAATTCATACGGGTTCAGGAAAATTTCTTAAAGAAAACAATGAAAATAATATGATCGATATTTATCTTTCAGTGTCCCGAAGATTCATTACCATTTGTCACTTCTATTTATCTAGTTTTTATCAATTTTCCGAAGAATTAGATTTAGTAGTATATAAAAAATGACTATATTTGTATTTATTTCAGTAATGTTAAATTATTTCATAAACAGCATTGAGACTTGCACAATAAACACACTTAAGACACAGAAGCGAGCACGTGCGGCAATGCCCACGATTAGATTCGAATCCACGAGCCTGGTATTGCGAGTCAGGTACGCTAACCACGCCAGCGCCAATTCCGACTCGTGAAAAAACTAAAAAGTGGCGTATAAGTAGGAGAGTGCGGCACATTCGAACAGTGGATGAAAAAAAAATGTTTCCCGATTCGTAACAAAGCCGATACGAAACCAATGAATAATGAGTCACGTCGGAAGAATATATGAGTCACGGAGTGCGACTCTGGAAAGCTAACTAGTAATTAACGCAACAACACGCAGCGATGAACGACTAGAGGGATCGATAATTTTTTTTCGCAGTGAGCTCACCGTCCGATTTTGGCAGCTGAAGAAAACGACGAAAAAGTAAACCGAACATTTTCCTTGCCAAGAAATTCCTGCGTAGGCGCGACTATACGGAATTGTGAGAGTGATTATCTGATTGTAAAGTCGCTAGTTTCGGCAGAAAATAAATGCTTGCGTGCGGTGACCCGAGCGTCACCCACCCACGCGTAGCTTTCATAAACCAATCCATCCTGCACACCTCACCCTCCGACCTCCAGACTAAGGGACGAAGAGGATCCTCAAGGCGGGGGCGGTGGCAAGAGTTCTCCTCCGTCTCCATTTGCATACGAGAGCAGGTCTTACGGTGGGCGGGAGGGCGAACCTTCCGTGCTGGTAGACGCCCATCACGCTACGGCACGCGACACAGGCCACCTTTCTATACCCCATCAACACGGGCACGCTTTTTCCCCTCTCTCCTTTCCCTTTCAACCTCTCCCTAACCCTCTCCTTCTCACACACCTCCCCCTCTTTCTCTCTCCCTTCTTTCTTTAACCCTTCTATCTATGCCATTATATCCCTCCACCTATCCCTATTCTCTCTAACCTTCCTATCTACCCCACTCTCTCTCTTTCCATCTCTCCACTTCTCCCTTCCCATCATCTCTCCTTCCCCATCCTCTCTCCCAATATCTGCTCCTCCCTCCTCTAACGCACTCTCCATCCTCTCTCTCCTTTCTATAACCGTTCTATCTCTCCTCTCTCCCGCCCTCTCCCACTTCCTCTCATCCACTCTCATCCTCTCCCTTTATCACACTCTCTCCCTCTCCTTTCTCTCTTAATCTCTCTATCCATCTTTTCCACTCTCCCTCTCCATGTCTGCCTCCCTCCCTCTTCCTCTCTCTCAGCTTTAACATTTTCTTCTTACCTATTGCAAGACGGCTTCCTTCACTCTTCCTTACTTAATGAACATTAATTAATTTCTTCGCAGGTTATCGAGTTCTCAAAATGTACGCCTCCTTCGACTGTTACCTTTTCATTGTTTAGTGTCTACTAAGTTATAGTGTTTATACTAACTCTCATTGTTTTATATCACTCTGTATTGTTTCATACTATTTGATACTGATTTATATCATTTTGTATTGTTTTATACTATTTTATACGGATTTATATCATTTTGTATTGTTTAATACTATTTCGTATTACTTTATTTTATTATGTATTGTTTTATATCATATGTGTAATTTTATATCATTTCCTTCTTTCTTATATTATACATGATCCAACAACAATCCCCATATTCATTGTATATATTTCAAGTATATTTCATCTTATTCTGCCTAATTATGGTATTATATTTCTTGGTTTGCATTACGTTAATACCTATATATGTATTATTTATGACGGTATACAACGATGCTGTATATACGAACACTTACTGTACATACTCATTTCTATTTAATGTTGTATTACTATATTATAATATGTACACTATCCAGGGTTTTCGCAGGTTTTTCACACCCCCCTTCTCAGTGGGTGTTTTCCTGCGTGGGTTTTACTAGGGAGGACATGCCTGTTTTACCTAGGTTTTCCCCACAATCTCTGTCTTCAATTATATATATATATATATATATATATATATATATATATATATATATATATATATATTTACTCTGTATGATTTAGGTATATACTGTTTATGTTATGCGTATTGTAATATCTTACTTTACCATTTTTATATTTATTATATTGACGAAGGATTAAATGTAAGAATGGACCATATGGTCTAAATTTCGCCCGAATAAAGACGATTATCTATCTATCTATCTATCCTCTTCTTCCCCTCCTCTCTATAATCATTCTATCCCCCGTCTGTCCCTCCTCTATCCCTCTCCTTCCTCTTTCTAGCCCTTATCTCCCCTTCCCTTCTCTCTCCCACTCTTTTTCTGCCACCCTCCTTTCTCCCCCTCTTTCTTCATTTCTACCTATTTCTTTCTCCCATTCTATATAGTATCAATTTCTCCCTAAATAAAATCGTTTATCTGTCTGTCTCCACCTTCCAATCATCCCTATCCCATGGCGTTCCATCTCCTGCAGCAACTCCTTTTCTTCTCTCTTCCACATATCCGCCAATCATACACCTTTTGTTCCTCCTTGCTATCCTTTCCCTCTCCCTATCTTCTCTTCTACCTCCAAAATTTTTTCTCTCCCATTCCTCTCTTTTATTTCTTATTCACTACCTCTACTTTCCTCTTATTTTACTCTCTCTCCTTTATCATGCTTCTTTTACTTCCTTTTTCTATCCTCCAACCTCACTCACTGAAATTTCTTCCAACTCTTCCTTATCTCCTTCCAACACCTTTTCTTCCCCCTTTGTCTGCCCACTCTTCATTTACTGTTACTCTATTGTAACCCTTTTCTCTCTTCTTTTATCACCCATTTCTCTTTTCCTCTCTTTTTTCCTCTTCCATTCATTTCATCTTTGATTTATGTACATTGATTGCTCTTTGGCATTATTTTACGCATATGGCACTCTCTTTTCTCTTCTCTCCATAACATTATATTCTCTTTCTCCGTCATTCTTCGCGTCTCACTCTACTCTCTTCTTTAAGATCTCTACGAAATTTCTCTCCGCAATTGTTTTGCTCTCGTACCTACTGCTTGCACTTTCTTACCACCGATATCTTCCTCTCTTTTCATAAACCTCTTCACACTTCTTCTTCTTGTAATCATTATGTTTGTATTTCTTCCCCTATCCTTTTCTGAGCGTATAGCATATATATCCCTCCATTTACCATCTTTCTCTATATTTCTTGTCTATGTACTTTATATCGATTTGCCTTATCTGAAAACCATATTACCCAGTAAATATATATCTTCCCTCTTTAGGTATGCTGATCAGAGGAAAATTCGGGGACTTGAAACCCATATTCACCCTTCTTTCTATATCAGTAAAAATACCGAGAAGGCATTTGTAATTACTTGAGAGTCTAGTGCAGGGGTTAGCCATGTTTTTCTGTCGAGTGCAACTTTTTAATAATATTAAAAATTTCTGATGCTCTCCGCCTGCCACTATTGAATACGTCTTTTCCCTGGCGTTTACGAATTGTTTCTTTTATATATAAAAATTTCTGAGTATGCTATGGGAAAGTTGTAGTAAGGAGTGAAAGTAAAATAAAGTAATTCTTATTGAAATAGTTTCTTTTGTGATTTTTCTATGAAATAGGTTGCCATGTGAAATTTCTTCGCGTCCCATTGGTTGCCGATCCTGCAATGTATTAGCCACGAATTATATTTAGCCTCGCTAAGGGAGACGATCAGGGTAAAAATTCAGGCTTTCCATAGATTTTTGACGGTAGTTTTTTGTTTGCACAATACGATCTAATAAACATTTGCAATTGGACGAGAGTTGAGAATATTCATCTTCTGAGTGACAACTCACGTTTGTGAAGCATTTATCAAGATAAATTTTAATTTAGTAAAAATACTAAAATATTTCTGGTTATATTTTGTCTCGATACCCGTCTAATCGCCCTCCCCCCTCAAACTTCCACTTTATAGGTACTATTATCTACCTTATCACTTTCTTTTCTCTTTCACTTTTTGAGGACGTTACTCAAAATTCTTTATTTTAAAACTGTCATTGCGACAAGCTGTGCCCATTTTTCTCATCACGGCGACTACTTTAAATTAATCGTGTGAAAAAACATCATCGGATGAACGTGATTAATATAAATGTCGCATTAAACTATAGCACTACTCGTGAGAAATACTCCATTTTGAGCATTTATTTAGTTCATACTGTTAACCCAAATGACAAATAATAAATCAGTGAACGCCGTCGCGAGTTAATAACGAAAGTAATCGTCACGATCCATCTCAGATGCTTGCTGTCACACAAATGATCCGATGGATCGAATGGACTGTCAGGTATCGTTACCAACATTCCCCCTACCTGTCTCATTCTAGTTTCGCCACCTCTTATGCCCTCCCCCTATGGAATCTTGCTCTCTTTCTGGAGGCCACCGCGACTAGTAAGACGCTCTTCCCTCAGATGGCAGCATCGTCGGCCGTGGGACGAGGAAAAGGCGGAAATTCTCGAGACTTCGCCCGCCATTGTCTTAAACCCAGGGTATTATGAATGATCCTTTTCGCTTGTGCTGTGTCATAATGGTTATCTTATAACTAAGGGACTTGTAGATGGGAAGAAGAAACGGTCACGATTAAAATTGTTTCTCTCAGTTGTTTCAAAACTGTGATCCAAATTTGACTCAAATGACCGGTTAAAACGGAAGAATGATTGCGACGGATGACGGGGGAGTAATTACAGGTTTTGCAGATCGATGGACAAGTGAGAGAAAGCGATATAGGTTATGAGATGGAGAAAAATGCTTTTAGAAATAAGAGTAGGGGTGAACGTCAATCGCAACCCGTGTCGCCGCTTTTAATATCCGTACGATCAATTAAATAGACTACTTTCTCCGTGGTCAAGAATATATCGAGAAATTTATTGAATGACATGATAAATTATGAAGTAGAGATGCTTTCAGTTCATAAACGAAAGCCATGGTTCAAGTATTAACTAGTTATAGTGGTAGTAAACGTTATGATGATCCTCTTCCTTCCATTAGCGAGTCGATTTTCAAAGGTCAGTACCAATTTCATTGAATGAACAGTATTTTAATACTAATTGTAAGATGGCGGTGAATTATGTGGCTTTAGTGGATGAATGGTGGAGGTACTGTCTTACGACTATAAGACTGCGTACTTTGATGCTCGCCGTGGACATTAAGTGGCCTGTGTTATGGTTAATTTACTCATTATGCTTGGACTCAAATCTTTGAACAAGTTAAAGGTGAAAAATTATTGACATAACATAAAAGATAACAGTATAATTAGTTATGTTACGAGTAAGGAAAAATAATTTATTTAATCGTAAGTAATAAGTGAGCAAAAAATAAAAATAAAATTCACGGTGGTGGGCGTAATCTTATAGAACTATATCATGATGGGCGAATAAAATAACAAGTTTGTATTTTACGCTGTCTTAATATTTTAACACGGGTTTCGATGTGATACCTGAAGATGATGTATTACATGAACCCCGGGTCGTGCTAAAATATTAAAAAAGTAGAAAATAAAAAGTTTTTTATTTGTTCAAAATAGGAGAGCATTATTTGTTGGACGTTGCAACGTTTAATCGCAAGAAGAAAGAGTTATATCTCCGTACTGGAAGACGCTCCTTTCCATCTGTCTATATCTTTCTTTATCCTCCAGTGCGCATGCGCATTCCCTCCTCTCTGCTCCACATGCCCATCGCGACGCGCACTCGAATTAGTGTTTTGTAGGGATGGAAGGGGGTGCCATTGTTTCCGTTTTTCACGGGCCCCTCAAACACATTATTATACGCCCACACCCTGGGAGGTTATCCACAGGCAATGGCTCTCGACAGCATTTAGTCGTCATTATCCATTCATCTCTTCGGCCCGTCCTTCCGCTCTCTCACCTCTGCCATACTTTGCCTTTCCTACCCTCTCCTTCCCCTGTACACCCTCCCTCTCCCCACTCCTTTGCTCCTCACCCTCCGAAATAGAAACCCGTCACCGCCAAGTAGAGCCCCCCCAGGGGCACACACACATCACATATTCTATCTCTCCCGCACCCTCTACTTTTAGAAACCCTATCTATACCATGTCTTGCATCCATACGTATATTCTCCACTGCCTCGCTTACATCAACTCATAGTATCATTCGCAGATAGCAGATTCTAAAATAAAGATAAAGCTAGTTTTCCGTAGAATTTAATATCGTTGAATATTCACTGATGAAGGCTGCCTTGCAGCCGAAATGCCCGCCTGGATTTACTGACCTTTATCTTGGACATAGTTACCATTTTTTAGTCCACACCAGTACAATTGGTATTTGTTGCCCATGGAAAGCACCAAATTCAGGATTACTCTCCGGATAAATGAGGCAAATCATTACAAAGCTCTTTTTGCTAGCATTTCGAGAATCAAGTTTTCAATCTATGGAAATATTTATATTATTTTTTGCGAGTTCTTTACCACAAAGGTTCAACCTATTACAGAGTATCATTTTAAGCTACTCATATAGGTACGAAAACAGCGTTTTAAATGATAAGGGCAGAAATCGAGGATATCAAAATACCGATAAGTGAGCTAAGTTACCGTATTAAGGCAATATATCGAATAAGGAATTACAATATTTATAAAACAGTAGAAAAATCAGTACAGAAAGTCGACCAGTTCAGTACTGAATTAATCAGAGCAGTTGATCACTTTACTCTCGCAGCTACCTAATTTATTTATTGGATTCCAGCTATAAGGAAACCAGAAAATTACACTTTTAAATTCTTTTTATCATGCAATCAATTCCTTACTTCATCCTTTCCTGCAAATTCTGCTCATTCTTGTTCCTTTTTGTACCGTACGCTCCCGCAAATTACGTGACTTATCCGCTCCCCCTCCCGAACCAGTGCATTGACAAATTTCCACTCCAATAGCAGGTTACAATTCGCTCATTCTCCTTCACGATTCTTTCTTTACGTATCTGTCCAATATTCAAGGCGACAGGAGTTTATTTCACTAAGAAATAAGCAAAAGTTATAAAAATTTCCTGTAAACTTATATTCCAAACTTTATTCGCCATTGAATGAAAATTTCTAACAAAAATTCAAATTCTGATTATTTTGTCTCCGATCGATGAGGCGTAAGCTATGTACCTATGTTTCAGGTATATGTGCATAGTTCATTCTCTTTTTCAGTTCAACAATGCTGCAAGAAACATCGACGAAATGGCAACCACTAAGAAAAGCCCCTGTCCCATTGGCTGTTCAAGGCAACAAAAATTATTGCTCTTGAAATTTTTACTGGTAAATCGTGGTTTATCTTGAATTCATAAAATAATTCATCTCTTTAAAAATCTTTCCAACTTGGCGGAAGGTCTTTATTTCCTCATCAAAAGTATTATTTCTGTGACTAAAAAATCAGCATCAAGGACGACACCAATATTAAAAAGATGGAAGAAAGACCCTTAAAGATATTTTCATAGACACTCTTCCGATAGTTATTATTTTATTCGGTCCTTTGCCAGAAATAATATATTTGGCAGAATATCTACCTAGATGATCAGACACATGAAGCATTTCTACCCTAATAATTTTTTAAAATCCCTCTTAACGGATAACAATTATTCATAATACGACACAATTTCCTCAACCCGGCTAACCGAAAAAACGAGATAGATCCCGACAAATACCTTTTCCTAAACGTCACGGACAAAATAAAACCAACTCCAGTCGCATTTTAATATCCCCTTTTCCCCTCCAACCACTTTCATTAGAACTCTATGGTAGAGCACATGAAATATTTCCAACCTGGGAAACTATGTAATGGCGCCCACGCGTGCTCTCTATACACCAAAAAGAAAAGAAATACCGAGACGGAGAAGTCACGGTCCGGAGAAGATACTAGGCATTCTCCTTTCTTTCTCTCCATTCCTCTCTTTCTCCCCCTCTATCCCTCTCATTCACCTCCCCTCGTCCCCCCTCCCCCCCTCTTTCCTTCTCTCCTCTTTCCCTCTCTCCCCCTCTTTCCCTCTCTCCCACTCTTTCCCCCTCTCCATCTCTCATTCTCTCCCTCCCTCTATCCCTCTCTCTTCCTCTCATTCCCTCCCTCTCTCCCTTCCTTTTCCTCTCTCGCATTCTCTCTCCCTCTCTCCCCCTCTCTTTCCCACTCTCCATCTCTCTCCCCCCTCTCTTCCTCTCTCTCTCTTCCTCTCTCTAATTCTCTCCCCCTCTCACCCTCTCTCTATGTGCGGACATCGAGTCACGCTGAATGCACGTAGGCGCCCACACTTGAGTTTTAAAGAGCTGTGCAGAGCCGGGTAAGGAACGAGGGCGACTAAAGCCCAATTAAACATGTCACCTCACATCGCCTTTGGGACCGTTTGGGAAAAATACCTTCCTCTTCGCCTTGTTATCGTCCCTTAACAACCCTTCTCGGATCTCTTCTTGAGAGGTCTAGGGGGATGAGTGGATAGGTTTTTTCTTTTTTTTGGGATGGGTTGTTTATCGCCTATTGCTTTCTTCAGAAGGGGAGGGTTAACTGGGGCGCTAAAACTGGGCTCGATTCCGAGTCACTTCCCCGTTTTCTACGTCCTGTGTGCTGACTGTAATGAGGCTTCCACTTTGTTGGGAGAACAGGGCGTGCGTTTGCGGAAACTTCGACTTTGGTGGGCGAAGCGACGGATTCACGCGTGGTCAGCAGGTGTAGTTTGGAGCGGACGCAAGGAAATTCTCGGCGGCATCTTAGAAATCGCTATCTTCTCAGGAGTAATATTTTTTATTACATAAAATTTCGAAAGTGTGAGATATTCATTTTCTGATGACGTTACGAGAATGAAAGCTGTATGGAAATCTTTTTAAACTCTTTACATGACACGAGAAAAAAATCCCATAGTGCAATTAATGTCTAGTACAGGGGTGTCAATAACGTCGATCGCGGTCTACCGGTCGAACGCGTAATGATTTTTGGTCCCCATTAATATATCCATATACATATTTTCTTTTAAGTCCCAATTTTAAAAAACGCATGTATAGGTAAGTCCGACATGCGGCGACGTCGCATCCAAGTGCAACCATTTTTATAAGCATGTAATTTCGGCCTAAATGTTTCCGCAAGGAGCCGAATTTTACCGAATTCGGATTGTCTCGAGAGATGCGGTATGCATGTGCGTGCTTGATCTTCAGCGCCAATGTGCAAGCGTGCCACAACTATGTATTATTGCCTGAAAACAGTTGCGACATAAGCACAGTAAACTCGCTCGTTTGTTTTGCGCTTATTAATCAGTTTTAAACTGTTTTTTAATAATTTTTAATTGTGACACGATGAGTAACACTAAAAAGAGGAAGACGTATCACTTTCATGAAGAATGGGAACATGATCATTTCTTTGTCATGATCAAAAACAAATGTTGTTGTTTGATTTGTGATAATAGTGTTTCGTTACCCAAGAAAGGAAACGTGGAACGACATTTCAAAACAGTGCATGGCAATTATGAAATTAACTATCCACGTGACAGTGACTTACGAAAAGCTAAAGTTAAAGAACTGAAGACAAGTCTATCATCCCAGCAGTTATTTTTTACTAAACAAACATCAAAATCAAAGGCGCCACTAAAAGGAAAAACACGAGGTGAAGATATATTTAGCAGTTTTAAAAACCTCATTAAGATCGTTCAATTGCCTCTCTATAAGCTTGTTTCATTTACCACGGACGGAGCACCAGCTTTGACAGGTTGTCGCAATGGTTTTATCACACTATGTAGGAATGAAGAATTTTTTGCAATATCATTGTGTTATACACCAACAAGTGTTGTGTGCTAAAATTTTAAATATGAAGAAAATTATGGATATAGCTTTCAAGATTTCTAATTCGATTCGGGCAAAAAGTCTCCAAAGGCGTCTTTTTAAGTTACAAGTGGAAGAAAGTGATAATGATGGACATTCTGAACTGCTTATACATACTGACGTTAGGTGGTTAAGTCGGGGAAAATTTCTCCAGCGATTTAGGGAATTAATTGATGAAATTAAGCAATTTCTTGCCGAGGGGGGTGATGATTACAAACAGTTGAAAGATAATGTTTGGCTATTAGATTTAGCATTTTTAACCGGTATAAAATTTAAACTAAATGAATAAAATTAAGAACTAGAGGGTCCGGATAAAACGATTTTGTATATGATTAGTTCTGCAAACGCTTTCAAAGAGAAACTAAATCTGCTTGTATCCAAGCTTGAAAATAAAAATTTATCTAATTTTCCAAACATGATGGCACCATTAAATAGTTCTGCTTCAACTAATTTCAACGGAAATAAATATATCGAAGAAATTAGGAACGTCATTGCAGAATTTGACAACCGCTTCCAAGATTTAAAAAAAAACTTGATACTGTAGTTTTATTCATGAGTTTTCCATTTGATACCAATATAAAAGCAGAAGTAATTGCAGAAATATTTCAACTATTTTTGATATAAATATTTTTACACTTGAAGCAGAAATCATCACATTACAAAATGATATTTATATCAAATCAAGGGCTTCCGAAGGCAAATTTTGGAAATTTTTACCAGAAGATAAGTATTACAATTTGAAAAATGTACTGAAAATTTATACGCCTGTTTTGGTTAGTCATATTTGTGCGAATCGCATTTTCGCAAATAAAAATTATAAAATCAAAATACTGAACTAGTTTAACAGACGAACATTTGGAATCATGCTTTAGAAATGGCCTGAGTAGTTACACCCCAAATTGCACAAATATTGTAGACACGTTGCAATGTAGAATGAGTAATGCAAATTCCGTAGCATCAGGAAGTTCAAAATGAAATATGTGCATTTTTATGTGTTATTTTAGTTATGTAAATACAATAATTCTATGTAGGTATCTTTAGTTTTCTTACTAACAAACGTTGTCAGTAGTAGTAAGGTTCTACTTTTGTAAAAAAAATGTAAAGTTTTGTTGTTTGTGAATGTTTTTTTAATTATTGCTATTAAATAATATTACAATGATATGAATTTTTTCTTTTATTTAAACTTGAAATTCAAAACGTATTTCAATTTAAGTAATAATAAAAGTTTCGAAATCTATAAAAACTTGGGAAATATGGAAGTTTAAATATTGTGCCGATATTCTTTTATATATACTTACTATCTTTTTATAGAAAAATTCTCTTACGCGTCAATTTTTGAAAGAGTATATCGCGGATGGATTTTTACTGGCAAAGTAAAAATTAGTTGACTCCCCTGGTCAAGTAGAATCTATAGTGGTGCAATGTGACTGTTTTTTGGCCCAATTATTAAAAATTATGTAGAGTAGGCAAAGAATGTTTGATTAATTTCGAATTCCAGATTATATCGTAATAGACAATGTTATTTCATTTGATTTATTATGCGCTTTTGTGGAAATATGTTTTAATTTCTTAGTTATGCTGGCCTAAAAAACTAAACTACATATTCTAGTCGATGTATGTTTTGAAAAAATAATTTGCACGAAACTTTTACAACGCGCCATTGTCTAACAGCGTTTCCCAACCGGTGGTTCGCGAGAAAAATGTTGTAATTCACTTTCTTGGTTCTACAGTTCTTAGCAATATTTTAATTTCATTCAAATTACTTGCAGGGTTTTATTTTCAATTTTTCCTTATTCTTCGAGAATTATATTTTAATTTTACAGGGTACTAACTAGAAACTGATGACAATATCAAAGATTCTGATTTTATTGTGAAGGTTTACACGTTAAGTGCTATATAAACTTTTTATCTTTCATGAATTAAACGCGTTCAAAAAGATGTTTTTGCAAATTGTACTTTCCAATATAAGGGGTTCGCCGCCAAAACTGTTGCAACTCATGGGGTTCGCGAATATAAAAGGTTAATCCAAGGGGATCGCGACTAGAAATAGGTTAGCTCAAGGGGTTTGCGAAATGATAGAGGTTGAGAACCTAACATAACTGTCACGATTAAATAGCATGGACGACACAAAAAATGCAAGCGTCCTAACAATATAAATGATAAAGAGACATTAAAAACGTTTTATCATCGAGAAAATTCCGAATATTTCTCTCATAATCAGCGAAACTCATGTTAGGATGTTAATGTTTGAAATAGGCGGGTAATGAGACAAAACAGAATCGTTCATCGGGACGCAATTACAAGACCTAAAATTTCTCCGGAGGTCACCATCAAAGACGAGGGAGACGTTATTGGTTCCTCCACATCAATTAGTTTCGGTCACCGTCTCGTCCAACTGACATTCGATTACTTTTTTGGGTGCATTCTTCACCGGTTCATAAAGGGAGCGGTTAGTGGTCCATTGCCTTCAGCCTCCCTCAAATATACTTCAGCATCCCTTGTATCTCGCCGCTTTCATCACAACCCTTCACATCCGTCGAAGGCGAAGAGTCAATTAGATTTGACGACTTCCTATGGACGAAAGATCAAGGGGCAGAGGACCCCGAGCGAGTCAAGGGCGGGGGAGGAGATAGGGGAGGGAGGGAGAAAGAGAAGAGCGGCTTTAGCGGAACCCGGTAACAATTAGTATGCAAATTAAAAAAGTCGATGCTGATGAATATTAATAAGCTTTCAATTCACTGTCACTCGTACGAAGACGGGAACTCAAAAGCGGACGGCGGGGGAGCTTTGCTGGACGGTATTCCGGCACAGCGTGGATCCCTTTATACCGAATCCTTCTTTGACAAATACTTTTTGGTGTTCTAATTAATGATACCGTGGCACACGAACCGCGGACCTGCGAGGGATGAGGTGGAAGAGGAGGCATTAGGGGCGGAGGCTCAAAAGAAGGGCGGGAAGACCGGGCCCTTGGGGGTTCGGCCGACAGAGGGAACGAATCGAGATTCGCCCAGCGAGGGGCCCACGGACCGCGGCTCTCACGGCCAGATGACGAGGACGGGGCACGGCGAGTCAGATGAAATCAAAATATTACGACTTAGACGTCCTAATTGGAAATGTTCGTCTTTCTCTCTCTCTTTGGGAACCATTGAGAAACGCGAGCCGGGAATGGGATTGAGAAAACATCGGTGGATCAAAAGCTCACGGTTTGAATAACTACGTCCGCTAAATCGTTTAATAATAAATCTAATATGAATAGAAACATTTTATGATACCGAGATGCGGTGGCTTAGATGTCCTGAATGGAAAGAACACATCCCTTTCGGAACCATTAAGAAAGTCTGGGATGGGAAGAGTGTTAAGAAAAGTCGGCGAATAAAAGCTTTCGGTAAAGTTTCTATCAGAGAATAGAACGTTGCGCTATAGTATTTAAGCATAAAATCTGATCATGAGTCAAAAGAGAATGCTGTATGTATCATATATTCTTTTGCCAAACAATTTTTGATAAGGAAAGCTTATTTAAAAACTTAAATTTATAAAGTCAGTTGTATATCTGTAAAAATAACACTTTCAAGTCGATATTTCGCTAATTCGAAGATGTACAAAGGACCTTCGGTAATTAAAATCTTTTATTAGAGCGAACAAATTAAATGCGTAGAAATATAGGGTTATAGAATCGAAAACTATCCTAATGATCCACCAGTAAAAAAACGTTTTATTCGGTTCACAAAAATTCGAGTAATAGACGCTCGATTCATAAAGGTTTTGACTGCAAATTCCAACCAACGTTCCTGTTAGATGAATCTGCGTTGTTTGATTCGAATAATCGAATTTTTACCTTTCCAGAGTTCCTAAACCTCATTTGTAAAATGCGAGAGAATATCACACCGAGAGGAAACCTCTACTTCTTTCATTTTTCAAGATTATATACAGCCGTCGTAAATAAAAAAAGAAAGCGAACTTTTAAATCAGATCAATCCTAAGACCGCGGAGTACGTACTAAGACCGTGGGTACTAAAAAAACGATATATGTTCGAGGAATAACGAACCAGCGCGCTCTCCGTACAATATTTGAACGCAGGAAGACGTCGCATGGCTGTAAGGTTTAGGGGGAGGGGGAAAGGAAAGGCGGGGAAAGGATGGGAGAGGGGGGTAGGGGAGGAGATCGGGGAAAGGGGAGATGAGAGAGGAAGAGGCGAGACGCGGAGGCAGAAGTATGGTGGGACGGAAAGGATTACGCGAAGGATGGAGTGGGAGAGGGTTGAACAAGAAAACGAAGGCGGTGAGGAAGAGATTGCGGTGAGGAAGAGATTGCGGAGAGTGGAGGAGGAAGAGTGGGAGGGAGCGGGGGGTGGCGCGAGGTGGTAGGGGGAGGAGAGGGAAGAGTAGACGGCTGAACATGGGAGGGGGAGCGTCTTTGCTGTGGAGAGGGTGGGGGAAGGGGCGGGAGAGATGTGGAAAGGGGTGGGGGGAATCCTCGGTGTGGCACTCGCTAGAAAGGTGGACGTCCTTCCACGGTAATTTACATATTTCAACAGGTCTTGGAATGCAGAGGTAGGCGTGTGGTATATCGAGGCACCGGAATGAGGATAAGAATAATTTCTCTACTGGGTCACACACGCCGAAGATCCAATTCACATCGATTTTCACCGATCAATTCCACGACAGCCGAAATACATTCACTCGATCCATTCATAAAAGTCACCTACAGATACTCGACACGAGATTGGATAGTTAATTCCGAGCGATAGGTCACAGAGAAAGAAAACTTTTCGCCCATTAAGTGCTAAATAATGAATGCTTAAAGAGTTGGAGGAGATTGAAAATAAATTTATTTTCATTCCGTAACTTTGAGCGGTCTATGTGAAAGTAGTCTTGTAGTGAATGGGTATAGAAACCGGCTATAAACGACGGTAGGGACTCGTGAATTACGAATTTGGTCGCGTATACGCGACCGTAGACCTTAAAAGTTAAAGTAATTCCATTTCCATCTTCATAATCATTCTTATCTCTCCTAATGCTCCAAATTGTACTGCAGTTGCCATAAGATAAAAGGTGAAACCTTCTTGAAAAAGAGCATTTTGACTTCGCCTCTGAAGATTCGAAAGCTTTTGTCCCTTATGAGGGTCGAGGACGGACCCATCTCTTCCCAAATACTTAAAAAAAACATCCGACTGACTCTCATTGTCGACGGAAGGCCAAACAATCCCTCATAAGACTCTCCTAACAGCCGAGTCTTACCACGAAGGAGAGTGAGAGAGAGGCGCTGGCTTACCTAATTCAACTACAAGTCCCACCGTGACAGGATCCAGGACCATCCCGTAATGTATTCTCCCCTTTCCTGGTTTGTCGTTATCTGATGGCCTCAGGATGTGGCCGTGTCCTGCCTCACCCACGCACCCTCTTCTAGGGATGCGCCAACTGCTCCCTCCCTCTCTCGCTACCTCCTCACCTCCTCCTCACTCCCTTTTCATCACCCACCTCTTCCATTCTCATTCTCTCTCTACCTCCCACTTTCTCCTTTCCATCGCCTCTCTCCCACGCGCGTCCCCTTCCCCCATCCTTCGCAGCCCTCTCTCTTTTTCTCTCTCTCTCTCTCTCCCAGCCTCTCGAAAGGAATTTTTTTTCGAGACGGCTCTAACCCCTCGTCCCCGCCTCTCTACGGATTTGTGGCGGCGGTGGTTGTAATAGCGAGGCACCCCATACGGCGGAAGGAGCGTCGAAGGTGTGTGTCAACCCTCCTTCCCTCTCAAATAGGTGAATGTGGTGAAGTCGCGTTATAAGAGCCAATTGTTCCCAAAGATAAATTAACTCTTTCTCAGCCGAAAGTAATAAATTAGGTGTGTCCCTCAATTTTCCCATTATATGAGCAATAATTACGTTGTTAATAATAAATACGCTATTCCCTTAGATTTCAGAAGTATCTGTTGTGAAATAGAAAAGCTGAATAAAACACCCAAAAACATATTTTTTTAAAAATCTCTGACTCTTTTTAGCAGGTTAAATTTTGTTACCTCATTTAAGTTATAGTTCAGGTGAAAATTAACAAGCTCATTTTAATCGTTTATCCACCAAGTATTGGATATTACCAACAGTTTTTAGATGTATGAAAGTCTTATGTCCCTACTCACAGATTTAAAACGAGAAAAAATTAGTAATTATTTAATGGGTATAGGATCACCAAGTTTTAACCTGTTGATTTATGAAATGATATTAGTCAATATCTTGAACTTGAAGGATCATGGAGTCCATTACGTATTACGTTTCTACCGGTGGTTCTATCCGGTTAAGTTGATCATTTTCTTCATTCATAAATGAAAACGGCTCATAAGATTAGCGCCTTGATGGAGAAAATATTTATCATTCAGAAAACACAGCTGTATGCAGGGGCGCCGAGAGCCAATACGGGCCACTGGACGAACAGGTTACCGGGCCCCACTTTACGAACTTAATTCTCTCTAGAGGTCTTGGAAACTGACGTAAACCTTATATTCTCTTACCACATTAGTGAATATTTTCTTTCAAAAAATAAATTAAAGGCGAATTGAATGACATCGCTCTGTTTTATTGTGCATTCTGGTATGTAGGCTGTTAGGTACATCCACATATAGGTACATAATAACAAATTTTTTTCCGCAACAGTATTCATTTCATAATAAATAAATTTAGGTACAGAATACGTGTTAAAATTCATAATAATTATTTATAGATGGTAAATTTTTTAATAAAGCGACTTTAGGATAGTAGTACCGAATCCTCTGGTCCTGTCACCATGAGGGTCCTCGGGCCCCGGGGCAGCGACTCCCACTGCCCCCCTCCCGTCGGGCCTGATTGTAGGTAGAGCAGGGGCTGTACATAGATTAGGGCAAATCGGGGCGACCGCTACGGGCCACATGCTTCGACACATTTGACACACAGCCAGACCCCGATTATATATATATATATATATATATATATATATATATATATATATATATATATATGGATGTCAACAAGGTGTTGGGATGAGGAAACCCAGTGAGCACTCACCAATCAGACGACTTCAGGTTGGCGAGGCCCCGGGGATGTCGAAGCGACACACGTAAAATAACACAAAAACACAGAAACATCACAAACGTAAAGCAGTTCTCTCTCTGTAGCTGAAGAAGGAGTAGTTCCGAAAGCTTTACGTTTGTGATGTTTCTGTGTTTTTGTGTTATTTTACGTGTGTCGCTTCGACATCCCCGGGGCCTCGCCAACCTGAAGTCGTCTGATTGGTGAGTGCTCACTGGGTTTCCTCATCCCAACACCTTGTTGACATCCATATATTCATTTTACCTTTCCTTTCCGTAAGTTGTTATATATATATATATATATATATATATATATATATATATACACACACACACACAGCCAGACCCCGATTTTAGCCCCCTATATAGTGGCACACCCCCATACCGCCCATGAATCTTGTGAACAGAACTTCCATCCTATGATAACATAGAGCAGGGGTATGAAACTCTTATAAGAGAATAGATTCCCAGCTTTTACACGTAGTTCACTATGCTAAGGGGTCCGCGATAGGCGCTGCAGTCGCTGTCAGCTCTCTCTCTCTTTTTCTCCCTCTATTTCTCTCTCTCTACCGCATCACCACAGCACCACACGTTCTTTGTGTATCGTAACGGAACAGCGGCCATTTTGCTTGATAAAAGTTCGCCATTGCTTATTGAGTGGTTGTCAGTTACTCTGATTTTGTCAAGTAGATATATAGTAGATATGCATTCATCACTGTTTAAGAAAACGTGACGGAATGAATTTGTTCTGATCTCCAATCAACAGGTAAGTCTTAAAAATATCATATTTTTGAAAAAAATTCTAACGAACTAGTTCTACGAAGTGTTATGTGAATGCGTTTTGTGAGAATGCTTTTATATTTTTTTAACAGATACCTGCAATGGATAGATCTTCTAGGAAGGAAGGAAAGAAATTTCTCTCATTTGTTTGTGTGCGAGAAGCATTTTGAGAGGAAATGTTTCTCATTTTCAGGTGTTAAGCCTCGCTTACTTCACCTAGCTGTGTCATCCATTGCCCTGGCCGTGAATATGGTACGTGTCAGTTCACAAAATAAGCCGTAATTTTAGATTGAGCAACTGAAATTTCTGTTTAAAACTTCTCGCGGTTATCAGTAGATTATAGTGAGTTTGGGAGTTAAACTGCAACATAGACGCCAGAGGATAGAATTGTGCTTGTAATTGAATGAAATAAGTGTACCGTAGCCATGTCTCATTGTTTTAATTTGAAAAATTTTGAATTTACAGAAATTGTTAACTTGATTATTTCTTGTTTCTCATTATGCATTTGTTTATAATCCTAGACTTTAAGATAATTCTTTGTTTCAAAACATATTTAGAAATATTTATATATTTTTCGATCGAGAAATTGAAATTTCTATATCAAAAGTTTTCCTTTTTATACGATAAATACATATAGATCTTAAATGGGCTAACTGCAACTGCTTTGAACACGTAAACGTCAGCAAATACAACTGTGTTTAGAATAAATTATAGATAAAGTGGACATTTTCTAGTGCAATGTGATGTGTTTAATTTTAAAAATGGTAATGTGATCTTCATAGAAACATTGTTTATGGACCGCAATGGGCCGTAAGCGCATTTGCCTTATTTTATATTTATTGCAACATTTGAAGCATGCCCATTGCCTCCTGCATCAATTTCATTAGGTTTAGCAGGTTTAATGATTGACATTCTTAGATATTCATTTTCGTTCTTTTTACAGGTGCAACAGAAAGAGAATGTGTTCCAGGGACCGAAGAAATCACTTTACAAATAGATTTTGGCTTGATCCATAAATTCTTTCTTGACGTGAAAGTTTGACGTTTTTCGTCGCCCACGTAAATTTCCTTTAAATACGTTTCATGCATAAAAGGTATTAACGTTATAAAATTCTGTTACAATAATTCATTTTTATATATTTATTGTATAATATTTATGTAAAAATACCTCGCTGTTATGTAATTTGATAATGACTTTGTATTCTAGCAATGTGTGATATACGGTAATGAATTTGATTTCTTATATGCAATTCTTTCATTTATGTCCATTTAATATGTCCGTGCAATTTATATGCGCTATGATTATCGTAATAAAACGGGAGGGGAAGGGGGCGAGGGACATCCTGTAATGACGTCACGCTAGCATTCGTTACCACGTAGTTCCAAATTTTCCCGTTGACCCATCGATTGTCGCCCCTCCATGGAAAACCTGGGAATCGTTTTATAGCATTAAGTTTCCGGTCTTTCCGTAGGGGTACTAGTCTTTGACATAGAGCAAGCATATACTTCGACTTACCGCCACCTACGCTTCAGCGCCAATGTCTGTGATGGACAAACGGTGGCGTTAAATCGAGGTCTGACTGTAATATACATACTAGCTGAGACACCCGCAATTGCTGCACGGAGTTTTTCGATTAATTTATGAGCAAGTGATTATATATATGTGTGTGTGTTTGTGTATGACGCTGACGTCTTCAATGGCACATTTTAATGCGTTTTAAACAAACTTCCCGATTAGGTGGAAGGTTGAAATATTGCAGGAATGTTTGATTCAGATATAAAAAATATATGACGGAAAAAATACGAAATAAGACCCGGGTTCGACTCCAGGGGGCGATTTCCATTTTCCGTAAGATAACACGTACAAAGCGACTTTTTAAAGTGCAGGTTTTTATTCCTTTGGAAATTCAAAATTAGAAAGAATTGACGTACGATCTTCGAATTTGAACTATGTTTTAGAAAAATTAATGAAGTTTCTTATTCTATTCATCTTTTTCCGCCTACCGCTCTAAATCTCTCATATTAAAATTTTAAATCGCATATTTTTAGAAAATATCGGTTTTTAAACGAGATGTTGCCTTGCCGACCACGTCTTTGTTAAACTTCGAGAATCAGTTGTTGTCTCAACCCGCATACGTGTAATATATACGAGTGCATAGATTGCCTTAAATTATGATAGGATTTTTCGCGAAATTATGTAATCCTAATGGGACTAGGATTTAGTTTGGATACTTTTGCTTATCTAAACGACTATATACGTAGATGTAGAGTAAGAGAGACGGGGATGTGAGGAGGGATATAGTAAAGAAAGGGTGAATGTTTAATCAACTCTAAAGAGAAATTGATGGAATAAAGCGATCCGAAGATCCTATGCAGACAGGCATAAGCTTCAAAGTTGGGAATAATTTTGAAACTATAAAAAAGTCTGCTATGACCGGGAATCGAACCCGGATCTTCCACTTGCCGGGCGGATATTTTATCACTGAATTATCGTAGAAGATCAATTTTCTCGGTTCTTTAATGCGGATGTATTCTTTTTTTTCATTTCAAAATTATATAAATTATATGTGTATATATATATATATATATATATATATATATATATATATATATATATATATATAACGATACGGAAAAAGAAATAATATGATAAAATAAATGCAACGAGAGGTTGAGAGGGATAGGAAGGAGCCAGTGAACACTTACCATACGGTGGTGGACGTCCACAGCGATAGAGGAAGGCTTGTAATTTGGAGCTTTCGGGCAACACACGCCCTTCTTCATCGAGAGAAAAACGAAGACTAAAATAAGCGTAACACTGGAGGTAGGGGTTCGGGAAAAGAGGGGTAAAGGGAAGGGGAAAGAGGGGGAAGGGGAAAGAGGGGTAAGAGGAAAGGAAAAAAGGGGTGATTGGAGTGGGAGTGTTAGAGAAGGTTTAAACCTGGTAAGGAGAGGGAGCGGAGGATGTCAATATGGGCTAGTTCCCATTGACGGAGTTGTGGCGCGGGGAAACTACTTGGAAGAGCACGAATAGTTTTTACTGTGAAGCAGCTATTGAAGGGAAGGGAGTGGGTTAACGCATGGTCGGCCACCGGAAGGGGGCGCCTAAGAGAGACGCTATTCCGATGGCCGTTCATGCGGATGTTAAGGGGTGTGGTTGTGAGGCCTACATAGAACGCAGGGCATTGTGTGCAGGTAAGAAGATATATTACTATCGCTGTGGACGTCCACCACCGTATGGTAAGTGTTCACTGGCTCCTTCCTATCCCTCTCAACCTCTCGTTGCATTTATTTTATTTATATATATATATATATATATATATATATATATATATATATATATATATTAACTAAAGGAAAAGTAAAGGTAGTGATGAGGGTGGCAACAAGGTGTTGAGGGAAGCCCAGCGGACACTCACCAAGTTGAGGACCAAGCTGGCAGGCTGCTGGGGGCGTCGAAGAGACACGTAAAACACACGAACACAAAAACACACGCAAGCTTATCGGGCCTAAGCCCTTCTTCAGCGAAAGAGTAACGTAAAGTGACACACTGGGCGGGGAATGACAGGGTGATGTGGGAAGGTTGATGATTGGAGGAGGTGGGGAGTAGGAGGGGTGGATAGCCAATAAAGAGGGAGTGTGATGAGGTAGAGTCCGAATAGTTACAAAGTAACAAGGAAACATTGTAAGGGGGCTAATAGGGTTAGCGGAGGTTGAGGCCAGGCGGAGAGAAAGAGACGAGAAGATGGATATGTGCTATTTCCCAGTGTCGGAGAAGGGGGGCAGGAGTGTCATAGGGTAAAGCGCGAATAATCCTAACATTGTAGCAACTATTAAAGGGAACATTGTGGGTATTAGCATGTAATGCAACTGGGAGGGGGCGTCTGAGAGAAACGCTATTCCGGTGACCGTTCATTCGGATGTTTAACGGATTGCTGGTGAGGCCTACGTAAAACGCGGGACAAAGGGTGCAGGTAAGGAGGTAAATGACGTTACGGGTGGTGCAGTTGCTTCTGGAGGTGATGGGGTAGGTGATGTTGGTGGAGGGACTCGAGAAAGAAGATGATGGTAGGTGGATAGGGCAAGTGAGGCATCGAGGTTTTCCGCAGGGGTGGGAACCTATTGCAAGAAGCGTGGTAGAAGTGGGAAGTTCCTTCCTCCACAAGATATTTCCCAAATTTGGGGGCCGGCGGAAGGAGAGGAGCGGAGGATTGGCAAAAAGCTTGATAAAGAGGGACTGATGGGAGGAAGAGGTAAGAATTGGGTGGGCAGCATGAAGGATTGTTTTGAGAGCTTCGTGGATACCAGGATGGAAAAGTGTCGTAAGAGTGAGTGGAGGGGTAGATGCAGGAATAGTGGGTGTGTGAGGATGAGATCCAATGTGGGTAGGCGTCATCGCCCTATGGATCTGTTCGCGGACCAAGACTGGAGGGTAACCACGTTTGAGAAGAGCATCCTCGAGGACAGAGTAATACTCTAGAAGGGATGCTCTATCGGAACAAAGCCTCCATCCTCGACGAGCAAGGGCATAGGGGATAGAGGTTTTGGTATGAAGGGGATGGCAGCTATCAAAGTGGAGGTATTGGAGGCTGTTGGTGGGTTTGATGTGAACACAGGTGCGGATTTGGCTGTCTTGAAGGTAAATATCGACATCCAAGAATGTGATGTGGGAGGTGGAGGATTGGTGGGTGAAGGACAGTGAAGGATGGGAGGAGAGACGCGAGAGAAAGGAAAGGAGAGAGTCAGGTCCATGCGTCCAAATGAGGAAGACATCGTCGATGTATCTCAGCCACAAAAGTGGTCTGAGTGGAACGTTGAGGAAGAGTCTTTCCCATTCTCCAAGGTAGCAATTGGCGTATGAAGGCGCCATTCGGGTGCCCATCGCAGTGCCTCTAATTTGAAGGTAGTGACGACCATCGAAAGAGAAGTTGTTCAATTTGAGCACCATTGCTGCCAAGTCTAATAAGAAATGGGAGGAAGGTCTTGCGTCGGGTGGTCTTGAGTCCAGGAGTTTACTAAGGGCAGAGAGTCCATCATCGTGGGGGATGTTTGTGTAGAGGGAACAGACATCGATAGTGGCCAAAATGGTATTGGGTGGGAGAGGAAAGGGGAGGTGTTTGAGACGTTTGAGAAAGTGGTTAGTGTCTTGGATGAAGGAAGGGAATTGACGAATGAGAGGTTGTAGGTGGGAGTCAACGAAGGCGGAGATGCGTTCTGTAGGGGAATTAAAGCTGGCAACAATGGGGCGGCCGGGGATGTTGGGTTTATGGATTTTAGGGAGAAGGTAGAAGGTGGGTGTGCGGGGTTTGTTGGGGATCATTAGAGCAATGGCGGAATCGGAAAGGCCTTCCTGTTTGCCTGAGGAATGAAGATAGGACGAAATTTGGTAGGAGTGGTGGTCTGTGGGGTTGGAAGTAAGGTGATGGTAAGAGGTTTCGTCAGAAAGTTGGCGCTCGGCTTCCTCGTTATATTTGGCGCGATCCATCACAACCGTGGTGGTGCCCTTGTCGGCAGGGAGGATGATGATATGGTCAAGATGTTTGAGTGTGGAAATGGCATGCCTTTCACGTCTGGTAAGATTATCTGTATGGTCGATAAGATCGGAAAAGTTAGGTTGGGAGATTCTGGAAAGGATATAATTGAGGTATTGTTCGACCGGGTGTAGGGAAGGAAGGGTGGGTGGAATGTATTGGGAAGGAGGTTTGAAGATGGAAAAGGTAGGTGGGAGGCCGGGAGGGAGTTTTGGGTTGGCAGAGGTGAGAGAGTCTTCTTTGGGAGGGTTAGTTTTTAGACGTAGTGTGCGGGCAAAGGACTGGACGTCGGCAAGGAGGCGAAAATGATCAAATTTGGTGGTGGGACAAAAGGAAAGGCCGCGTGAGAGGAGTTCATTCTCGGCAGGGGTAAGTACGTGGGAGGAAAGGTTCAAGACTTCATCTGGTTGGCAAGATGAAGAGGTGGTGGCAGGAGTGTGCGAAAAATATGAGCGCTTCAAAGGTTTGCGGGTTAGGAAAGTGTGGGTCTTTTTCAGGATATGAAGTGATGGTGGCGTTGGGAATCCCAGGAGGTCCGCAAGACAGGGAGTTTGACCGATGAGTGGCGGGGAAGGAGGTGGTTTGTTGACCTCGCCAGCTGTTATGAACGGAAGGGGAAGACCAAGTTTGAGGTGCCGGACGCAAAGCAGAGAGAGTTTACGGAGAAGTCTGTTGCGATGTGCGGTGATATCATTAGCCGCTTGAAGGAAAGCGGCACGAAGGTCGGATATGGATTGCGAAGAATGACGAAGATAAAGAACGAGAGATTTACAATTAGCGAAGTGGGAGTTAGAGAGGGTGGTATAATGGTGTATGGTATGGTATATATATATATATATATATATATAATAAATCTAGAACGAAAGAAATTAGAGTTGTTCTCAAAACAAATGTTCAAAATTTATTCCCAATTTTACAGCTTATGCCTGTCTGTATAGGATCTTCGGATCGTTTTATTCCATCAATTTCTTGCTTGGCAATCTCACCATTTGAGAGGGAGGAGTTTTCTTTGATGAATCTCTTCGAGGACATCCTTTGGGGCAGTTTGATACTAGCTTTGCTAGTTCCGTCCCAACCAAGAATACGTCCGCTTTCAGAAACGAGAAAATTGATCTGCTACGATAGTTCAGTGGTAAAATATCTCCCCGGCAAGTGGAAGACCCGGGTTCGATTCCCGGCCATAGCACTTTTTTCTCGTTTCAAAATTATTCCCAACTCTAAAGAGAATGAGGCGTTAATTACCGACCTGTGTCGCTTTGCTATCACGCAGATTGCTCTTTTCGGCAATTTTATCGTGGAAAGTAAAGGCTTAGAACAGTTGTGCCCAAATTTCTATAGATCAGTTTCTATAATAAATCCTTCACCGTTACCGCCTGCAATCTTTGGAACTCTCTCCCCTTTCACTTTTACTCTGTTAATGATATTAACCAATTTAAGAAACATTGTGCTAAATACTTAGCCAGCATTAGGTCCTCATAAAAATGTAATATTTTCCTCTGTATTTTTACTTCTATCCTTCATTTAAATACCAGCACATCACTATATCCATCAGCAAACTGGACAGTCTTTCCTTTATGATGATTTTTTATTATTTTACTTTGTGTATATTTGTGCTGTACTCTTCTTATTTTTTTATTATTTATGAATACCTTTAAATGATTTTCATTTCACTATATTGATTTGAATTGAATTCTGTTCATTTAAATTAATCATATTGTGTATCATAATGGTTAGGTGGAAGAAGGGGCCATATGACGTCAACCTCGCCGTATTAAGAAATAAATAAATAAATCAGTGGTTGCGAATCCCTTGGAGGGCCGCATTGGGTGATGCCAATTCTTCGGCGGACCGGATTAGACTTTAAATCGGAAGTTTTCTATGCATTCTGAGGTGCCATATAAATAAAAATAAAGTCAAAATAAGGTTTTATGGCTAACATTTCAATATTTTAGTTTTGTTATCAAAATATTCAAAAAATGTATGAATTTATGTGTTAAATTTTTCAAATTACTTTTTCGCCATAGCTTCGCGGGCCGCTCAAAAACCCTTCGCCGGCCGCATTTGGCCCGTAGTTTGTGTACCACTGGCTTAGAAGATACTCTGTTCTCACCACCATTTTGAACCTGTTTCTGAAGGCGCAGCCAATTGAGCGAAATTATGTCTAAATGTGACTTCGAAAAATCCTGAGTGAAAGGAATTATAAGAATGGGAGGAATCATCACGAAGAAATACGGATTTATCGAGGCCAATGTGAGAATTTCATAACTTCACGCAGTGAAAGTTGTATTGGTGTGTTTCGCATTGAACAGTTGAAATTATAAGGAGACCATCCCTTCTTTATGCGATCGCAATCGAAGATACTATTGCGAAATCAATTAGGCAAGTTTCGTCCAGGAATGAGGAAATGTCTCTGAGTGTTAACATTTCGCACGATTCGTTGAAAATTGATCAAAAACCGGATTCTTCGTGACGCAAATACACGATATAAAGAGTGTATGGGTTCCGATATAAACTTAAAGAGGGTGACACAAGTTGATCAATCGGCTGAAATTATGATAGTACACTTTTCCTATATCCTCAGAAACATCTCTATCCACGAACATTTACATCCGTTTTTATGTTAATCCTTAAATGCGTGTTATTTTTAAAGATGGAAAAAACATTAATAAATAATCGTTTATTACCACTGAAAGTCATAATTGTCGAAAAATATACCATGATTTAGAAAGTTTAAGTTATTTCGCAGCATCATTGAACAGTGACTGAAAGGGACCTTTCTTAAATACAGAAAATGGGTTCAAACCACTATGCAAAATGAACTTAAGAGTTAAACAAGATACAACTAAGTCCAATAAAAGTATAATAAACTTGAGAGTGTTAACCATCTATATACTAATTCTAGGATTACTTATATCTCTTATATTTTTTTCCATCGAAAAATTATATGCATATCTAAATCTGTACTTACCTATTACCCGCAGAATTTGAGAATAGTTGCTCACTACCTGTTTGAAATATTTCCATAAAAATATTTTAATTCACAAGAAATTTCACACTATTTAGAATCAAAAGTCAACTGTTGACTTCTAGTCACAGTCGTTCACAGGTCGCCCCTGAAGATGCCCTCGTTGTGGGCGAAATGCATTGGGTTTTATAATCATTTCGTTTTTTGGCTAAAGGAGTTCGCGCTACTAAAACATCGATTGAGCCAAAAGTTTTTGAGCTACCACATAACCAAAATTGTTTTAACAATAATATTGTTCTTTAAAGTTCTATCTTTAAGGTGAAATCTTTATGAGAATGTAAACTAATTATATAATAAATATGTAATAAAAGTCGGGAGGGCAAAAATATTTGTGTCAGAATATTTTGCAAATAATAATAATATTCCTGAATCAGTCGTTTTTAAACCAGCACAAAATTAATCGGTAAAAAATCGTCGAAGTATAGTACTTAATAAATCTGTACGCTTTAGATCTGAGAATATTTTAGAGGTAATTTAAACCTCCCAACGATATCTAAGTATACACTACGCGACAATTAGGTACATTAAGATTAACTTGATTATAGTGCAAACCGTTATTTGCTTTTGGCGGAGAGTTCCATAGCACCATACCTGCGTTGCGTAAAATCTCTGTTAGCTGGTCTTATCATATTCGGGAAAAAGAACCTGTAATTTCAGTCGGTCTTGAATATTATTTCTACGTATTTTCCTGTGTTCTGCTTGTACTCCTACTCTCGTTGACACCAGTAGGAACAGCTTTGGCGTTCGCATCCTTAATGAATTCGGGGCTACAAGATTTTCGAAAATATTTCGTTTCTACGAATCATCATTTGCCTAACAATTTTAATTTATAACCTCGCTTATGTTTTCGCTCTGTCTGTCCGTCTGTGTAATCAGTTAAATTAAAATAGCAAATTAACAATAAGAGGTATAAGCCTGAAATTGGCAGGGGATATGTGGTCTATAATTCCATTTATTACGGGTACGTTACAGGTACGTTCAAACTATATACATGTATATGACAAATCCAAATACAAGTATTAGACGTCCTAGATTTGTATACGGTTTAGTACATATATACAAATCTAATGCAAATATAATTTTTTTAGAGTTCACATTTGGTTAGATAAGTCAGTAGTCTTCGAACGGGGAATATCTGTTCATTTGCGCTGCTGCAAATTATGTAATTAACAACAAAGTAGCAAAAAAGAAGAAACGTCGATGGTGGATAAGAAATTTTCGTGAGAAAGAAGTAGCCACGGTGCATATAAATCAGTAATGAATGATATAAAAACCGAAGACCGACAAGGTAAACTAATAGTAAACACATGTTTTAAGTCACACACGAAATCAACACTACCGCACGTAAACAGTGTAGAGTGACAAATGACAGACGATTTAGAGTTGGCAGGTAAATACAAGTTTCTCATTCGGCGCGAAAGCTTCAGATTTTTATAATACTTGTCTCTAACAGTATAGAACATGAAGAATCTTAGACTTCTCTACTACAAATCCTATACTTTTCTAGATTTCTATTTATACATGCATAAGATTTGTATTTATCGTACATGTATATAGTGTGAACGCACTGCAGAAGAAATTAAAAAACCAAATCAGTGGGTGGAAGAGGATGTCTTAAAAAATTTCAAAGTCATATTCTGAGTAAATGGTTATAGATAGAAAGTTAAATATTTCAGTAATTATTTGACCTATGATGCCATCTATAAAACTGCTGAAGAAATATTTTGAAAAATCTGTGGATGGCAGGGGACGCTTTCAAAATTTTCAAAGTATGTTTCATGTAAAATGGTTATAGATAGAAAGTTAAATATTTCATCAATTGTGTTATCTTAAATGTCATCTATAACAAGGTAGAAGAAGTGTTTTTAAAAAATAGGTGGACAACAGAGGGTGCCATCAAAATTTCAAATTAAGATTCCTAGCAAATTGTTATAAATAGAAAGTTAATTTTTTTAATTAATCATTCAATAAACTACATTGTCATAATGACATTATTAAATTTATAAATAGTTTTAAGTTTAGATTTAAAATAAACCTCAATAAATAAATGCGCTTTTCATTATTGCGTCAGCAAATGAAGCTTCAATTTTTTTCTCTGGTTATTACTTTCCAAAATAAGGATGCGTGACATATTGTACGTGTGAAGTGGGGAGTTTAGTATTCGAATAAATAAGGTATTTTTGTAGTAGTATGGGAACGAGGATAGAAAATACTAGAACGTTCAAAGTGCAATAAGGCTTCAAAAATAAAAAGGGTATACCATCCGATCTTAGGAGGACCGTTAAGTGCCGTTTCCAATAAAACGTGACAGTCTTAATTTAGCTCTATTCGGGTGTTCTATGTGCGTAGGAGAGAAGGAAGCCATATGGGCTGGAGCATTTCAATGTAAAGGAAGAGAGTAAAGTTTGTGTAGGGGGCAAGAGGAAGGGGTGGAGAGGAGGAGGGGGTTGGGAGGAGGGGCGGAAAGGAGGAGAGGGTGGAGAGGAGGAGGAAGTGGAGAGGAAGGGGTGGAGAGAAGGAGGGGGCGGAGAGGAGGAGGGGGCGAAAAGGAGGAGGGGCGGAGAGGAGGAGGGGGAGGAGGAGGGGGAGGAGGAGGGGGAGGAGAGGAGGGGACGGAGAGGGGGAGAGGGCGGAGAGGGGGAGGGGGTGGAGAGGGAGAGGGGCGGAGAGGGAGAGGGGGCGGATAGGAGGAGGGGGCGGAGATGGGGAGGGGGCGGAGAGGGGGAGGGGGTGGAGATGAGGAGGGGGCGGAGATGGGGAGGGGGTGGAGAGGAGGAGGTAGATAGGAGGGGGTGGAGAGGAGGAGGGGGAGGAGAGGAGGAGGGGACGGAGAGGGGGAGAGGGCGAAGAGGGGGAGGGGGCGGAAAGGGGTGGAGATGGAGAGGGGGCGGAGAGGGGGAGGGGGTGGAGATGGGGAGGGGGTGGAGAGGAGGAGGTAAATAGGAGGGGGTGGAGAGAAGGAGGGAGAGGAAAGGAGGAGGGGGTAGAGATGTGGAGGGGGCGGAAAGGAGGAGGGGGGAAAGGAATAATGGGTGGAGAGAAGGAGGGGCGGAGAGGAGGAGGGGGCGGAGAGGAGGAGTGGGCGGAGAGGAGGAGTGAGTGGAGAGGAGGAGGTAAAGAGGAAGAAGGCGCCGGCGGAAGAGGTTGGAATGGATCCGCGCGCTATTTGAACCTTTCCGTGCATGAAAAAGACGAAAGAGGTTAGTGCTAGTACCGAATAGGTGGTATAACCTGATTCCGCGGATGAAAATATTCGAAAATCCATTAAGAACTAAACCATATCAAAACTGATATTGAATTAATCAGTGATTAAACTTATAAATAATTTATGGATTCACGGTGTAGCTTTAGTTTAATAGATAGTTAATATAACTCCTTAGACCGTATGCTCACATAAGCTGCGAAGTTGTCCTCAATTTTAGAGCACCGATTATAAATTACATTAAGAATAATATAATCAACGATGGATAATTTACCTTTGAGGAGGGTTACTTTATTAAGTAATGTTAACCTAGTTTATTAAATGGTTTTATTTGTTATCATTATTATCTAGTTGAATATGTGGTGGACACGTGCTGTGTTTTCCCTACCAATTCCTTCAACTATATTTTTGTGGAATCGGTTAGATATTAAAAGGAGAAATGCCGGCTTGTAGGTTAATAATATAAGTGTAAATGATAACCAATTATCAAATGAAATCCAGGCTTACAATTTGAAACTTTAAGATTGGTGCATTGTACCCCCTGCCACAAACCAATATGGTCAATATAACGGCAATGTGTAGATTTTGATGGAAATGTGCCAGTTAGACGCTAATCAAGGTTGAAAATAAGTATGAGTTGATTATCTAAGAGCTTTATAACGAACGAATAATGATCTCAATATTTGACGGCGATAAAGAACACTTAAGAATCATTCTAATTGTGAAAAAATATTGCGCAAAATTGCCTCTTATGTTGCATCTTGGAGGTAAATAAAAATTATGCCCCAGGATCCAATTACATCAAGTTTATCAAAATCTCTTTACCCTGCGATTTTAAGCGTAATCAGTCACTGTATAAAATGGTTCGTTCTCTTAGGCGTCCGATGTATATCATTACCACAAAGATCTGCCTCATGTAAATATTCTATAATAACAACCGACAGCGTGATTAAGTTATGAAATAATCGAAGGGTATTTATTAAAAATGTGTAGGATCTTTTGAAGGGGGAGGCGAACGAAGATTTTGTCTACGAGGTCACGTGTTTGTCTTGTCATTAATGTTACTCGGAAGCCTGAACAAGAATACGAGCAGCCAAGGGCTTGTATTTCACCTTTGGAAATTCAAAAGCGTATTCACGCAAACATTAAGTGTGAGCGTATGTTCCAACCGGAAATGCTTTATTTGCAAGGAATACTTTAAGTTATGCAGCGAAGACGATTGATCTAGCTAAAATAATCTAAAGTTACGTTTTCCTCGTTCAATTACCATCTTCGCAGACTCATAACATATCTAATACGTATTTATAAAAGTCAGTTTCTAGCTTGCTTACGTACGTGTAATTCAATAGCTCAATAACTACAGAGCGTAGAGACAAGGGGGAAGAGTCATTTTAACCGCAATAAAGAGTAGGTACGGTTGTGTGATAAGGTTTATAAACAGATTTAATTGAATTTTGAAATAGTTTTTCTCTTTTAATTTTTCCATTTTAATAACATGGGAACAAGTGCAGCATATTTTTAATTTGCATTTCAAAATTAATTACAATCTAGCTCCAAACTCATAACCAAAACGATCCTATGCCTGAAAGTGCAAAGTTTATTTTGATTGAAGAGAGAATTCGAATACATGCCGAAATATCGCAAAAATACATTTTGAAGCTTAAAAAACGCCTATTTTTTTAAGGCTCTAACAATGAGATATTATAAATGAAATGACAACTTAAACGCACTGTTGTCGCCAATGGTAGTTCAGTGCTTATAAATAGTAAACAGATCCTTGTTATACTTAATTTCGTTTTTGTTATGTTTAAAAAAGGTAACTCATCGGTTAGAATATCTTATTGGTGTTGTAAAACCAGTGTTTCATGCTGTGCTGTAGTAGATTCACTAAATCCGTTGAAATTCAATGGGCACTTACGTTAATAACATACATTTAACGCTACAAAATAGTCATCTCTAGGCTCCAGCTAAATCTTATCCTTTTACTTATCCCTGATATGGCGTCCTTTAGAAAGACCAACCTTCGAGAATGTACCAACAACCATATCCACCGACGCAACGTTCACATCCTTTATACCGAGAAATCTCCTCAGGTATAAAAAAGGCGTCTCTTTTATTCACCCTTCCTTCCCACAGGTGTAGCATCATTACCTATTTAATGCAGACATAATTGAAGCGGTTTTATAAAAAAGGCGGAGTATACAGACAGACTCTTTTAGCTCGCCCATCGTCTCCGGAGACTCTCCCGAGTCCCGAAAATAAAAAGTAAGTAACAAAAGAGAAACGCACGCGTTCTGAAGAATAAAAAAGAAATAAAATCCGCTTGGCGGCTCTGGTAGATTAATTCGGATGAGGGGAAGCTTTCAAAGTGAAGGGATATCTCGAGAGAGGGAGAGAGGGAGAAAGAGGAGGGAGGAAGAGAGAGGGAGAAAGAGAAGGAGGGAGGAAGAAAAAGGAAGAGGTGGGTTGATTTCTGAACCGCCCACCTGAGCCACAAGATACTTCTTCCCTCTGTCCAACGCATGCGGCGTCTAGTAATGAGGAAACGGCAGAACTAATTCATTCGTATCCCTGCGCGGAGACGTCAAAGTGAGAAGAGTGTGTGACGAGGGGTTTATATTCCCTACGTTGACAGAATGAACTGTGGCCAATGTCGGCCGCTTGGTGGATGGAAGGAAAGTGAGAGAAAGAGAGTTTGCATGCTCTCTCATTTTCTAAAAGGAAGAAAAGAACTGACCACACGGAACAACCGAAACTATTGAAATCCTATGACGTGGCACTAATTCGCCGTGTAATGTTATGCGAACGAGATGTGTGTGACTTTGAGCTCGTGGTTCCAATCAGACGTTGGTCCCTCCGGGTGATGGAACGGGTTGCGCTAATCACGGAGTCTTTTGTTACGTTTGCTCAGTCTTAAAGAGAACTACTTTATGCCTGACGTCGGAGTCCGTGTGAGATTCGACGTGGAATCATTTTTTTAATCGAAATCTATGATGATGATGGCTTTGTTATAGGGTAATCTTAACGTAATAACGGCGATGATGTAACCGAGGCAAGTTCGAAATTAGGAGTTGATGAATAAAGACGCTTCACGCACGCAGAGGCGGTTGACGAGAGGTGATATACCTTCGTTAATAAGAGATAAAATAATGTCAAATTAATAAAACATCCAAAGGAGATTTCAAATAATTTCAGTTCATATTTCGCGACTATTTTTACGCGAATATAGCAAAAAAAGCTACTCTTCAGAGTATATTATCTCCTACTTTCTACAAATATTTATATTTGTTGCTTAGAGATATATTAAATTCAAATAACATATAATAATATTAATATTTGATGAACGTTTCGTCCTAATAACATTCGTAAGAATCACTTAAATTTTGTTTTATTTTCAAATATTGCCGATGAATAAAATTTTTAAATACGCATACTTTATACATGCATGCCAATTATTTAATAATATTAGCAATAAAAATGAGTGAATACATTCGAGGAAACTGGGCACGTTTTTAAAAACTCTATCGCCCCGCGAGAACATGAGTCTATAGATTGATCTGCCTTAATGAACAAATTAATCAACAACTTCGAATGACATTTCCTCGGAGAACTTCTTAGAAGGAAGAAGGCTTAAGACGAAGACCCCGGATTTATATACCCTTGAGTCACAAGGTATAAAATAATGGACTATGGGTCGAGAATTAAGCCTCGGGCCATAATGGGCCTCTCTAAGTTTTTAATTCCATTGCTCTCTTGGAAAAACTCTTTCGCATTATAGACATTAGCGAGGTCGGGTGTTCGAGAGGTCGGCAATCGAGCGTAGTTGCCCTGGGGTAGGTTGCCAGCCATTACGTACGGCTGGCGGGAGGGTGGGTCTAGCCGCCAGTCCCCTCTCGCGGCCACCAGAAGAAGCTCACCCTTTCCATCCCCGGACGCAAGAGGGAGGCCCCCCGCGTGATATATTAGACCAGCAAAACGTATTGTTAAAGGACGGAGGATATAGATCTTTTGCTTTCTGACACGAAAATTAGGATTCTTTGGGTTTTAATAAGTGCCTGAGAATTTTTTAAACTGACGATGTGGTAGGCGGCGGGTGAGAGGGTGGGTTGCGTGCCGAGGGGGAAGGGAAAGAGACAGGCGGGGGTGGAATCGGAGGGGGCGACTGGAGAAAAGGTGAGCGGACCACCAATTTACATCGTCTGGAGGAGGGATGAGACACCCACCGAAGGCGGACCCCTTACACCACATCGCGTTACGGTAAGCTTTGCCAAAATGTCCATCGTATTGGACCCACACCCTTCCCACGTGGGTTTTTCCCATCCTAGGTGGAGGAGAAGGCGGAAGAAGGCGCTTCCGTCCCCGGGGGAGAAGCGACTCGCCCCCAGATACCTAAGCGGTCACGGCAGTACGTAGATAGACATTCGGTTTTTGGAGGCTGCGGGGACGGGAGAGGAGAATGGGAGGGAAGTGAATGGATGCGTGGGTGGAAAGGGGACGGAGGTGGGTGGAATTGGGTTGAACGCGGGAAGAAACGGGGGTGTGAGAGAAAGGGCCGATGGAGGCGGAGGAGATAGCGAAGGGGGCGGGAAAAAGGCCGATATCGGGGTCCTGGCGGAGGGATGTCGATGTGGGTGGGTGCGGCGGAGGGGCGTGAAGATGCGGTGAAAAGCGGGACCCGCGAAGGGTCCCAAGGGTCAAGGGGATCCCGGCAAAAAACCACCCACGGAACAAAAGGTAGTGGTGGTCGGAGTTCGGCTCAAATAAAGCCGTATTATTAACTAAAAAGCCCTTGGCGTGCTCTCTATTGTTTTAGAGCGATGCGGGGGAGGAGGCTGGAGTCATTAATGTGGAGCCGGTGGAAGGGTTGTGGTGGGATATCTTTCGAATCTCTATAAATTTGGCCGAGAGGAAATCATAACTTAGTGCCAGGGTCCTTATCAGAGGGATATCTTGGTGTTCCGTTGTATTGAATTTCTATTGAATTGAGAGGAGAGGGAAATAATTATTACTCTCAACCGATAACGTATAATTTTCGGTGATTTTCTAATTTTTTGGGCTTCTGAAAACAGACCTTTACACGATAGTGGACTCTTTCTCGGTCCATTAATGCAAATTGATTTTGTAGTTTGCTGGGAAAGGCGCTTTAACCCTCAGTAATGGAAAAGTATGGAGCTGGAGGTTTATTTACCGAAAAATGATCGACGTTGAGAACTATGTAACAGAGGGTCTGTGAATGCAGTCGAGATAATTCCTACCTGAGTAAATGTTAAATATTATATTTATAGTCTAAATACCGAACGAACTTGGGAACAGTCCACGATCCCTCATATGCAATGGATGATATATGTAAATCCTGTAACCATAAAACGACTGGAGTTTCATATATAATATATTAGATTCAAGTCATAGGTTTATGTAGATAATAGTTTATGTTTGAGTTTAGAGTAGTTTTTTTTGGATAAACCGAACATATTGACACATACGAGGCGAGATGAATAAAAGAATCAGCCTGTTGTAGCACATATGCTCCAAATTCCCGCATTATCAAATGAACCTCAATGTAGAAGTCCTACAAGTCTTTAAGTAGCTCTCACGACGTCTCCAGACCAGCAATCTCCTAGCGCCGCCATCAAGATCGTGAAATCGCTAGCGAAGGAATTTTAAAATCGACCGAGGCATAATCGCGGGAAAACAAATCTCCGAACGGGATTTTCGCTCCGAGCCCTATAAAAATTCGTTAAAATCAGCCCCGCTCCATTTTCCCATCCCCTCGCAAAGAGATGGAAATCGCGTCCGTCTTCTATGCAAAATGGGGCAACTCGCGGACGTAAATCCGTACGTGACGGCTCAATTCCATTAAGCCTTCGCTAAATAAAAAAAGAAACGGACCAACAGTTCATCAATTTCACGCCTCCAGATAAGATCACGCATCGGCAGGTGCTTTAGTTTGAGAGTTTCTGAGGAAGCGGAGATAAACCGATTTCCTCCAGTGAGTCCGACTCATTTGAAATGGTAAAAGGGGGGGGTAACATCCCACAGGGCGGTGATATCCCGGCGTCTCAAGGCGCTTACCTCGGCGCAGCTTTTACCCTCATCTCCACTTCAACCCATCCCAAAAAGACGCGACTCTTTCTCTAAAAACCACGCCCTGGTACACAACATAGGTCGTGCCCTCCCCCCTCCGCCACAAATCCCAATACGCCCACTTAACCATTCTCTCTCTCTTTCTCTCTTGATTCATCTTCCGAAAGTCTCTCGAAAAGACCGTTAGTAGGGGGTCCTGAATAAAATGTTCCCGACTATGACAAAACAAAGGGGAAAAAATTAAGAAGCAAGGAACCGATTTGTGTTCACGGTTGGATATTTTTTTACGTTTTAAAATGAATTGGTTCGTTGCTCTTTAGACGTAACATCATTCCTGAACGTTACAGTTTTCTCGAGACGTTTAGTCGAGCCCTCAACAAGTCTATTTTCCAGACACCTGACAACGATTAATATGCGTAAGAAGCACAAAAATAAATAAATGTCAAAGCACCATCGACGACGTTTCTCCTTTAATAATAACAAAAATTTTCGCTGTGCATTAGAGCAGCAGCTCTCAACCTTTCGCATCTTGCGTCCCACCAAGCATTTTCTCAAAAATTCGTGTTCCACCATAATAAAAACGAAACCACACCTTTTGAAAGAAGTGGATTTTTAGTTTAAATGCAGTTTAATATTATATTAACCATTAATGGAAAATTTTAAGGGGATTAAGTATTGCACTAACTTTGTTGAAAAACATTTTTATAATAACTATTTTCTAAACTTAGCATCCCAGCGGATGAGAAACACTGGTTCAAGAACTAGCAACAGTAAACAAAACTGGTGTATCAAAGTCACTTAATTTTTTAATATTTTAACGTAAAATTAGTTAGTGGCTTCAATACCTCTTCCATTTCTAACGATATCTCATTAGGTCAATGAAAGCTTAAACTCACTCGCTATAATCTTTAAATTTTAAAACATTTCTACGTTAAATCATCTTGTGTGATGGTTTGAAGGTCCTATTCTGATAGTTTCTCACTTATAAAGATAAATATTCTGAGTTAGAGGCAGAAATTGTTAGAACCCTGAAGTAATTGTTTTTTATTTTTAACGAACGTTATTAGCCCCAATAACCCCTGTTTGACTTCTGGTGGCGATCCCGGGTGATAATTAACTCAAGAGGTTGGAAATGCATCGGATAATTTTTCGTTCCTTTGGGCTCCGACCTTTGATCAAAAAAGATCGGTTCGAAGATATTAAAGATAAAATCAACCCGTGTCATCCATCCTACGTGATCAAGCTTCCACTTGATGTCTCAAGAATCCAGTCCAATCTTTTCTAAATGGTAGCCAATGTAATATTACGTATGTTTTCACCCAATGAGCGAAGAAAACGACATCAACCGTAACACAGGAGCATCGCGACGTTTTAATTACTATGTTTCACTCGTAAATGAACCGCAATTGCCATCTGGATACCTACTTATTATGTCATACATCAAACTAAACAAAAAAAACTCCAATGCTAAAAACTCCTATTAGAGTTATCGGTATGTGAAGGCTATACTACGATTCCAAAACCGATGGATCTGATGAATGTTACCCAATCGATGAATTAAAGCGCATTAAAAAACCGTTCTCTTTATTTTTACAGCGTCTGAAAGCTGGTAGGGAGACTATAAATAAAAGTCTGGAAAATGAAATTTATGATCGGAAAATAATATCTCATATTACTTTCGTCTAGATTTATGAAAACGCCGACTTGTATTTAGCGATTGGTGGGATATTTTTAAGAGAGCGTTTTACGTACCCCCAAAATGGAAAGAAAGGCTAAGGGTAAATAAAATCGACCCGTCCTAAAGCTCTTGTAATTACAGCTTGCATAGAGGAACCAGAATGAAAGTTCCGAGTTGATTTAAAATTGTGCGTTCTGACTAAAGATATTAAAGAAATGGATCATTTACGATGAGCGCCGAACGTCTTCTTATTAAAATGCCGTTAAATTTTCATTTATGTTATTGAAGATGAACGTCCTGGGTTTTGATGGCCCTATCCTGGAACGCTACCTTTATTTTCGGAGATATGGGGGGCTCGATGGTAAATCACATGGCCCGGAATTGTACTGAAAATATCGCATTCTGGTCGAACAAAATGTGAGTCGTTTAATTTTAACGTTTCCAACCATAAGTAATTAAACGTGGAGTCCGATTTTAATAGGGGCAGTCTCGAAATGTTTAGTGCTGGTGAAAACTTTGAGATTTTAACGGCGCATCCAGTTAAACCTCCCCCTCGAGAATCAAACATTCATTATTAAGTACTGCGAGCTCTCTTGTCTTTAAAATGGATGAGCGCAACGTATCGCGACGTATTTCTAGTAAATATGCCGGTCGGTTGTAAAATGGTCTCTAAAGGAAGATATCCGCGTGCGAGACAATAACGAGGTTTTGAGGCAATAATCATTCCACATTAAGAGAAAAATCAGGTTGTCATTGTTGTATTTACCGGGACCAAAGCATTTTTTACGTTTCTAACAATTGAATGAAGAGGCTTTAAGCACGTAAAGACTGATTACCAAAGAACTTTTACGTGAAAATTTTCCCGTAACTCCCATAGAAGGTTCCAGATGTTGGCTGACGTTATAGGGAATAAAGTAAATAAAATCCTAATTTCGAGTCCATTATGTAATCAATGTTCTGTATAAGACCATTTCGATTTTCAATTTGCGAACTTTATTAACTGATGCTACGTAACGTAAAAGAACTTTCCTATCAGACAATATAAAAATTAACTACGGTATTATATCAGCTACGGTAACGTTGCTAGAAGAAAAGGATCACGGTGCGCGCTTATAGTTTTGGATTCCGCGCAACATTTCGTTCGCGCATTCCTCCGATGTCGCGTCCTTGCGCAGACTTCTCCGTGACCCAACTTCCTCGGCCGATATTTAAGCAAAACCCCCAAGACCCCCTTTTTGCGTTTTAAACCTAAATAAAAAATAATTTATGTTACATATCTGGCTCGTTGCCGAGTCGCGGTTTCCCCTCGACCGTATTATTCCCTTCGCGAAGAGCATATCAAAATCCGCGCCATCCGAATTCCGCTTGGGGGACACATTTTTCTCCTTTCACGTCGGCAACGGATCAGAGGGAGCAGAAAGTAGCCTTCAAGCCAAAAAGCCACTCAACATGCTGCGTGGACTCCATCCATCACATCACCGCCGTGAAAACCGAGGAGGAGGGGAAGGGACTTTACTACCTCCTTCTTCTTCCTACCTCTCCCCTCTTACTTCCCCTCCTCCTCCTCTACCCCACCCTCCGCCCTTCTTCCACTCCCACGACCCCCACCTCTTTTCGCGAACATCGTCTCATGCACCCGGCACACCGACGGATGCTCCCTAACTGATGATTTATTGCGTTTCCCGTGCGGGCTACGCATCAGCCGGTGACATTAGAATGGATACGAAGCACGGCCTAGTCAAGTCACCATCAAAACAATGACGGGAGGGTAGGGGAGGGAGGGTATGGGAGGGAGGGTATGGGAGGGAGGGTAGGGGAGGGAGGGTAGGAGTGGGAGGGTAGGAGTGGGAGGGAGAGAGGAGGAACAGAAGAAAATGGAGGGGGAGTGGGAGGAAAGAGAAAGTGGAAGGAGGGAAAGATGGAAGACGGAAGGAGTAAGGAGACGTAAAAAGAGGAAGACGACAGGTAGGGAGGAGGAGAGAGGTAGAGAGGTAGGGAGGAGGAGAGAGGTAGAGAGGTAGGGAGGAGGAGAGAGGTAGAGAGGCGGCTCTAAGGTGGGGATGGGAAAAGGACAGGGATGTGTAGAGGTGGGTTGGAAAGAAAAATAGTCATTTTAAAGTGCCGAATGTACGACATCGATTTGTGTCCTTGCCTCCAAGCCGATGGAGTCTTCTCTTTACATGAAACTAACTGTGCTTTCTCTCTCTCTCTCTTTCTCTCTTCAACCTTCTTTCTCTCTCGCCCTTCTCTCCTATTGGTCGATATGGGTGTAAACACCGAACGGCGGGACCGAGAATCGTAAAAATCGCATCTGAATGATAGACCACGCTTTGAAAGGTGGTTGTATTTGTATGTGGCTGGAATACGGCCAGTCAAAATGTTTGACCGAAACCAACATAGCCCTATCCTCGGGTACCGATTCTAAATACAAATTTCCTCTGGGTAAAATCATTGAACGACTTGTTTTCTAGACCGTGAAAATTTCATGAATCCGTGCAAGTAAATAAATTTCGTAAGAGTTCCAGGAAATGTGCCTAATAATAAAAATATTACTTGTCCTAGATACTTCCAATAGCCGTGGCGGTTGGAGGAACCTAAGACACGTACTAAAATATTCAATTTAGGTACTTGTGTGCTTATTCTACAATTTATTTTCATCCATACCGCGAACTCGCCAATTTTCTAAGGAACTACAGAAATTGATAAGGAATTGAACCCAGTATCTTAAAGGAAATACTTAATAGAATGAAGTTTGATATGTGAAAACAAATCGATTTCTGCGATTTTTAAGGCTAATAAAGAAAGTGATCGAATTTTACTAGATCTTTGACCCTATAGAGCAGAAATACCCTATCTTTCCGATGTGGCGAGCACCAAGTTGCATTATAAAATATGAATCGATCACCGCCATCTTCTTACAAAAATTGGAATGATAATATATAATATAATCAAGCCAACATCAAAGTTATGCTTATTTTTCTTAAATATGTTTAGAAAGAAAGCAACGGAACAGTTACTGGTGCTAGGAAACGCGATCTTAAGCATTGCAGAAGAGTGCATTTAGTCTGCCAAAGAGCGCAACCATACTCGCGAGCACCAGAATGAGGACCTCTGCTTTAGGGGAAAATATTTTTCCTGCTGATATTCATACACATGATTCATGAGAAGAGATGAGAGCAGATAGAGGAGAGTGAGGGAAAGTGTTAGATGAGAGAGGGAGGGAGGTCTAACCTAACTTCGTAAGTTCACCTAATCTTCTTAACAGGGCAGTCACTAGGGGGATGTGGGGCCCGGGCGGTCAGCATTTGCGAGGCTCCTTCATCATCATCATCATGCTTCTGTCCGAAGACAGGTTTTAACTGAATCGCTGCCTCCATTTCTCTCTCTCCCTAGAAGCCTCTTTTATATCTCTATAAGTATTATATCCCTGCTTTATATTATCTAATATTCCTATTCTTTTTCTCCCTCTTCCTCTTCTTCCACTAATTTTTTCTTCTAAGATCTTCCTTTGTAAACACTGTCTTCTCAATATGTGCCCTATCCAATTTGCTTTTCTTTTCCTGATTGTTTTTATTAGCATCCTATCTTCTCCCACCATTTCTAATACTTCTTCATTTCTCTTCCTCTCTGCCCATTTCACTTTCATCATTCTCCTCCATACCCACATCTCAAAACTTTCTAAATATTTTTCCTCCTTTCTCCTTATCGTCCACGTCTCTGCACCATAAAGAGCTATGCTCCATATGTAGCATTTTGCTAATTTCTTCCTTGTTTCTAAATTTATTTTCTTGCTTTTGAAAAGCTCCTTCTTCTCGTTAAATGCTGCTTTTGCCATTGCAATCCTACTTCTGATGTCCTGTGCACTACTTCCATCCTGCGCTAAAATACTGCCAAGATATTTGAAACTACATACTTGTTCCAATTTTTGTCCATTTACCATTATATTTAATTCTTTATGTTCCTTTGAAACCACCATGACTTTCGTTTTTTCAGCATTGATCTTCATTCCATATTGTTGGCCAACCTCCACTAGTCTGTCTGTCATCCTCTGAAGCTCTTTCTCGTCTTCTGCTATTAATCCCTCATCATCTGCATATTTAATGGTGGTAATACTTTCACCTCCTATCTTAAATCCTTTCTCTTCCATCAACGCTTCTTCTGTTATTGTTTCTGCATAAATATTAAATATCGCTGGTGAAATAGGAAAACCCTGCCTCACTCCCCTCCCTATTGAAGTACTTTCTATTTCTTCTCCTTCAACCCTGACTCTAATCTTTTGATCAAAGTAAAGGTTTTTAAGCAGTCTTTTATCTTTCCAATCTATTCCAATTTTGTTTAAAATACCCAGCATTTTATCCCATTTCACTCGGTCAAAAGCTTTCTCCCAATCTACAAAACAAAAATACATATCTTTATTGACTTCTAGCGCTCTTTCTATCATCATCCTCATACATCCTATAGCATCTCTAGTCCCTCTTCCTCTTCTGAAACCAAACTGATTATCTTGCAGCTCCTTTTCTATTTTACATTCAATTCTTTTGGTTATTATTCTAGTTAGAACTTTAGCTGTATGAGAAATTAAACTAATTGTTCTGTAATCCTTACAACATTTTGCATTGTTCTTTTTCTCCAGTGGTACCATAACAACATCTAAAAAATCTTCAGGCCATATGCCAGTATCATATACTTGGTTAAAAAATTTTGTTAGTTGCTTAACTGCTTTCGACCCCAAAACCTTAAGAATGTCCACTGGTATATCCTTAATAATTCTTAAATCGTCAAGGTATAATAATTCCCGCACTAAAAACAATTATAAAAATATTGTATATTTTTAAATATGTATATTTATTGTATAATTTAAATATGCATATATTTCTTACTGTGTTTTTAAATGAGGAATCGCTTCTCGAGTTCAAGAACAAAAATAAGTCCTTCGTTAGGAAAATCAACAATAATTTGGTCATTTACGCCTGATTCATAATTATCTATGCTCATTATTTTGTCGCAAATGGTTCTGGAAAACTGCATGTATACCTGCAATTTGGATATGAATGTTAACATACAGAAATCTCAAATGAATGGCAGTACACAATATGCGAAGTCAACTAAATACTTGGATACAATAAAAACTAAATGTTTATTGCTCTGCCTACTTTTAGAAATTCAATTTCCTCGACTTTCTTGCAGCAAACGCTGCCATCCATATCTGAGGCTATTTCTCTCTCGATAGACAGAATAGCAGTCCTAAGATAGTTTATTATTATTTTAAGTGTCGAAAAAACTTCGCTCTGCTGATGCCACTCTAACTGGAATTGTTAACAAAATCCTATACGCTATCTCTGTATTTGGGAAGAAAACATTTAATGACTTGAGAATCTTAAGGATTTCAAATGCACTTTTCGTTCTCTGGGGGATCAACTGTCGAAGCACACGCAGTTCTAAGAAAAGGTCTGTACTGTCTATGTCGTGTGAAACATTATCACTCAATATGTTGTCCAAATTTATACACTGTTTTTCATTTCGTCTTCTGATATTCTCCAAGTTGTTAAAATCATATTGGAAGCAGAAATTACATGCGTACTCTTCCATTTGTTCGAAACGCGAGGTCAGTGATATGAGAACTTGATCTACGATGAAAAAAGTTGCTAGTTTCAAATGCCTTTTCAGCCGAACACCGTGATTGTCGTCCACGCTTAGTAGCAAACTTCATCTTACTGCTTAGCGCGGGGCACCTTTTACCGCGGGGCCGGGGGCGACCGCCCCGATTCGCCGTGCCCCAGGGACGGCCCTGCTTCTTAATAACCTAAATTTCTATAATCGTAATTTTCTATAAATGGATTTTTGAACTAAGCACACAGCATCGTTACTAAATATACTGTTTCGTGTGACATTTTCCCTGCCAATGCAGCTACATCACGGTAGACACTTGCCAATTATTTAAAATATATGCCTATCTGTACTTAATACAAAAATATTAAATTACTAAGGAGAATATAAAACTAGAAATGTTGACGCAATAACCACCTTAAAGTGCACAAGAAATAGGAGATTAAATCTCTGAAATGGATAATCCGATAGATTTACCCACGTTTCACGAGAAAACTTTAGTTTACTCTATTAAAAGAAGTAAAAATGGTTCAAAAGTGATTTGTAATTTATTTCTTAAAAAAAACATTTAAATGCCCTTATAGACGTTCGTCCGGATCTCTTACGCCCAAATGTTTCTTTATTTTGAAGAAAACCTGTAAGAACATGTGATATAGCGGAATTCCCACAAAATCAACACCGAGAGAATCGATAAATAATAAAACGCAAGAATCCCGAAATAACAAAACACGACCGAACCGGCTTTAAAAGATAAAACAATCTCGGGGAGATATTGCATTTTTCATAAAACTCTCCGGACGGATCCATCCTTGAGGGAAGAAATGAGCCCCGCCTCCCCATGAGATACATCTCAAATGAATAAAAAAAACACCTTTGCTGCCCTTCTAATCTTACACCACAAGCGCACGCCACCAAAGTGATTTATGGATTCGCGGGTCAAGGATCTTCGAGAGAACGATTTCCTCTATCCTCTGGCCTCACCCTCCGCACCCTCGACTAACACACGAACCGCGGTCTCTCGCGGCGGGGCAGTCGAACCCTTCGCGTTACCGCTCCCGCGTCCGGCCTTCCCCCAACTCCCCGCATCCCATCGGAACAGCCTCCAATGACGGTTGATCGCGGGGACGAGGTCGGAAAACGTTTGTCACCGTCGAAGCGACCACCGTGGGCGTGGCCGACACCCCTTCCTCCCCCCCTTCCAACCCCACAGCTTCCTACCCAACTCCGCGCATTTGCTCCAAAGACGCGAGTGCGCAGGCGTGTGTCAAAGATTCTCGAGATTCATAGCCGGCGGAATGTGTCAGCGCGGGGGTAAAGGGAGGAGGGAGGGTGAAGAGGGAGGAGAAGAGGGAGGGATAAGAGGAAGGAGGGATAGAGAGGGAGAAGAGGGAAGGATAAGAGGGAGGGATAAGAGGGAGGGATAGGAAGGGAGAAGGGGGAGGAGAAGAGGGAGAAGAAGAGGGAGGAGAAGAGGGAGGGAGGAGAGAGAGGGAGAAAAGGGAGAAGAGGGAGGGATAAGAGGGAGGGATAAGAGGGAGGGATAGGAAGGGAGAAGGGGAGGAGAAGAGGGAGGATAAGAGTGAGGGAGGAGAGAGAGGGAGAAAAGGGAGAAGAGGGAGGGAGAAAAGAGAGAATAAGGAGGAGGAGAGGGAGGAGATGAGAGAGGGAGGAGATGAGGGAGGGAGAAAAGGGAGAAGAAGGAGGAGGAGAGGGAGGAGATGAGAGAGGGAGGAGAAGGGGGAGGGAGAAGAGGTAGGGAGAAGAGGGAGGAGAAGAGGGAGGGAGAAGAGGGAGGATAACAGGGAGGAGAAGAGGGAGGGAGGAGAGGGAGGGAGAAAAGGGAGAAGAGGGAGAGAGAAGAGGGAGGACGGATAGGAAGGGAGAAGAGGTAGGGAGAAGAGGGAGGAGAAGAGGGAGGGAGAAAAGGGAGGAGGAGAGGGAGGAGAGATCGGGATGGAGAAGAAGGAGCGAGGAGAGTGAGGGAGAAAAGTGACGGAGGGAGGGAGAAAATGGAGGAGAAGAGGGAGGAGGAACAGGGTGGGAGAAAAGTGAGGGAGAAGATGGAGGGAGAAGAAGGAGGGAGGAGAGGGACGGAGGTGACGGAGGAAAAGAGGGAGAGAGAAGAGTGAGGAGAAGAGGGAGGGAGAAGAGGGAGGGGAAGAGGGGGGGAGAGGAGGGACGGAGAATACGGAGGAAAAGAGGGAGGGAGAAGAGGGAGGGAGGAGAGGGAGGGAGAAGAGGGAGGAGAAGATGGAGGGAGAAGAGGGAGGAGAAGATGGAGGGAGAAGAGGGGGAAGAGTGAGGGGGAATAGGGAGGAGAAGATGGAGGGAGGAGAAGATGGAGGGAGGAGAAGATGGAGGGAGGAGAAGATGGTAGGAGAAGAGGGAGAAGAGTGAGGGGGAATAGGGAGGAGAAGATGGAGGGAGGAGAAGATGGAAGGAGAAGAGGGAGGAAGGCGAAGAGGAAACGGTGTAGGTGGTTCTCTCCAACTCTTCGGAGTGGCATTTCACAACAATTGAAGGTATTCCCTTTCCATTGTGTTCGGAAAGAGAAGAGGATTTTATTCAATTCCCTCCTTTCGGAAAGGGAGGCTGCGATAAAGTTCGGGATGATGGGAGGGCGGAAGGGTGAGACTAGTTGGTGAGGTTGGCGGGGGAAGGGGGATGGTAGAGACGGATGGCTCCGATCTTTAAAACACTCGATTCTGATTGGGGAAGAGGAGAAAAAAACGAAACTTTTTTCCCGCCACCGGTTACGACTTCTTTTTTTTTGTTTTTCCTCTCCATTTCTCTCTCTCTCTCTCTCTCTCTATCACTCTCTCTTTCGAGCATCTCCTCCGCAAAAAAATAAACGTCTGGTCACGTCCGAGGTCATGTACGGGCTTCCGTTATCAAAGCTTAAGCAGATAGCTGAAATGAACGGTTATGCTACCGCAGGTTCCGCCTCCGAGAGATCGAGAGTCGAAGGGAAGGTTAAAAAGTGTCGAGGGAGAGGAGAAGGGAAGAAAAATCTAGCAAAAATATAACATCGTCTGAAAGGAGCCAAAGATTAAGGGATTTTCTTTCCTCGATTCAATCCTTTGAAGGGAGAGTTTCTTTCCTAGAAATCGTTACCCTAGCGATTTGAGCTCGATCGTCTATTCGTCATAAAAAACTGGCCCTGTGAAAGAAGGCGTAGCAACGCGAAGAAGACGTTACGGTCGTAAAAACGAGGGGCATACCGTTTGACGGTTACGTATGTAGGCTAAAAACCCTTACGCCGGTTTGAAAATAAAAGGGCGAAGGGATAATTCACGAGGGGCGGAGGAAAGGTACCCCCTTCCCACCCACCCCTTCACGTATGCAAATGTAAACTGCACCCTTAGCACCCGGGAAGGAATAGACAGGTGAGTGGGGGAGGCTCGGAGGAAGATATATCCGCGGTCCTTCCTCCTCTCTTCTCACTCCTCTTAGCGGACTTTTTTTTATGCCTTTGCAGACTTCATTCCGCGGCTGACATACGCCTCCCTATCCCCTCTCTCTTCTCATCCTTTTTTATCTCTTTACACTTTTTTAAATCTCCCTCCCCCCTCCTCGCCACCTCCCTCTCATTCTCCACAGACAAGGAATCGAACAAGGAACGCAGGGGAGGGGACCATCTCCACTACCAACAATGAGAAAAGTGTCCCCCCCTCTTTGTCTCATCCTTTCTCCCGCCCTCTCCCCCCCCCCCCATCCCGCCAAAGCGGGTGCGGCCGCGCCGTTCCTCACCCACGGGTTTCCCTCGTGACAATGGCGCGTGTTGTCGTATACACACGCACGCACACACACACACATACGCACACGACCCCGAGAGTGGACGATCGCTCGGATCGGCTGCCTCAGCCAGCTCGGATCCGCATTTCAACACCAGGGGAGAGAGAGAGAGAGGAGGTGAGAGAAGGGAGCGGCGGATTAGAAAGGAAAGCGGCTGCGCAGGTGAGGGCCGAGGAAGGAAGAGAGAGTGAGAGATGTTTCCCTCAGTTTCCCGCGGATGGATATTTTTTTGAGACACGATCGAAGTGTGAGAGGTTAGGGGGGGGAGGGAGGGGGAATAGTTCTCCCTTTTCGTATTGTTAAATGGAGAAGGAAAGAGAGACGGGGGAGAGAGATGGAAAGAGAGACGGGGAGAGTGATGGAAAGGAAAAGAGGAGAAGAGGGGGGTAGGAGGGAAAGAGAGGGATGGGAGAGAGATGGAATAGAGAGGAGAGTAAGAGGGTAAAAGGGGGAGATAGGAGAGAAAGGGTGAAATAGGAGGGAAAGAGAGGGAGAAATGAGAGGGGGGAGAGAGATGGATGAGAGAGAGGAGTGAAAGGGAAAATATACGAGGAAAAGAGATAAAGATAGGAAGGAAAGGGAGGAGAATTGGAGGAAAAAAGGGAGGGGAGAGAGGAGATAAAGAGATAAATAGGAGGGAAAGAGAGGGAGAGGAGATAGATGGAGTGGAGAGAGGCGGGAAAAAGGGAGATGAGAGGGAAAGGGTGAGAGATATGAGGGAAAGAGTGGTAGGGAAGAGAGATGTAGGGGGAGAGGAAAGAATGAGGGAGATGAGATTGAACGGGGGGATAGGAGAAAAACAGAGATAGTAGGGAAAGAAAGAGAGAGAAAGAAAAAGAGAGGGAGAGAGAGAGAAATATAGAGGGAAGAGAGATGGAAGGGAGAGAAGAGAGAAAGAAGAGGGAGGTACGAGGGAAATGGGAGAGATAGGAGGAAAAAAGTGGAAGATAGGAGGGAGAGAGGGAGGAGAGAGATGGAGGAGAGAGATGGAGGAGGGAGAGGGGATGGAGATAGGTGGGAGAGTGGAGAGAAAGAGGGAGATAGGAAGGACGGCAAATAGAAGGGAGGGAGGAGGTTGTAAGGGGAAAGAGGAGAATGAAGATAGAGGGGGAGATGGAAGTTAAAAAGGGAGAGGGAAGATATAGAGGGAGAGAGAAGTAAGAATGAGAGAGGGGAGATAGCGGGTGAGAGGGAAGTTACAGGGGGAGAGAGAAGATAGAGGAGGAGAGAGAAGATAGAGGGGGGAGGGGCGATAGAGGGAAGATAGAGGGGGATAGAGATTATAGAGGGGGAGAGGGAAAATAGAAGGGGAGGAGGGAAGATAGAGGGGAGAGAGATGATGGAGGGGGAGGGGGAAGTTAGAGGGGTAAATGGAAGTTAGGGGGGAGAGGGATGATAGAGGGGGGTGAGGAAAGTTTGAGGGGGAAAGGGAAGGTAGAGGGGGAGAGGGAAGATAGAGGGGGAGAGGGAAGATAGAGGGGGAGAGGGAAGATAGAGGGGGAGAAGGATGATAGAGGGGGTGAGGGAGGTTAGAGGGGGAGAGAGGCGAGATTGGGAGAGGAACGGTGCACATGTTCGCTTAGGAAATATTTCACCGTGAATTTGTTTTTGTGTGGATAATTTTTCTAAGGAACACATTGGAGCACCTCTATCTGATGCTCTTGAGTATATTGCAAATAGTGAATTTTGTCCGTAAATTTGCTAAATTTACTCTTGACACGTCTAGAATTGCTTCATGGCATTTGTAATAAGAAGCTACGAATAATTACGTATTTTTGGCGAATCAGTAAAGAAATATTTTGAATTGGATGCTGAAATTGATCATTTCCTCATATGTCCTACTTCATTAGTTCATAATAGATTTCCCTCACATACTCCACCGCAGTGCTGGCGCAAGGCAGTTTGGCGTCCTAGGCAAACCTTTTTTGGCGCCCTACTCCAATATTAATGATACTAAAAATCTAGTAGATGAAATTCATTTTAAAAAGTAATTGCTCATTGACGTATATAAGTACCGGTATTACTTAAATATAATATTAATAAAAGGTTGTTTTTTATTTTTAAATATTTTTTTCATAATTAGTAAAAACAATGTTTTTCCACATTACAAAACCTCATGGTAAGTAATAGCGGTAAAAATGGGCCTCAAGAAGAATATTTTTTTGCAAGAGATTAAGCAAATCATAACTTTAGGCTCGTTACTTGGTACGTCAACATCTTCAAGAATTACACATTTTCCAAATCTTCCTCAGACAGCTAGTTTCAACTTCTTATGCTTGTAGGACAACATTGAAGAGGAATTGAAAACATGTTGAATATAAAGTACAGCACAAATACACGTGAAAAAATATAACAAAATGAATCAATAAAAGATGAAGGATGTGTATACATTACTTAAATACAAGAATACGGACACACACATATACAGTGCCGTTAAATCAAAACATTGGATCTTCATGGTGCCCCTCAATCTCTGGCGCCCCAGGCAGTTTTTTTTCTACCCCGTTCCGCCGGCCCTGCTCCACCGACATCCATCTATTTTTCCGCTCTCACCTAACCTAGCCAATCACTCCAAACAAGTGTCCGTGGCTAAATCACTGTAAAAATTACAGTCCTGCGGAAGTAATCAGCTATTATCGACCATTATCACGAAGATCACGATTTATCATGTCTCGAGCGGAAATCTTTCACCGAAATCTTTCGATCTAATTCTATTTCCTGAATTCTCTTATAGAAGAAGTCATTATTTGTCGAGAAAAAAAGAGCGCTCAAAGGTGTTCATTACTCACTCTTCTTTTTCGCTCTTTCGTGATAATCCTAATGCGGTATTCGATTACGGCTGCTCTAGAATGGAGAAAAGAGAGGAAAAGGAGGAATATCCGACGGTTCGTTATGGTCCCTAGAGCAATTACTACCTCGGAGGTTAACGGAAAGGGAATGGTGGCGTTGAGAGCTCTCGCGGATTGGGTGGATATGTTTCGTGACGGAGGAAAGCTTCGAGGAATCCAGCACGGCAAAATGCCCGAGGATGATTTGTGAGCCATCGCTTTTGAGATGGGAAAGAGGCGTAATGTCGATGAGTTGCAATGTAATACCGGTCTGGGAGGGAATTGCTAGGCGTACTCGTTTTTTTATCGGAAAAAATTGAATTCGACCTACATGGAAAGGCTATGTAACTCTCACCGTAAGATCGCTTCGGCATGCTGCCAAAGAAATTCTGAAAAAATACGCCGATTCTATATGTTGCGTAGATTATATTTTTACTGTATGTTGGCTCGTGGTTTCTGCTGCGATTCTAAGAAACATAGTTTTATTTTACTCTTACGGCCCTCTGAAAATTAATTTTCATTCCATTTTTGTTCTAATGAATTTTCATAATTATCTCAACCTCTCACAGCAAATGGAATATTAATTGGCTAATGTTTGAAATAAAGTTTGCAAGAAGAAAATTTCAATCATCGGTGAAATTTGTCTAGAGAATAATGTCATCGGGATTATTATCAACAATTAAAATAGCCTCTGCAGAAATTTCAATAATTCGTTAAAATACGAAAATATCCTGCAATAACTGATAAGTTCAGAATCGAATGTCTCGAGCAACGACATTCAAAATATTAAACTCATAATTAATTCATAGCACACTATAAAATCGAGAATAAATACTATAGTCTAGTCATAAATATTTATTCATTCTGAAAGTTTATGAGGCAAGGAAAATCAAAGACTGAATTCAATTTTCTATCCTTCAAAGCGTGGAGAAAAAAGGTTTATATTTTCGTAAAGATCAAAACCAATCAATCCACTCCCGGAATTCCAGAGAGTTTGAAAAAAAAGCGGGACCGTGTAGATTTTTGAAACAAAGTGTTACGAGTTACACGGAAATTCTAATCAGCCCGTCATTACAGAGGAATGAAAAATGACTTAAAATGCCTCCTAAAGCCTCAATTACCGATTCTCCACAACACATTCGCGTAAAGTTACTTTTTTATTTGCGGACAAAAAAGGAAGATGTGCGACGGAACGGCTTGCGCCAAAGAATAACTCCCCAGACCCCACTTTTCAGACCTCCAACTCTCACTCTCTCACACACACACCGCTCTCTCCCTCCCTCCCCCTTCACTCACCCCACCTTTCGACACCCATGCCTCTCATCCATCTCACTTTTATGATTCCGTAAATATCGATACCAATTCGATATAATCGATACCTAATATTGCCTGGCAATTAAGAAAACTTTGTCAGATAAATGATAGAAACTTCGACGAGTGGATAAGTAAATAGTCAGATAAATAAATGGATCGCAAAATATTTATAAATGTATAGAATCATGCATGGCAATATAGTTAAATTAATAGCGATGAAGATCGATGATCTTTGTATAATGGTGGACAGCGATGGGAAATGCGATGCAGGCGAAATGTTAATTGTTAATGTCCGTAAAGCGCAGTTTATGAGCTAATTTAAAAATATCCGTCATTTTTCGTAGTCGAAACTACAGATCTCAAGTCACCTTTCACTCCCATCGTTAATGTTATATTAATTGTATTAATAGTCATTATACGATAAAAAGTGAACGTATAGTCGCGCCAAAATGCCGGATCGAAATAAAATTTGGGGGCGATAGCTTCAGACAGCCATACATTCCGTAACATCTCGAAACTTGAAGATTCCTCCACCTGTCGCTTGGACCTCCGGCGCAAAATTTCTCACCCCATAGCCTAATGCCCCCACTTCACGCCTATATTTCTACTCGGAATCCTGCCGAACGGAGGAATGAGGATGAGATGAAGACAGTCGCTCAACTTCGACCAAATGAAAAACGGGATGAAGTGCGGTGCGCCCGAGGCGAATAAGAGGAGGTGGGGGAGACGGAAGTAGCTTGCGGGCGAGGGGAGGGGGTCGGGGATGAGAAGGAGGAGGGGAGGAGCCAGGGTCCTGAATTATTACTTCACCATTTGCATCCGTATGATCAGACGCAGAGTTCTCGTGTTTCACCATTCGTTACGGGGTGCTTCCCCGGAGGGGGCCGGAATGTACCTTACTATAAGAGATAGAGAGAGGGAGAGAGAAGTAAGAAAGAAAGAAAGAAAGAAGAGAGAGAAAGAGGGAGAGAGAGGTCTCGCCACGCCGCCGTTGCCACGTCACCCGGGGTCCTTAAAGTACCAGGGGATCCGAGATCGAACCCCGATAGGATGGCTCGTGGTCCAGACTACGCTACTACCAAGCTGCCCACATGCCACGGCTTCTGCTGGTGCCGGAGGGCGAAGGGCGAAAGATGTGCGTGGTGGTGTTGATGGTGCCTCGATTACCCGGGGTCCTCCGAAGTAGTTAAGTATGGGGGGGAGGTAAGGACGAGGACGTCCCTGTTTGCACTCCCTGCTCACAAATTAAATATCCGGTATTGCGGGGAAATGCTTTTGATTCCCCTAACCGGCTCGCGGAGGATGGAATCAGAAGCGAGATACTCGCGCAGAACCCGACGGCGGTGCACGGCGTACGCGGTAAAATATTAACGTGTATCTAAGCATTATGTACCGACGCGGGGTGGGATTGTATTAGTTGTTTCAAACTCGGGAGAGTGACGGAGGGCGCGAGTCGCTTAAGTTATTCAACCGCAGTCATCCACGCCGTCCCGGCCATTATACCGCAATTTACGAAAACGCATATATCAGTTTGAAAAAGCCACGCCGGAGACATCGATTTCCGAAAGGAAAGCGAAGATAAGGAAGCGAGCGAATTGATAAATGGCCGGACTGGATATTTATGCCGCTCAGGCGATCGTATGGGGAGAAAAAGTTGTCAAAAATCGAAAAAGATGGGTTTGGCTGAGAAAAAAGAATACGACGAGGAAAGATGGGAAAACCTGTCGGCTGCAAAAAATTAAGGAAAAGATGGTTTTTAAGCAAGATGTAGATAATTAAATGTTTTACGTTCGTCTTTTGTTTTTGCTAACGGAAAAAGATGTTGAATGTTTGGCGAAAAATTTTATACGAAAAGCGCTCAAGAGCGTGTATCGTCGACCGTCATTTGTTTTAATATCGGTAAGTAGCGATAGATTTTTATTCTTCGTACTATGTTTCACACGAAGCCTTCACACAGTGAATCACAGAGGCAATTTTCAAAGGGAGCGCGAGGAAACGATTTAAGCACCTGCTTAAACGCTAAGCATTACGCAATGCACCCAAATAAAAAGATACCAAGAGCGAGAAATACCAAGTTTTGCAACTGAAAACTAAACGATATGCATAAATCAGGGCGAGAGCCAATGAAATAGCACCCACGCATCAGGCATAATTTCAATTATTTGGAGAACTTATCCACTATCCTAGAACCGGCGTTTCGATCAATAACGGCAGTAAGGAAAAAAAAGAACTACGACTTCTCCTCGCTGAGGGAAGAACATAATTTATTGCAAAAGTTTGGAGAGAGCCGTCAAGCAAATAACGGAGCGGAAATTGTGGTCGTAAATTTATTCCCAAGTTATGACTCCGACATATTGGATTTCGGAGAAAATTTATTCGAGAAATGCATCGAGTTGTAATACGTAATTTTTTTCCCGCGCTTTCCCTAGCGTCCGAATCCCTACTGAACGAAACTAAATAATTATGTCGAACAAGACAGTAAATTAGGTTGACTTTGTCGTTGCATCGATAGTAAATCCTTATCGCGTTCGGTTTTTCCTGTAAGTTTTCGTATAAATCCGCATTCCGGAGCAGGAAAAGTTTTGCTTAACATCCCCGATCACGCAGGGAAAGGCTCGGACTTGTCAATCCGTCTGGATTGACATGCGAAAACTTCCAACTGCTTGACTACGTGGGTGGCGGTAGAAACGTAGACGTAGACCGCGTCGATTAAAAAAAATCTTTTTGCGTAACGTCTTATTTTATAACAGATTCGACCTTAATGCAAAAATCGTATATGCGCAGGAATGATTCGATTCGTCGCCTCAAACTTCAAAATTTTCCCTGAATAATGTTGTTTATAGAATAGAACCAGGGCTATTTGTTTGGAACGCTCAAACTGTCTGGCTGTAGCGATGAGTTAAAAAAGCGAGCTAAGATTCTATGTGTAATCCGACAGTTTTAAAAAGTAATTTGAAATAAAATGCTGAAAATAGATTAGGAAAATACGGTATACTCAAGGTTTTTAGAAAACGCTTAATGTATATTGATATCTTTGTTTTATATATTTTAACTACATAGCTCATAAACAGGACATATCGGCCTTTTATAATGAGCACAGCAACGTTATTAAAGGCGACCACATACATCCATGCCCTTGGTAGAAATTGTTGGCTTGTGTGTTATTCTAACTCTAGAGCAGTGGCTGTCAACCTGGGTGCCGCGGCATACCGGGGCGCCGCAGCTGATTTTTAGGGGTGTCGCGATAAAATTGGTTTTATAAATAAATCAACGATTTGTATGTGTCTACAGGTAACTAGGGCAGTAATGTTTTCTCTAATAAAATGATTATGGTGTGATACCAACAAATGGATGTCAAAAGGTTGTAATACTCGACTGTGAAAATATAAAAACATTGCTTGAAGGCCGGGGTGCAGCGAAATTTTTTATCTTTGAAAGCATGCCGCGCCTGCAAACAGGTTGGGAACTACTTCTCTAGAGACTTAGGGTATTGTAGCCATAACTTCTTCCACACCAAACAGAGAAAGGAGGGAAAAACGATGCCGGCACTACTCTTTACGAAGAGCACCAACTGCTTAACGTCCCTTCCAAAGGACGCAGCGCTAACTTGCGCAGTTACCTCAAACCAACAAGTGAAGAATGAGACAATCCCAGGTTGAAAAATCCAACTTCCCCCGGATTCGAACCTGGGACCGCTACCTGAAGGGCAAACGCTCTGACCACTCTGACAACGCTATCCCTCGGCAGAAATTTAAACTACGATCCTAGCATCAGGACACGCTCGCCAGCCCTCTACCAAGACAAATTAACCGCGCGAATTAAAACAAGAAAATTTAATTTTTCTTGTTTTTATTTCAAAATGGCCTTTTAATTCTAATATACTCGCGAATGAAAGAGTGTAATTTTTTGCTTGGCACGTGATAACATCCTCCTAATATCTATAATATTCAATAGCAACGTAGTCATAATTTTTATTGATTTCACACTTTAAATTGTTAAAAATTCTCTCTTCCGTCTCAAAAATCCTTCATTGGAGCGCTTTTACGATTCATCGTATGAAAATTTTATTTCAATTTTAGGGGGGAATAAGTGGCGATTTCAATATTTCTACATCAAATCTCGCCCGGATATACAGATTATTTTACTCATAAAAGTTAATTACGCATCTTTTAAATCCATTCTCGATCTGTTCGTAACGCAAGTATCATAAAATATATCTCCGCCATTTCAAAAAAATAATCGTGTTATCGTCTTGAAACGTTGGAAAGAGTATCCTCGGGGAAGAGAAGGAGCATAATCTCTCTTTAAAAAAATCTTCAAAAGATCTCATCTCCTCTCTTCTCTTTTGACGCACTGGCTAAAAAATAACCTCGGGACGCATCTGGTAACAACTGAGCGGTAAATAAAATACGTATCTCATCCGCTCATGCATACAGCGAAAACTTTTACGTTTTTATCAGTACGGGAAGGTTCTTTTTTCGATCAGTATCTAAAACTCCCTATAGGCTGCTTGGCATTGTATCGTACCGTGGTGCCGACTCGGGTGCCTGCATAATCGGGCGTTACCTAACTCTCGCCTCGAGTAAGATGGGAAAAGGGAGAAAGAGGGAGAGAAAGAAAAAGAAAGTATTATTTTCGCATTTGAATTTTACCTTGGAAAGGACTTACAGATCGGAGGGACTTCGAGTTCATCTCTTAAGGTTGAGCGATAGTCGTTTGATGAGAAGGGATGTTGATAATTCAACAAAGACCAGGACGTAAACGCCTTTTAAATTACCTGATAAGACCATATCGGTCAGACGTTTTCTCTATTTATAGATTGTTCAGTTCCGAGCTACGTCTGAGATATTCTCGACCCTAGAAATATTTACATCCAAAAGCTCAATTTGATAAGAAACCGCTTCGGTTTAAAAAAACCGGGTAAATTTAAAAGGATAAAGCCACCATAAAACGTAAAATTCAGATTTCACTCAATGATTCGCTGGATATAAAAAATACCGACAGTCGTTTTACGAAAAAATGAAAGATAAAGAAGGTATTGTTAGAATATATCCTTCTGGAAAGGTTGTAACGTTCTAATGTCTGGTAATTTGGTACATCAAACATCAAAGATGCGACGCTTAAAAAAAAACATCAATCACTGGATAATAAACAGGCATAATATTCCATTAAAAGTTTGTTGGACTATAGGCGAAAGATTTTAAGTCCTGCTTGTATATTCATAAAAATGCTAGTGAATTAATTAGGTATATTGAGACTTCTCTAAAACCTATTAAAATGAATTCCTTCAACGTTTTATATTTTATATTTTTATGCCATAGTTAACGAACGATAAAAAGCTCTCTCTTTCACTTCTATATATCTCATACTCAATGTTACAGGAGATATTCTCCATAATTATAATAAATGGCATTTGCGAAGGAAGTATTACATAGAAGTCATAGTTTTCTAATTATCCCTATTTCCTACCATGGTTTCGGCAGTAATGCCTGGACTCGTAAACTTTAACTGAGTAGAAAATGTTAAAATGACTTTCAATTTACGAGTGCATTTTGCGGTTTAAAAAAGTCTTCGGTATTTTAATATGGAGTTCTCTCTACTAAAATTGAAAACAGAAATCACGACCTAATTAATGCATCTAAAACGATTTTATGCAATGCACAAAATCTCGAACTGCTACGGCGGCGAAAAAATCGCGCAGAATAAAAAAAAATTCTTCATATGATTTGTATCCTTCATGCTGCGGAGTTTTTGCAGGTGCGCCCTAACCCCGTCATCTTCATAAGTCATGCTAATGCTATTCGAGACGAAGTTAAGTTGTATAATGGGGAAAATTTGTGGATGAGGAAGCGAGCGAGCTGAGGCGATAATGAATAGCATTACCGGCATGGAGAGACCATTATGATTTCCCCTCGACTCCTTCCCTCCCAAGGGGAAAGAGAGGGGAGGAAGGGGAAAGATAAGGGAGGAAGGGGAAGAGGGAGGAGAGAGAGAGGAGGAGAGAGGAAGGCGGGGGATTGGGGGAGCGGGAGGGGGAGAGAGAGGGAGGGGGAGAGAGGAAGGCGGGAGATTGGGGGAGCGGGAGAGAGATGGAGGGGGAGAGAGGGGGAGGGGGAGAGAGGGGGAGGGGGATAGAGGAGAGAGGGGAAGGGAGGGAGAGAAGGAAGCGATGGAGGGGTGAGGGGAATCGAAATCAGATTAGATACGACATTTATGATCGCACAACTCTTCGTGGATGGGAGCATTGTTGGATATTTCCCTTCCCGAGAGTGTGGGACGCCTTAAAACATTGGAAGAGACGGGCGAAAGTGGATCTCCTCCACATCTCAACTTTCCCCATTGTTCCGAGAGTGACTTTCTCGGAGCGTCTGACATTCTATGGATCGCTCTGAGTAACCCAGCATTCTGAGTCGACTCGGGGGCCCCGCGAACGCTTTTACGACCCCACCCCGCGACATCGGTTTGAGACGTCCCGATATGGCTTTCTCAGAAATGCGAGATTTGAAACGCTTTTAACGACAGTTCTAAGGGAAGATTATTTCGGAATCTAATTAAGTGCGACTTTCTTTGCTCGGTAATAAAAGTTTCCCTTGCCTAGTAATCATCGAATTTTCTGCATTTTAGCACCCCCAAAAATTTCCATTCCAATTCCTTCCCTTCATTTTAAGTATTTCGAAACATTAAGAAATATATTTCTCTTCCTTTCAGTTTAAATTTTAACTAGCTAACTTCTTTCGAAGAAACCAAACTATCAAGCACCTTTAATGAACTGTACTCACCATTAACTCAGTCTAATTTCAATGGAGTCGAATAAAATTCCATACTTTCCAATTACTTTTTTCCTCGTTTCCTCCACTATCGTCATTATCTTCTCCATTCTACGTTGAACATATTCTTCCCGAAAGCTATTAATATCATTATATCTTCACTAACCGGTATTAACAAACTGTCTTCCCAATTATTATTATTATTTCAATATACAATGCAAGTGGGCGCCTGGCCCGGTGGCAAGGTTACAAAATTAACATATATAAAAAAAACATATTTAAAACATATAAAAACATATTCAGAAGATTCAGTTTACAATTTTTCACATACCACATACAATATTCTATTCATATATTTTTCCTGTTAGGAGCTTCGAGTTCGAGCTCCTTCGTTAATTAATTCATCTTACAATATTATTTAACAATAAATTAACTAAAAGTATTGAAAATCGTTCCCAGTGATATTTTTTACTCTTGATTTAAAGGTTTTAACATTTCTAGGGAAGGGTACACAAATGGAAACATCACGTATCACTCAAAAGCTCGTCTTTAGAATTACCCATAATTATTATGCATTTTAAATGGTATTTAACTTCGCTTTAAAGAGACCTACGCGGGAAGGGAATGGCTTGAAGACCTCTGCAGGTAATGCAATAGTCATAAAGGGTTTGGTAAAACGAAATGTACATTTCGGCTACAAATCAGCCGTCATCAGGGGAGATTTTAGAATCTAGTATCGATGAATTTGATTTCAGCCATTTGGTGGGCTCGACAATCCTCTCTTTAACTTTCCGATGTTAAAATTGCTGTGAAATGAAAACGCATTCATTTAAGTAATCGTCGCCGTGTATCGACTGAGTCTTATGGCTAAATGTCTTCGAACATTCTTGTTGGATATGAATGCTGCAAAACTCTATGAGGAAGCATTAATTACAACCGAACACGCAGACCAAAAGAAGTAAGGTATAAACTTGTATACTTTAAGTGGCAGCTTCACTCTTGATCGGAGATTGAGGATATTTTTTCCCAGAACTGTCGAGTATATTTCGGCGATGGGGGGAAGTAAACGTCACAACAGGAAGCCCACAGTCTTTTCCATTCGATGAGATGGAGTTTGGGTCGAGCGGGGGCAAGGTTGGCGGAGGGGAGGGGGCTTAGGGGAGAACGGTTCGGCTCCGCTTATTCCATTCCGAATGCAACTACGCCCACACTATGTAGTATAGAGGAGTTTTAAAAGTCTAAGCTACGGCAGTGTGGCCAAACAATCACTTCGGCTAAGCTCCGCTGAGCGCTTGCTCTTTTGGAAAAAAGACGTGTTCGCAGAGTCGTAACGTCGTTGTTTTTTCTCCTCCGTAGCCAGCAATCCTAATGACGACTTCCCTTTTATTTCTACCGCTACACCACCCCAATCCTTCACATTCAATCTACTTGCTATACCTACCTCCTACGCCATCTATCCGATATGATACTACATGTTCCCATAAACGCATGGTTAGTTAAATTGGTTGCCGATATTTGTCGTGGCGATTTGGAGAGCCAAAACGGGAATCGATAATTAGTGGTTTATGTAATATGTTTACTTGCCGATAAATGAAAGTGCGGTATTAAGTTGTTAATGGCTTATCGAAGAAATAAAAATACTTTCCAGTTGTTTTAAATATGCCTCATTGTGACTGATGCGATTAAATTATACATATTCATGATATAATTTTCTATCTGACAAAGTGATTAAATTTGAATAATCAAAGGATTATGCGTATAGAAATATTTCCGGAACATTTTGCATAAACTATTCAGTTGTTTAGTCGATAGAGTCAAACATTTTCATCAAGATTATTTTCATTTAACTACTAATTATAACTTGTGAGAAGATATTTTTTCCAGTTGTTAAAGAGGTTATTTCAAAAATATTTTAGATCGCAATTTAAGACAAAATACGCCCACGCACACCATCAAGTGTATAATATATCCCATCAGATGCGAATAATTTAAAACGAATTAAATATTATTAATTGGGCGGTCCTGAAAATTATGAAAAGGTGAAAAAACCCAAACTTCCCATTTGACTTTCACACAAATCAAATCCGATTTGCTCAATTCAGCCTAATGACCCTATCGTGATTTTTTCCTCTAATTAATCTTCCCACCCACGCACTCCTTAAGCGGACAGCCCACATATCTCCATTATTCCTTTCACCTCGCAGTCATTCTAAAACCGAATGACACGCCTTACGAGACCGCAAGCATCCCCCCTCTCCATCCCCTTCAGCCTACCCCCTCTTTGCATCCCCTTCTTCCTTCCAACTCCCCCTTTCCCCTGCCAACTCTCCCTTTCCCCTGCCAACTCCCCCGCCTTCCTTCAAAACCTTTCCCATTTTTCTTCTCCGATGCCCTAACCCCTCTGTTTCCCTTCACCCACCAACAAAATTTCCTCACTTCAGTCCCATATGCATCACATCCGACCGCGAAACGTGTTCTGTTAGTCCAAAAAAATACGCACAGGTCCTCTGCTCTTCCTTTCTCTCTCTTTCAGGCCACACCCTTTCTCAATGGCCTTAATCACTTCCTAAGTATAAATTCATTGAGAATTCGCGCGTTTCTCTAAATTTCCACGAATCGGATCGCAAGGGGATTTTCTCCTTTGCTTCGTTTATTGAAAATCATTATAATGATCTCAATCAATAAATGTAAAAGTTTTCCTTTCAGCGGAAATTCCCAAAATGACGCATTATCGAGGTTAAAGGTCATCGTTACGGCAAGACCGGAAGTATGCCTACATACCTACCTTTTTGTTCTAATACAAGATGTCAGAAAAAATATTTTTCTAGGCAGTAAATATATTTCATAAAGCTACGGAAACCATTTCCATGAAAATCTACCCTTAAATAATCAACAGATGATGAAATAAGTACTTTAACCACAAAAAATAATTAAAAGAGAATTATCTAGTTCGCCTTACAGCTGAAATCATATTCATAAATTATGCTTCTCCAGTGAGAACTTATTCATCTATTAGCGGTGAATCACTGCCGATGACGGCTGATTTTTAGCAAAAGTTCACATCTAGCCTTTCCAACCTTTTAATAGCCTTTGAGGAGACATTTTGTAAATGAAAATATAACGTTAGGAATTTGAGGAAATTTTACCATAGAGATTTAGATTCATTTTGAGTTTAACTGATTCGGAATTTATCGAGTTACAATTTTATATTCGTCTCATCTGATTGGGTTGTCCTATATTCATTTAATTGCTCTAATATTAGATTATTATTTGTTGTTTATTTGTACGGTTCTAGATAAGAATCCTTTAGAAAATGATACCGTTATTATACACCCATATTTAATCCTGAAATTTGTCAGCTTGGTGGGTGGTAGGGGCTACTATGACATTTAAGTATTAATCAAAGCATTTTGCCTAACTATATAAATATAACAGTTGATTGAACCGCTGGGCTTCTTCTTTAGAATCATTGATTAATTGAGTGCCTCTGATGATGACTGCATTGTCGCTGTAATTCTCATCTGATTTACTCAACCGTTTTAAGGCCAGAGAAGTAAAACTGGATTAAAGACAAAGTTTTCTGAGTAGAAAATTCGGAAATGTTTATTTTCTAACCTCAATTACCTAAAACAAAACTATCGACAATCCACGGTTTAATTCAACTACCGACGTCGCCTTCAAATCCAATTCCATTTAACCACGGGCTAACCATTTCCTCGCCTTTAACCCTCCAACTTCCGCTCCCGTCCGCCCTAACTATCCGACGGCGCGGTTAGTGGAGCGGAAAACTTATGTAAATAATTATAAATCGCTACCCTTTTGTTTCCGAAATCCGCGTACAGGTTTCGGAAAAAATATTGGAGCGTACCGGTTAGAAAATAAGAAACTCTCCCTATTCCCCATTTCATATTTTCCAATTTTCCGCTCTTTGGCTTCGATTCCCTCTCCTCACACCGCCTCCTCCCTCCGTGCCTTCGCTAGCACCTCGCACGCATTCATACACACACGCACGCTTAATGCCTCTTCCCTCTCCCTCCTCGCCCTCCTTATACATTCCCACGGAGTGACGGAAATGTGACGACGCAGATGGGCAACTCCGCATAATGGCGTTCCCTTCGACCCCAGTGCTCGAAAGGCGTGAAGTCCCACACGTACTCCTCCCACCCCACCAACCCCTGTAACCAACCCCTTACGTCCAACCCCTTCCCCTGCTCCCGACCCTGACTCACCCCATTCACCGCTACTCCCCTTCCCTTCGTCCCATTCTCATTCCCACTCATGCATCGTCACGATCGCAAAGATTTTCGCATTTTCCACTCTGACGTGTTTCAGGGATATCCGCGAATTGAGGTTCCGAGCCGGAATGAGTACGTTATAAATCGATTAAAAATGTTTCCCCCTCTTTATATGCCTATTAGGTTTAATTAACAAAAGGATTACACTAAGAGCTTATCTAAACCTAGTTTATACATTATCTTGAAATTCAGAAAACTGATTGTATCTAGGGAGCGCAATTATTAACCTTTCACTGGCAAGTATTACCTGTAAGAATGTTTCTCATGTTATGGCCTGTGGTTGTTCTATGACAAACTAGCCTCTATATCGCTCTGTCCAACAGTCGATCGCATGTAATTTACCATCTTAGTTGCGTCGTGTCCTGACATGGATGAGAGTTTACATTATTCCTAAAAATCTCCTTATAGCATTCGGAGTTTATTAACTGACACTCTTCAATCAAAATACACGATATTATTTGAAATAAAAAATTGGTATTTATCTCCTGTGACACGAATATCTTGTGAATTAAAAAATATATAGAAACATATGAACAATGCCGGGGCTCGGGGACCTTCGCGCATAATTTTCCGCAGGTCTCCAATAAGGACATTTTTCTTTCTATCTTCCCCTCCACCCCACTCACAGTGTCTGGGACCTCCATGGGGACCCTTTTATCACGGAGTCTTGGAGAAACTGCTCCCCGGTTAATCCGGCATTGCATATGAGCCGGTCAGACCGAAAGTGGTAGGTATATGTTAAACTGACTGACAAATGAAAGAATCTAAAAACAAAACCCAAGTCATAATCATATGAAATAAAAAATTGGCATTTTCTGAGTACATTATTGTAGTCTACATTGCTATATATAATAAACCGGTTTTTCTTTTGAACTCAAAGCGAAACCTTCCGTATCTCATAAATAATAGAAATTGTCTAGTATTATTTTCGCACTGACCCGCTCATATACCAAATAAGACATATCGGTAAGTTATGACAAAAATTAAAAAATTGCTATTGTAACATTTGAGTACTTCTAATAACTCGTTTACTAAGTACTAAGTATAAGTTTCCATTTTAATGCCTAATGATAATTAGTTCGCTCCTACACGGAAACTATCCTGAGAAGTTGACTAATTTTATTTCGGGGGATGGTTACTCAGGCTCTTATTCGGAATAATCGAGTTATGTGATGGAGGGAGGAATTAATCAAATGTTAGGAAACGCAGGGCAGAGTGATATCGCGGCACAGATATATGAGGAGGGGGAGTAAGGGTGGGATGGGGGTCGGAGGTAGGGGGCATATGGATGGAGGTAGGGAGGAGATCACCCAATCCTCCCTTCGCTTCCCAAAATTGAATCGTTCGGTGGGCGTGGGGTAAGTTGGGTGAGAAGAGAGGGAAGAAGAGAGGGAGAGGAGAGAGGGAGAGGAGAGAGGGAGAGGAGAGAGGGAGAGGAGAGAGGGAGAGGAGAGAGGGAGAGGAGAGAGGGAGAGGAGAGAGGGAGAGGAGAGCGGGAGAGGAGAGAGGGAGAGAAGAGAGGGAGAGGAGAGGGAGAGGAGAGGGAGAGGAGAGGGAGAGGAGAGGGAGAGGAGAGGGAGAGGAGAGGGAGAGGAGAGAGGGAGAGGAGAGGGAGAGGAGAGAGGGAGATAAGAGAGGGAGATGAGAGAGGGAGAGGAGAGAGGGAGAGGAGAGAGGTAGAGGAGAGAGGTAGAGAGGAGAGGGAGACGAGAGAGGTAGAGGAGAGGGGGAGAAGAGAGAGGGAGAGGGAGAGGAGAGAGGAAGAAGAGAGAGGGAGATGAGAGAGGGAGAGGAGAGAGAGAGAGGAGAGAGGTAGAGGGGAGAGGGAGAGGAAAGAGGGAGAAGAAAGAGGGAGAAGAGAGAGGGAGAGGAGAGAGGGAGAGGAGAGGGAAGGGAAAGAGAGCGGAGGGAGGTAGAGAGAAAGAGAGAGAGATGGAATGAGTTACCTCGTGACGTGGTAAGAAAAGGCCTGTCAGTGAGTTAGAGACCTAGGGGCACTACTCACTCTCATTCATTAACAGGAGAGCACAAAGGAGGAGAAGAGGAAAGGGAGTGAGTGGAAGATGAGAAATATGATATATATATATATATATATATATATATATATATATATATATATATATATATATATATATCCAAATCAAAACCCCGATATCTCGATATTCTATAAGTAGAAGAAAAATTTTACATCTGCTAATTCATATATACTTGATTCTTTTTAACTTGATCCTCATAAAAACGTTAAGTTATATTTTAGAAATCTAAACTTAAAATCAAAGGAATTCATTTAAATGTATACAGATAGAGACGAGGGAAATACTTTCGTAGAGCTTTCACAAATTGGAATCACATACGTTCAAATTATTGCACATGAATAGTAAAATGAAATGCGCTCATCCGATTCTTCGATAACGCGAACTTTATTTTTACCATTTCTTGATATTCAAGTAATCCGGGTGCGGCTCTTTATATGCCCGTACAATAACGACTGTCCCCACGAAGTGAAACGGATAAAGTGTTTAGAAATCGAATGGAGCGGCTAATACGACTGACTTCATTAAGTCAGGAATCCCATTATCTAAATTCTCTCTTCTTCTAAAACGTTACATTTGCATTCTGAGTAGTAAAAGTATTTAAGAGGAGGTGCGTGGGTGAAGGGACTTTAAGAATGGGAACAGAATGTACGACGAGAGGAAGGAGTCTCGGGTCTTTGATAGAAGGGAGGGAGAGAAAGAGAGAGGGAGAGAAGAGAGGTATTGGAGGCAGTGCGGTGAATAGGGATAGAGAAGCAGTGAGGTAGGAATGTCAAATTGGTGGCTCGCTGCCCTTACGAGACCCTATCGATCCATTTTTAGGCCCCAATATTTGTTTTTATACAGCAAATGTTAAATCAATTTTATAAATTTTCCTGAACACGACACGATATTTTCACCCAATTTTGTAAGATTTAATGTAAAATAATTCCTCACTCATTGGTTTCAATAACACGCCGTTCGATCAATGATGCAGTTAAATCGTAACCTGAGGCGCTCCAAAGTATACTAGAAATTTCCAAACCATGGGTAGTTAGCGCACTGTAATCTCGATAGAACGAGTACGGTATATAAGTAGAACTTCCTTATAGCGTTCGAAAACACCGTCATCGTCAATTTCTTAACATCACATAATCGGAAATAAATATTCGGATATTACAAGTACTCGTAAGAAAGAGTATTTTTATGGATTTGATAGATTGTCGCTATGTCTGGGTTTAACTGTATATAATGACAGTTGTACTGTTAATGTTATTTTGCACACCACCTTAGCCATGATATTGCCTCTAACGAAAGGGTTTTATTGAATGAAACATGGAAGACATAAAGTTCTGTAAAAAATGGGTAGTATCTATGAATAAAGTTCCTTAAACAATTTCATTTACCCGATTCGGATGGGGTCATAGTTGAAAGGGACAGTTTTTACGTACGGAGACATGCGCAATCCATATTTCGGGACCGGGGACGTTTTTCCACGTTGGTCAAAATTCCGGAACCACTCCGATCCAAGGGTATTTCCGGACTATAAAATTCCGGTTCATAGCGGTTCAACTTTATAAGATTAATTTTATTTTATATTGCGAACTTCAGAAATTAAAGAGACGCATGCAGAAATATTGGTTTAATCCACACACAAATGTATTTATACTAAATATCAATCACATAACTTAAAAATCAGACATTCTGCTATCCATTCCTACTCTCATTCACTCCTATAATAATACTCACTCCCATACTATTTTGGCATTCAATCCTCAGCATTTGCACTGTACACAAACACCAGCTACACAAATGTTCTCTCCATTGAAACCTTTGCCTGCATGTGCGCATTTTTAATTTATCTCAAACATCTACCAGTATAGGAATGAAATAATAAAGATCAAGACAAACTGCCTAGTTTGCAATATCATTTTAAAATGATACCCCAAAAACCAATTCAGCATAAGATAGATTACATAACAAAACAGAGCCTAGAAAGAAAAACAGAAAACAAAATTCCTAAGTCAACAGGTCCTGGGTATAAACATGATGATGATTCAAACCGGCAATGTTCAATTTAAGGATTCCTAAACTCAGGCACTGCTGGCTGCTTCCCTTGTATTCAACGATAAAACAACCAAACCTTTTGTCTACAACACCAAACTCATTACAGGAATAAATTGATATATGAGAAAAATCGCTCATTAATATTTTATGAAATTTGAGCATATTTCCATTGGCACCAGCGGAGGTAATGCTCTTGCCATCGTTGCCACTTATTTTACATGGATGGCATCGCCAGATTACTCCAGCCCTACTCCATGGGCACTGGATTATTATATAATAATGCAATGCTCAACAAACAAAACTGATTACACTAAACAACGCTGAACACTTACTTGAAAATTTTCTCTCACTTCCGATGATATACCTAAGAAAAGAAACTCATTCCAAACATTCATATCAAGTGCTATCCTTACCGATTCTAGCATGCATTCTAAATATAACACAGATGGTCCATCACCCTCCATACATATTTGTGACACTATACAAAGGCATATTATGGTAAAATGAATCAAAAATTTTGCACGAAATATATAAAAAGAAAAATAATTTCACTTAAATTTAACACTTTTTTTTTTAAGTTTTTTGTTAATTTTCACTGAAAAGCAGTTTTACTAAAAAGTCTTCTTCGGATGGATCTCACATTGAAGATGGTCCCTCTTCAGGAGATCCTGGAAAAAATTTATTTTCATACAGCATGAGCCTTTTTACCAAAATTTTCATATATAATCATTAAATATTATATAGGGATATTTAGCAATAAAACCTTTAGGATTTTATAGATTTTTATAAGTGAAAATGGGCACACCAGTAATAGAGATGCATCCATCAACACTTATGTATTCTGTAAAAACAAAATTAAGGTAAATAAGCATTAAGACGTTAGTTCCATTAGAAAGACATGATTAGGCTAAGAACATGATTAAGTATTTTTTGATACAAAGGTTACTGTTCTGTGTAATGGATGGTGCCAAAAAAAAATAAAAATGCTAATAGGTACCAACTTTAATTAAAAGTCGATTCAGTATTTTAAATTGACACGTGTTCAGTAAAGAGAAATTAAATATCTGAAAATGGCATGGAGAAGAGCGCGACGAAAGAGAGAGACTGGAGGAGAGAGAGAAAGAGAGAGAGAGGCAGATGACGGAGTAGGAAGAGTAAGGGACGACCGGAGGACGTAAATTTCGAGTAGAGAGGCGATTAAGACGTGACGTAAAGGAAACAAAGAATAAAGACAGATTAGGTTGACGGAGAAAGGGAGAGAGAGAGAAAGAAAAAGAAGAAAAGTCGAGCAAAAAATACATGGTTGGCACGGCCTGACCAATGAGCGTAAAATATCTCCGTGTGGGAAAGGGTGTGGAGGGATGAAGAATGAATGATTGGAATAAGGTTTAAAGCGGGATAAGCGAGGAGCGGTGATGGGTGATATATCGTGGGGCGAAGGTAGTGGTGAAGATAGATTTAAGCAGAGAGAAGCGTCATATAATACACGCAAGAGAACTGGGGGAAGCGAATCCGCGAACAGAATTGTAGAAATAATAAGAAATGAACAGGTGAAAGGCAGATGGATGGAGATGAGGGGCGTAAGGGGAGCGGAATGCATTTGGCTGGGAAAAAATGGAAGAGGGTAGGGAATGGAGGGAAAAAGCGCGACGCTGATAGGATGAAATGTAGAAAATTTAAGACGATTAACGAAAGAGGTAAAAGAGGGAACGGTAGAATGGAATGGAGGAGAAGGGTGGATAACAGTCGAGAGAAGCGTAGAAAGAGAGGAAATGTGAAAGTAGCTATATAAAAATCGGAATAGGAGGGAGAGTAAAAAATTGATGAAAAAGAGAGGGCAGAATATTTCTAAATCAGAAAGGTTATTGGATCTTTTATGTATTCATCCTAAATAGCGTCGATCAGACTGAAAGCTAGGTGACAAGTTTTTGGAATACTTTGCGTTTACAGAGGTTAGACAATTCGCTCAGCGAGTGGAACCTCCGGGTTCGATTCCTGATGAAAGCGAGAATTTGCCCCATCTTCCTCTCCATTCTAGTTTAAATGGCATCATTAAGAGAGAGATGAAAAAATATATAGGAAAGGAAAAGACGACGGATATAAAGAGGATGGCATGATAAAGAGAGAGCAGAGGTTAGGCACTGAGAGTACAAAAATAACTGGAAAAAGTATGTAATGAGATAATTCGTAGTAGGGAAAGGTAAAAGATAAGAGCGAAAAAGAAGAAAGGGGAAATAAATATAAACTGTAGGGTAACATGAAGGGATGGAGAGGAGAGAGAATAAACAAGGGAGAAAACCGATAAAAATAAAGAGGGAAAGGGGATGGTTATGCTAAAAAGTATGAAATTGTAAAAAGGAAAGAGGAAATGAAGAAAGGCTGAGAGAATGTCACTGGGCAAAGAGCCGAGGAAGAACTTAAGAGGTGAGCGGAAGTTAATAAAAAAAGGGAAAGAGAATGAGACGGGCATGAAGGAATGGAGAGAGCAAATCAAAGAGGAAAAATAGAGAGAGAATGGAGATGGAGAGAGGTGTGGGAGAGGAAAGGAGGGGGGAGCGAGGGGCGCAAGCGTTATAGGCATGCCGAGGTAGGGAGGGACCAATTAGTTGACTGTCTCGTAAAATTCGAGAAAGGAGTGAGGACGAGGTTGACCGGTTGCACGAGGGGTGGGGGAATTTTAAGGGCTTGACTGGCGCGTGGAGTGGGGGAGGGGGCGGAAGGCAGAGACGGGCCATCGCGACCCGGAATATCGGGACAGAAGTGTTTAATTTCAAATCAAATCCTCGAATGGATGGCATAAAGAAGCCGCATCGAACTCGGATATGCTAATTGGAGGCTGCCAAGGTTCGCGTTAAATAGCAGTTTTCATGCTTACCGCAATTATCATATATTTGAGAAATTTATTATATCTAAGGATCTTTGGGTGTTATCGCGCGAAGTATATTACGAGAAGAGACTTGGTCTTCTCTTAAGAATGATAATCGCTTCCTTTAAGTCACGTGCTTCCCGTGGGTTTTACAACCAGGCAAAAAACGATCCTGTAATGAGTGTTGGAATTATTTACATAATAAGTTCTCAAACTGCGTCAGTTAATCTTTTAAGGCATTTCTTAAAGTATATTAAGGGTTATAAAGGCAGGATAAGACGGGTCATCTATTTGGTTAATATAATATGAATAGTTATCCTAAAAGAATACAGTATTCCTTTCCCATTGAGTAATGCTGATATATTGTAAACACTCACTTCTAATTTTATACGTTTGATTTATTTTTTGTATAATGCGTGTTTAGTATCTCTGTATGAACAAAAAACCTTAAAATTCCATATTGCGCTAATTAAAAATTTGGAGGAAATAAGGGATCTTTTAACCGAAAGTTTGTCCGTCTCCTACAAGAAAACATCTAATAAATGATTGCTCTAATAAAAGTAAATAATACCGGTATAAAAATATAAGAGAGGGCGCTACTAAGAGGATAAGGCGATTTTAAATTTGAAGATGTTAAAACATATTGCTAATACTTAATCGACACTTTGACTCAAAAACGTTACCATAAGAGCCTTCAATATTCAATTTCTAGCCTCAGCATTGTTGCCAAATGTAACTTTCACAGTAATTATTTTGTGTTAAGTTTTCTAGATTTATTTGACACAGCTTCCTCGCGGTATTTTCCCCAGAAAAAATATCGGGGAAACTGCGAATTTTTACAGTAGCACATTTACGACGCGTAAAAATACAGAAATAATTATTTAACGCATTCGGATGAAAACGTAATTTTATTACGCGACATGGATAATAGGATGGGAAAATGCTTTCTAACTTTTTACGACTCAGCAAAGGTGGCAACTTCACGGCGATAACGATATATATGCAGCCACTGCGTTATTTAAGGCTTAAAAAATAAGACGCGCTTAATAAAAATCTTTCCAAAGCCGACGCTCTTAAGAAGGCCAGCACTCAACAGTTTGTTGTCACGAGTTTGGTCGCGGTTCAACCGTGTCGAAGATGGCTCTCCAAGACGGCAATCGACTCACGTCCATAAATTACCCGTTTTCCCTTACATCCACGAGACCCTCGGGGGGTGGGGGGGGGGAGAAGCCACGCAATCTCCCCTTTGGCGTGTGTGGCGGCTGGGTGTGAACTCGAGTGACCAGCTTAGGAATACCCATGAGTCCGATACGATCCCTCGCAGCACTCCTTCATGGTCACCGCGATGCTTCCCGAGCGCCGCACTTAATTAAAACTCGTACCCTATGGTACAGCTGCCTTGGCTCCTAAAGCGACTTGAATGAATGGCTTTCAACGGATTTATCGTCTGAATCGGAAACATTTTACTCTTTCTCTCTTTTCCCTTCGCTATTCTTCTACTGGAGTCTGCTGGATCGACAGTTCCCTTTCCTTCCCAGTGGTGTGGCGAGGGGGGAGCTGAGGGAGGCAGTTGCCTCACGGCGCAGGGCTGAAGGGGAGCAAACTTATGGACCGAAAATTAACGTTTCATCTACATCTATATCTACAGTTTACCCTGCAAGCCACCGCAAGGGTGTGTGGCAGGGGGTGCATTAAAACCAAGGGGAAAACTCCAAAATTAGGTCTGGGTTTACGTCCCTACGCGAGGTTACTTTTGATCTGTTTATAAACAATTAAAATATTATAATACAAGTAGTTGGTGCTTGCATTCTGCAAGAATTTTAACTCACCTTGAAAAATATATTAATTTTTCAGACAGATATTTCATTATCAGAAATATTTTTTTAAATTCAAAATTGCACGTCTGCACCGATTTCGTTCTTTCCTTATGGGACAGTATTTGAGTAAAAGCAATCCACAAAATTTGCAATTTTAAGAATATTATACTTTTTCCATTGTTTGGTACTAACACTACACATTTCTGCAAAATTTTAATGTTGTAGCTTGCCCAAAAGTGCAATAATATTTATCTAATTGTTTAAATTTTAAACATTTTAAACGGCCGCAGTAACAACTTCATGGAGATTATCAAATGTTAATGTGCGCATTTGCAGCAAGCTCTAAATTACTGAAAAATTTCAGATCCCTAGCTCGCCCCCTAGTACCTGATCATTTATCTATTTTTTAAACTTTAAGAATTTTTAACAGCCAAACAAATAAAAATATCAAAATTTCTGTTTCCTATTTATTTTTTTTGTAATTTCTACCTTTTCGAAATATTTCAGCTCCGTAGCACATTCAAAAATACCTAAATCTAAAAAATTTGTTTTAACATTTGCGAATTTATAGCGGCTGTTTTGTTAAACATTTTTAAGATTTTAGATTTTTTAGTCGGTCATAAATAAAGTCCTGCCCGCATAAAGAGTTTCGAGTCTCCATCTCATCTGGAATGGCCTAAATATAGGTACCCTTCTATATATTTGTTACATGATACGATTTTCATGCTTTTCTTATGGGTCAAAAATGTAGAAAAAATAGCCTCTTAAAAAATGAATTTTTCCAATTTCAGAATTTTCTGTTTGGTTTTTGGCCAAAATCCTATAATAGTGCCAAATTTCAAGTCTCCAGCTCATCTGTAAGTGCCTAAACATTAGTATCCTCCTATCATATCGGAAGTAAGAAGCAATTATACATAGTGGTGACATGTCATCAGTAAGAAGCAGCTATATAGTATAGATATGCCGAATTAAAATGCTAGTATAGTGTGTTTTATCATCACATTCCCCACATTACATTTGTCTGGAAAATTGTACAGGGAACAAAGTTAGCGGCCTCATCTCTGTGACTTGCCCCCGGGTGAAGGAGAAGCTAGCTACGCCACTGTTCCTTCCTCTTGACTATCCCGAGGTTCGAACCTCGTCGGAGACTGAGAAGTTGGGGAGGAGTGTGGTGGAGGGGATTAGGAAAGCGTTCTTATCCCTCGTACCTAATTATCATCCTCTCTCCTTCCCCAAGGGTCCCGTACATTTCATAAAGTTAAATGCGATGCTGTGAGGAAACATAAAAGAACGTTATGGGATGATATCTCATCCACAACAGCTCTTGAAGCTTATGGTATCTATCTCCCTTGCCTTCCGATGAGGTCGAAAAAGGCGCGCAGACTCGCCTCCGCAGCCTCCAGCAGGGAATTCAATGCAGCGGTGGTCCCATGGCTCCAAATAAATCCTTTAACCGTGCTATATGAAACCCCAGACGCGATCATCATCCCCCTCTATGAGAGGCTGAAGAGGTGGAGTGGGAGGAGACCTGGGAGGAGGTGGAGAATAGTCGTTTGCATGAAGGGGAGTCTTCTTTTCGTCGTCTTATTGCCTTCGTGATTTACGGGCACGTCCCGAACTCCGAGAGAAGGCGGAGGTGGAGGCGGATAAGGAGGCAGAGGGGGAGGGGAAGGAGTATGAAGGGGAGGAGGATAGGCGAAGGAGGGACGCCACGATATCCATTCCAAAGAGCGTTGGAGAAAAGTAAGTGGTTCAGTGTCCGTGGAGCATAGAACATCCGCCTCATGGCAATGGTGTACTACGCTTGTGTTGACTGACTGCAAGAGGGTACTGGAGGAGGAGAGAGGGGGAAGGGAGAGAGAGAGGCAGTGGAGAATGATGAAGAGGACAGGAGTGAAGGAGCGATGGAGGCGCAAAGGAGAAAGGGAGGAAGAGAGGGAGGTAGAAAGAGTGGAGTGGAGGATGGAAGATGAAAGAGAGGGCAAGAGGACGGACATGGGAGGGGGAGGGAGAGAGGGGATATATGAAGGTCGGAACTTGGAGGGAGGGGTAACAGGAGGGAGCGGCGGGAACCGTGGGAGGGGGGAGGTAGGGAGGGAAGGAAAGGAGTGGCGGTGAGGGAAGAGTTGACGGAGCTTGTCTGGCCGAAGGAGTGAAGGGAGGGGGAGGGAGCAGAGGAAGAGGAGTAGAGGGAGGTTTGAATGTTGAGGGTGGAAGGTGGTAGGGGAATAGAGAAATAAATGAACGTTGAAAGCGGTAAAGAGTGAGCGTTAGGGGATAGAGAGGGAGCAGGTGGAAGGGATGAGGGGCGAGGGAAGGGGGTGAAGGAGTGGGAGGAGGAGGGGAGGTTGAAGGAGACTGTGAGGAGTATTGAAAAAGAATACAGAGGAGAGGTGTGACTTGAAAGGCGGGAAATGGAAGTTGAATCGAAATCACTTTCCTATCGTACAAAGCGGGTGTTGCAGAAGTATATTTAGTGGATGAGAGTAATACAACCTCGTAAATCCGTTTTCTTTAACTAAACTTTTACTTATAATACTAATCTGTTTTTTGAGGTCGTCTGATAATAAATACAAGAGAGAATGAAATGTTTTCAAATAAAACACCAATGACAATTGAACTCAATGTCTTTTCTGACCAGGATAGCAAAAAAATCGTACCTTTAAGTGTTAGATTGACCGCATAACTTCCGTGAATTGTTATTCCGCGTTATTGCCGTATTACAGAAGCTCAGAATAAAAAATAATATATAAGTGATCAAATTTGGTTAAGCAGTTTTTTAAATTACCGAACATAACTTATTATTTAAAAATATATCGACTGTCAATTTTTTGTGTTGTCGTTAAGCGTATCCTAATGAGGAAGAGGTGCTTAATTTGGTTAAAAATAAAACAATACAAAATAATAAAGTTCAGTGGTTTCTCTTAGAAATTTAACGAACCGTGATTAATTATAAAGCTGTAAAAGATAGTAGGCGGACAGAACCTTGGTGAATTTTGCGGACCGTAAAACAAACATTTAATGGTAAAATAAAAAATCCCCGAAGGTAAAAATGAATGACGAAAGAATATAACGAGAATAATAATGGAACTGTTAACTTAACGCGACCGCTTAGGCAAAATAAACGACCAAAAGACAGGAGAATAAAACACGAGAATTATGCATCGGAAACAAACGAAAGACGCTCGGCTGGGGGAAAACTAGTTTCAAATTGAGCATCATTAGAATAAAATATAGACCTCAAGAGAGTCGTACTTCACGGCAGAACACGTATGGGGAATCACGGCGTGAAGGGAAAGGCATAAGAGCGTGGATGTAGACTAACATGGGATAGATGATCGTGGGGGTGTAGCGGAGGAAATGACAAGGAAGTGTGTTGAGAGGTGGTATGAAGGGAGGCAGGGAGAGGGGAGGATGGGAGACATGAGAGGAGAGAGAATGGAGAGGGATGCAGGGTGGGAGGAAGGAGGAGAGGAAAGGATGGAGGGAAAGAGAGGAAGAAGGGAAGGAGAGAGGTAGATAAGGATAGATGGAGAGGGAAGGAAGGAGGGAGAGAGGGAAGGAGGAAAAGAGAGGTAGGAACGATGGGACAGAAGGAGGGAGAGAGAGGAATGAAGGCAGAAGGGAATGGAGAAGAGACTGGTGGAGAGAATGGAAGAAGAAATATAGGAGAGAGTATAAGAGTGGAGGAGAGAATGGAGGATTGAATGCAGGATAGAATGGAGAGTACGGAAGAGAGAATGGAAGAAGAAATGCAGGAGAGAATGGAAGATAGGAGAGAATAGAGGAAAAAATGGAAGAGGGATTGGTGGAGAGAACGGATGAGATAATGAAGGAGGGATTGGATGAGGGAATGGAGGACAGGAGGGTATGAAAGGAGGATGGGATGAAGAGAGGTGGAGAAGCAGGAGGAGGGGAGGAAGGATTGGGAAGAGGAAATTGAGGGAGAAGGTAATAGAGGAACGTAGAGCGATAAGAAGGGAGGAAAAGAGAGAGATAGGGAGGGAGAAACTTCGAGAGGGCTGAGAGAGAGGAGAGTAAAGGGAGGAAGGGAGGGAGTTGCGAGCAAGTGTACGGGGAAAGGATGAAGGAGAGAGTGATAAGAGAGAGGACAAGAGACGAGAAAAATTAATGAGAAAGAGAGAGGGAATATTTGTGGTGAGAGTGGAGTTTCTTTCTCTGGATGGGGCGGAGGAACAAGACGATGGTTTATAAGTCTTTAGAGAGAGAAGTGAAATGAAAGACCGAGTTTGGAGAAAGACACAAACCACTTGACTTCTTCATCGTGATGGCAATTGGTTGTCTTCAAATGGAGATATTTGAAAATTACATCCGTATCCCATTTTCTTTTGACAGTTTGCCCGCTGCGGTGTCCTTATCGCTCGCCAGTTTCCCGCTCTGCTAGCGGGTGTACCCAAAATCACCACCGGGCGGTAAATGTAAGTAAAGCTAGCAGTTATTACTTTTGGGGCTGTCATCGTAATCTGAGGTGATTTCTTTAATTAGGTGGGTACGCTAGGCTCAGGCTTCTTACATTTATTATTTCCAGTGATGAAATCATATTGCAAGTAATCTCAAATTATGGTAAAGGATTAAGGAGATTAACGGCACGGTTCCTCGTCCTTAACGGTGACCTCTCTCCGAGACCTAAAAAAATGCGTATTTTTTCCGAAAAAATATCGGAAACACGTTAGGAATATTAATTATGTTCGAAATGTCCGCCTTCTCGGAAAGATTTGACAAGATATATAGTTGAGGAAATATTATTACATTTTGCTCGCTCTTCCGCCGCGAGAAATAACCATCCGCGCGGAAGGAAAACGTGTATTGACGCCGACCTTACCTGGCACTCGACTATATCACTCTTAACTGGTTTTATTTATTGAGAAAATAAACTCGGATAAAAACCTCTCGAATTTAATAAAAATTGTCACTTTTTCGCCAGCAAACTAAAAATGCTTTGTTGAATACATGAGGAGAGTAAGGGACGTATGTTCTCCGCCAAAGGAAAATTATTTCCTCCACTATTAACGTTATTGCAGTGTATTTAAAAACTGTTATTCGCGTCCTTGATGCGGCGTTGAAATAGACGAACTTTTATATTATATTCCGTTATATGAATGTTATTTTTAAGCTTATCTTATATGAACAGAATATTTATAAGTTATATTAACGTACAACGTTGTACCGCCTCTTGTCTCACCCTCCTCCCTCCCTTTCTCTCCCTCTCGCCATCTCCATCCTCCCACACTTTTTCCTCACCTCCATTCCTCTCCCTTCTCCTCCCATCCCCATCCCCACTCACACTCTTCGCTCTGTAAACCACTCTCACCAAGCCGAGGCATTTATGATCTCATTCTGTCACACGGCGCTGCGTGTCTTCACAAATACGCCCCTCTTAAGATTTATCTTAAACACGTTAATTTCCATCCCTTTAGCGGACCACGTCGCTCCGTTTATGGGGTTGGTGAATTTTTTTATGAGCCACCCGCTCGTTTAAATTCCGCCGAGGGAATTCTCGGCCCCCTTACGTTGTGGCTAAAATGAATTTACCTGCGTTGATGCCGTGTATCTAAAATTACTTCACATTTTGAAATAATTGGTCAAAAATTAATCGATTTCAATGTTTGGGAATTATTGGATGTTGCATATTGGGACACCGTAATTGGCTCGTTCAGTTGCAACAGAAATTGAAATAAATGGCGAAGCAATGGTATTTGCGCAGACCTTGGGAGATTCATCAGACTGAGATAACTATTGTAATTAACTACTCTCAACGCATAGATCTATTCACACTCATATCGATCATAGCATTGATTTTCCCGATTTAGTGCCAGAATACGCGAATTAATTATGCGTAGTTCTGTTCAACGATTAATGGACAGTATGCGGGGGATTGCACTATATAGGGGGCGCCAAATCGGGGTCTGACTGTATTGAATATATATCGAAAAGTTTCCTTTAATGAATTGTTTTAGAATTTGCCGGCAATTAAAAGATGCCTTGTATCAGGGAGTCGCCCTGTTAGCAAAATCCTTTGAGAAACAAATTACAGCTTGGACAAATAGGTCAGTGACTAATGACTTATAATTTTTATTTATAGCGGCTATTTCCTTATTTCTGAATGGGCACTTTTCTCGGAAAAAACACAGTTCAAGACCCTCATTTAAAAGAAGTAATAACATTTATTTTTTCAACGTTCCGGGAGATGGGTAAAATGTGTCTTATTACCTAAACGTTTTGGCTCCTTAACCCTGCCGCCAAAGTAAAGAAAAACTCTCACCAGAAGAGATTTTTAACTGCAATGGTTGATGGCCGACTCTTAAGAATCTCACTCAAGAGACGACCAGAATATAAATTAATGGAGGGGTGGATGTAAGACGAATTTCGAGGAAAAAGGGACGCAGGGGAGGAGGCTTGGAGGGGCGGGGATGGGAGTGCGTCCGTCGGTGGGGGAGGTAACTCGGTTCCCTGCGGAGTGAAGACTCTGGTGATGCCCTAAACCCGACTGTGAGTTGACAAAGACTATCTCAGTGGGAGGGTTGTGCAACGTGCCCCACCCTGCCTTCGACCTCTGACCTTACCTCCCAAACCCTCTCCACCCTCATCACTAATCAAACCCCTCCTCCAACACCCTTAACTACAACGTAATGTTCCATACAGTTTTGGCCCGGAGCGCCTACGATAAGTGAAACATCTAGTGTGAGGGGCGGCTCGAGACGAAAGAGTGGGTGGGGGAAATACGGTATGGGAGAGGATGGAGGAAGGAGGGGTGAATGGAGGGGGAGGGGAAATAGGGTGGGGTGGTAAATGGAGGAGGTTGTGGGAGGGGCGAAGAGAATACCGTCTTGAGAGGTTTATTTTCTCGAAGTTTGAGTTGAGAGCCGGAAAAGGCGAATTCCGTGAAAAGGCACTAAAATTTACGCGACCGTATATCGCGCGAAGTTTTACACTCAGTGCGAAATTTTATCTTTACGTGCTGCCATTTTTCTCCGAAAACCATACTCCACCGCTTTATAAATTCGACGAGTCTTTTGAATACGCGTTTTAAATTAATAGCCGTATTTAGTCGGAACTACAGCAGTTAAATATCTTTAAAAACTAATTAGGACAAAAAAGATAAATTCTCCTAAACCGAAAAGCATTTCTTCCGAGTGAAAATATTTGGAAGCTTATGCCAACATTGATGAATTCCTTAATAACTCGAGTCGAGAAAAACAGGACTGTGAAAAATTTATAATTGTTGCATAACAAAAGCATCTAAGATTCTTTATTTTCGTCACTCAGCTGATTTCAAACATCGATCGTTAACACCGGTAAGTAAAATTGCTTACTTAAGTAATTTATGGCTACGGTCCTGGTTTTGAAATTATTGCCGCAAACGACTGAATATACAAGTGTGCATATTCAGTCATTGTTCTAAGAAGAATAGAGAGAAATAAAAGAAGTATAATTAATACATTATCGGAGGCTATTATAGAGAAAAATATTCAAACGCTTCACGTGCGTTACTTGTTTGCTTTCAAATTGTGTAATCCTAGAAATTTTTCTTTCCGCGAAAAAATCCCGACATCTTACCTTCTTTTGAAAGGAAATGACTATTAGAATCTCGTGGGCATAGTAAGAAAACCCGCACGTCACAAAGAACACTCTTACTAGGAAAGATTTGTGAAAACAAATGTAGGTATTAAACGCGTTATCCTCGGGCAAGGTAAGGGCTGGACATCCCCGTAACTCGTAACGCTCGAACGTGACTCAAAAACTGTCATTCCGAGAACCGTAAAATTTTTGTCTGTTTGCGAAACGAGATTGTGACAAAGCCACCGGAAGTTTTCTTAGCGACTTCGAGACGAAATAGGTCGTCGTCCGGCCGAGAGAGAGGGGGGGATAGGTTAGGAGAGAGGGGGGAGAGGCGAGGAGAGAGGAGGTAGAGGTGGGGGAGAGGGAGAGAAAAAGGGAGAAGGGAAACGCATTGACACAAAGGAACGCGTGTTTGTCCATCCACGGTTCGGGCATCCGTCCCGTTTGTTCCTCTCGTTCTTCCTCAAGAGGACAATGCGAGGAAGATCACGAGTCGCCCTAATCATCTCTTGTACCCTAAGCAAAGGCACACGAGATCCTTTTGAAAGGATCTTCGCCAAGTCATATAAAGGAAAAGAGTACTCGTGAAGCGGCAGTTGGATTCGTCTCACCAATCACATCCCACACGCATACACACACACAAACGAGGGAGAGAGACAACCGAAGTGACGGACTGAAAGGATTTGCTTTTTTTCCTCTCTTTGAATGAATGAATGACGGGTCCTTTCCTCCCCTCCAAGATCCTCCCACTTAGGATCACTTTTATGAAAGAGATGTCTCCCAGTCAGGATGGTAAATACTTCGTGGTGGCCGCGAGAATCAAGTACGCCCAGTGACAGGACCGCGGCGAGACATCACGTCTTGTTGGCGCCGAAGAAAACCCTTAACGGTAACAAAGACGCGAAAAAAATGAGTGACGAAAAGGAAACTCGAAGCGCATTCGCAGGGAATGAAAAGAGATTCGTCACGTGAGTCGAATGCGATCGATGCTGGTTAAGAATATTCGATCGAAGCGTCGCTGAATTGTTACATTATTATTTTTACACCTCGCGGTAAAAACTTCGTTTTAAAAGCGTGGTATAAAAGCGGGTTGGAGGTAGTTGCCGCAAAAAAATTATCTAACATATACCTTCTGTTAAAATGGTTCCAATTCATAAAATACATGAAAGAACTCAATTTTTGGGTAGAGATCCTCCAGTATTCACTTCCTCATAGTTTTCTACGCCATTTGAGAGTAAACTCAAGTATTCTAACATGAAAATTTTAAAGATGGTCACATCCGGTCATTTCCAAATGTTCTCCATTTCCAATATGACGTAGGGCGGCTTAATGGCTTTACGGCAAGCACAGTTTTTTCCGAATTGAACTCTTTAAACAAATTAACTTTCAGATAACGAGGTAGGCATTGGTATGGGGTACAAGATGCATTGTGTAACAACGAAGGAGGTGTTGGGTTTTTTCAACAAACTTTCGCCAACTATCAGTTAGGTAAATATTTGAGGATGGCGGAGTTAGAATTCTTTGTTTTTTGAGTACATATGTGAATTTTTTTCCGTTTAAGCTAACGTGTTTCCGCCAGAAATGTTATCACAGGAAGCTATTGCTGTCCATTCCCGCTGTCAAGGAATAAAAATATTTCTTTTGATAAAGTTGAGCTTTTAAAACATATTATGTCTATATGATATAAAATTCAATTCTGTAAATTATCCGAGATATGACAAGAATTGATCAGTCTTTACTAAGAATCGCTTCAATGTTAGACAAATATTTAAACTCGAAGCATGACCGGTTACGTGCGAAGGCGGTTAAAGAGATGAGCAAAAATTTGGAACTCTGCCCGCTGTTTTAAAATGGTGGGTACGTAGTAGAGGCAAAAATATTCCCACAAAGTGGCTGTTACTGTAATGATGTAGTGTGAAGGAAAATCGTGCGCAAGTCGTTAAGACCATGCCTCCATTGTTTCTAAACCAGAATATAAAGAAACGACTTCCTCTGTAATGTATACGAAAACTACAAAAATCATTTCATAGAGAAAATCTCTTTCGTTAAGCATCTATGGATCATTTTTGTTTTGTAGTAGGCAAATGCTGCTCTAAATTAAAAAAAATGTATTTAAAAATATGCTAAAGTTAAATTTAAAATATTTCAGTCTCAATATTGCTATTTCAATGTCGTAGCAGTCAGTAAAAAACAGTCAACAAAAATAAAACGAGAAATAATGCGTTCAAATACCCTCAAATGTTACAGAATTATGCTCTGCATTAATATTTTTTCTTACATAACGGCACAGATCAATAAAGTCTATGAACATTTACACGAAAAAGTGCAATTCGCTTGTTTGGTTTGTGTCACGTATACAATATAGCTAAACTAAGCTCATAAAACTGTACCGGCAGGTGAGAAGATGTAGTAACGGCCGCGTACATTTTTCCGTGATTGTTCATTATGCAAATGGAAGTATCACAGCACTAAGTTGTATAGTCTATTTCTCCCATTTCCTCTTCCTAGAATGCGAAGATGGTAAAAAGGTACCTAATACGCTTTTTAGCCTTCGTCCATTCTATCGCTTACCCGTCTTCATAAATGGGAAAATTGTAAAAAAAACTCCGCCTTCTGATATCCTCGTCTATTTTAATCCTTTAGCCATTAGAAAGCGTTCTCAGCGCGTGACTACAACTGGTAGTCCATCATTAATCACTTGACCAAAAGAGGCGACTGCTGGTACAAAAAGCCACCCTAAAAATGGACCGTAAGCACGAGGGGCGGGAGGAAAAAAAAGAAACTCCGACGTCTGGTTTAATTAGCGGTTATAAGTTTCCGAAAAGAATTCAGCACGCGCGAAACGCAGGAGGGTACATGGAAAACTAAACAAACCGCAAGAGGATATAAATAGAAGCGTTCCTTAAATACTTGACGGGAGGTAATTTCTGGCTATGGGGGAGAGGTGGAGTAGGTGAGGGCGAGAGTGGAGGCGGGGGAGTGTGGAGGTGATGGGGAAAGAGAGGGTTTCGAGGGATTGAATGGGATTCCATTCAGGAGAAGAAATGAAGAGAGAGAGAGAAAGAGGGAAGGCTTTATTTGAGGGAACTCACATGCCTTTGAAACCGCAATGGGTCTTTTGTAAGGATGGAAATTTGGGCAAATAAGTCGCAAAATAACACAAAACTCACAAAAGGGATCTGAATTGTTTTCCACATCGCTTTGAATGAGATAGAGAGAGATAGATAGAGAGAGAGAGAGAGAGAGAGAGAGAGAGAGAGAGAGAGAGAGAGAGAGAGAGAGAGAGAGAAGCTTGAGTGTTGGTGTTTCGTCTCGATTGAAGACCATCCTTTAAAAGAGGAAAAAGGCGATCTTCTCCCTTTTTTGTAAAAAAATATATTTAACCCATTCTCCCGGCGGGGGGAACGCAAACAAGGTGGTTTCACGTCTCGTCGCACGTGTCTCCGTTGACAAAGAAACCGGAGGCTGAAAAATACAACAGAATGTGGCGGGATTCCGGAAAAGATGTGCACGAAAAAGAGTTCCCCTGCCTTTATGAGTTAGCTTGGTTAGAACTCGACTAAGATAAATGCCTAGGCACATACTTTTAGCTTAATTTGGCGAAGCACGCAAGAAGTTAGCAAATAGTTCGGTAAACGGTGCGAGAAAATGCGAAAAAACCTTTTACATTACGTTATTCAGACAACTGGATTGAAGGGATTACCAAACCATTCCACCGGGATGAAATAATAACGTACACATCTCGACTATTTTTTCTGCAACAGGAGCCAAAAGCAACGCACAATTTTTGAAGAAATTGATATGTTTCACGAACTCTGACCTAACGTTAATATTTAAAAAAATGTCAATTGCCAAAATAGAAATAGACAAAATAGACAGCAGTTTACGATATTTCGGTACGTAATGTTGATTATGGGTAACCGGTTGCTAGACGAAAGTCTCGAATAGTCACACAAAGACTCTTTTACGACCACAGGGACGGATTTGCTTGTATTCTGTCAACTGTTTATTAGGACTGCTCTTATTAAGCATCCATTGAATTCCGAGAAATAAAAAAGCACAAAAGCGAGCGCTTGAAAGGAATCGTTTTCCCAAATACGGTTCGCTAACGTAAAGTCATTAAGATGGTAACGAGCCATTAACACTTGCCACCCACCACTCTCATAGAAATTACGTCATACTTCTATACATCCTGACACTCAGTTTCAGATAAGTTGGTGGACACCAGCGGAACGCTAAAATCAACTCAATTGCGTAACAGCTGACTAAAAAAAAAGATAAAAGCAGATTGGGAAAATAGAGTCGTCGAACAAAACTCGATAACAGAGGAAACCATCTTCCCCTTTTACCGTCATAATCTTCGTCCTGGCATAATTGTCACATCCTAATTTTTAGATTTGAAAAGCACGCTATAAAATTTTAATCCTGATGAAATCCTAGCATCCAATTTTTTCCTTGCACAAGACTTGCAATGAAAATTACTTAGGAGAAAATTTCGAGAAAGAAGAAATTTTGAGGAAGAGAAACATGGTATCAGGGGTGCAGATCGGGAAATTGTAAAGTCAGATTTCAAAGTTTTACTATAAAAGGGTTTGAAAGGTTAAAATTACAATATTTTACCTCCAATAAAAGTTTTAATGGTGAGTTTTTCGTTACTTATTCAAAATATCCGTATCTCATAAAGTTATTTTCGATAACATGCGCAACTGTGTCGTGAGTTGATGCGGAAATAACGTAAAGAAAATTCCACCTCCACAGATCGACGTAATAAAAGTAAACGTGGAATAACAGAACACTTGACAATGGATGATACAGGTCGAAAGTCTCAAATCAGGTAAACTTGGAACCATATTTAAAATTTTCCCAGATTTTGGATATTATAGCCTAACCGAAGACCATTTTTATGTATAAGATAAAAAGGAATTAGTTTTTTTAAACTCTATAAATTTCACGACACTACCATGAGTATTGAGGAGTCGACCTTATAAAGGTAAGAAATATTCTAATTTATATTATTTAATAAATCTTCATCCTCATTAGCATTCTGTCCATGCTCAAATTCGGGATTATATATTAAAACGAGCTCTCCACATTCTCCTACTCTCCGTAACCTCCTTCAATTCTTTGAACCTTTTTTCCCTTTCAAATCCTCTATCAACTGAAGCCGCTCACTCCCTCTTCCTCTTTTGCTTTCAATTTTTCCCTCAATCACATCTTTAATCATATGAGTCCCTCTTCAGGAATTTCCTTATCCTATTCCACTTCCTCTATCTTTCTAATCATTCCTATAATCGTTTTCTCCCTTGCCATTCTTTTTCATATTTCGTTATTTTTAAACGACCAGCCCAGTTCATTTGACGCCTTGTTCTCCATTCCCACATATAGAAGTTTTCCCAGTAGTACTATGTGTAAATTATCCTAAGCGTCCATCTTTTCGCTCCATAGGAGGCAATACGCCACACAAAGTTTCAATAGCTTCTTCCTTAGTTATTTGTTTAATTGCTTGATACAAGGAGTTTTTTCTTCTTCCGAGAGAGGCGTTCGCTTTTGTAATCCATTTACTCATCTCATAGTGCTTTCAAGGTATTTGTATTCCTGTGCTAGTGACTTTCCGCCAATTTTTATTTCGTTTCCTCTTCTTCAGATATTCTCATAAATTCTGATTTTTCTGTAATTCATTCAAATTCGATACATTTTCCCGGCTATCGTTAGCCTATTGATCATTTTGTGAGGTTCTAATTCCCTTCTAGATAGGATGTTAGTCATCCACTGATTTTATTGACCTAAAAGCGTGTCCTGGAATCTTAGATTTCCCGTGTCTCGTATTTTTTTTACATTGTTGTAGCTCCTTAATTATCCAACTTTCTCTAGCTTAATTTGTAGCTCTTTTAACTCAGCGCGTGTGTATATATATATACATATATATATATATATATATATATATATATATATATATATATATATATATATATATAATTATATACGCTACGGCACGCTGGAGGTGCCGAGCTATGAGAAGAACTTTGTATTGCTAAACACAGCTGATACAGCTGGAATTGAAACATATTAGATGTTTGTAACATAATGATAGTATTGTATTGTAAAATCTGAAGATAAATCTGAGATAAAGACTTAGAAAAGGACGGGAGGAAAGAGATAAAGAAGACGACGGAGAAAAAGAGGGAGAGCTATGGATTTTGACAGGAGGGAATGAGAGAGGTGGGAGAAAAGAGAGGCAGAGAGAGAGAGAGAGGGAGAGATAGGGAGATTGATTGATTGATTGATTTGGTCTTTATTTGGGGCGAGATTGAGACTAGGAAGTCCCATCTTCCACCTAACCTAAGGGAGGGAGAGAGAGAGAGGGAGGGAGAAATGGAGATAGGGAGGGAGGAAGGGAGGGAGAGAGGAAGGGAGGGAAAGAGGAAGAGCGAGAGAGAGAGGAAGGGAGGGAGAAAGGGAGGGAGAAAGGTAGGGAGAGAGAGAGAGGGAGGGAGAGAGGGAGGGGGGAAGGGAGGGAGAGAGAGGGGGAGGAAGGGAGAGAGGAAGGGAGGGAGGAGGGAGGGAAGGAGAGAGGGAGGGAGGGAGGAAGGAAGGAAGGGAGCGAGACAGAGGAAGGGAGAGAGGAATGGCGAGATCATTTGACTCTCTAACTATTGTATCAGCAAATCAAGGGATCGAAATTGTGTGTATAAAGAAAATTATGACACTGAGCGATGAAGTACTAGCGCGCATATACTCTGCGCGCGTAAAGCAAGTATTTCCAAGTTCTTTCAAATCAAAGGTTCACCGAAACCTCTTTCCTTATTTATCTATATCTTTATTCATAGTTTCTTCAACATGCTCTTATATTCCTACAATCTATCCCCACAGGTTGTGTTAAGTTTTTCCACTTTCCAAACTTTTCTTCCAACTTAACGTTGATTTCATCTTCCAATTCTGTAATTTCTGTCCTTTTCTACTTTGCTGAATAATTCTCGTATATGGTGTCTCATAAATGATCTACATCGTTCGATTTCGTATAAAAATTCTCCCAAATAATTGTTATTCCTTTTCTATCAATGATATTCAGCTCCTTATTTTCTAATTCTTGAGAATTTAGCTATGTCAGGAAATATTTTCATAGAGTCTCCAACCGTTGTGTTTCTTCATATTGTTCATTTATCCAGCTTTCTAAAGACTTTTTTATAGCTCTTCATAGCTTAATGCTCATCCCTCAGTATTTTGCCGTAACATCTTCGTAGTTGAAGTTTCTCTATCTTCTTTCATCTAATTTTTCCACGTTTTAACTTATAATTAACGTTTTTCTGATTTTCCTTTCTTGTCAAACTTTCTCTGTATTCATAGTTTCTCTAAAGCTCTTTGTAATCTCTCCCCTCTCTGTTTTAACATATTTTTTTTTGTTTTCTAAATTCCAAGAATCTCTTTTAACGTAGTCTTTATTCCCTTACAGCCCGCCTCGGTCCTAATTCTATTTTCAATTATCTTTTTCCTTAATTGCGTTGGTTTTTAACTATATCCTCTTATTTAAATTATGTTCTGAGCATATATATTCTCCTGGTGACGTCTTAGCCCCTTATAGGCAATTGCTGAATCTATAGTTCACTAGAAAGTGATTAATTTTATATTTCATTCTGTCTCCTGGGCTTTTAAAATCATTCATTCTTCTTTATTGGCAATAAAACAAATCTTAATTATGATCTTAGTGCTATCTATAGTGAAATCTACCAACATTTCTCTTCTTCGGATCCCTTCTCTTAAATCGTATTTACCTACAACATTTTCTTTTTGCTCTTTTCCAGCCATTCTGTTCCAATCTGACATTATTATATGATTAATCTCTCCGCTTCATTTCTCTGAGTAAACTTCATTAATTTTTTCAGGTAGTTACTCAGTTTCTTCTTTCTCTTGAATAGACGACGGCATAAATACTTCACAATATATCACAGTCAAGAAAACAGGATCAGCTGTTAGCTTCGCTCCCATAAATATTTCGTTCAAATATCTTATAAAGGCATATTTATTGAAGTTTGAAATTTGACCAAGGCGCAATGAATTTCTCCAGTTATGTCAAATGATATGATCTAAAGTGCTGATAGCAAGTCCGCCGATAAATAATATATAGGCTCAGAACTAAAGAATCCGTGCAGGAGAGGGTTAAATACTTCACAGTATTTTCAAAAGTTTTCGTACGTTTCCTGATTTCAAGCTACCGGATTTGAGACCTTCAATCTGAATAGCATATCCTTGAAAGAAAAAAGAAACAACTACTGGCGAGTCGATTCCGATAGCTTTCATAATCTTAAACGACAATTTAGAAACAGAATGAAATTTTAAAACACGTCCTCGGCAGTCATGACGTAAAGGTATTACTCCATAAAGAAATTTGTTAGACATACTGATTGGAAACTGAGATAGCATCATCGAGCTAGTTTTCGAGGCGATATCCCGCTGAATATTTCAAAAGTTATTGTGAGAAATTCACCTTTCGGTATCGATTCGCCAGAAGTTGCCAAATCACAAAATATAACTGCCGTAGGGATAAAATAAAAAGTGGAATCACTGACAGTTTACAGTGGAAAATACATGTCGAACGTATCAAACCAGGCAAACCGGGTATTTTGGACAAAAAATTGTTCAATTATTCGAGGCCCATCTTAATTAATACAAGATAAATGAAACGATGAATAGATTACGATGTTCAAATAAACATCGAAAATGTTGATTACGACAAACTCTTCCAAATTAACTGTTGTTCAATTCTTGGCACCCTCCTTCAGTTCTTGACAATTATCCTTCCCTTTCATGTCGTCTATCAACAGGAATCACATCCATCCTCTTCGTAATTTGCCTCCGAGTTTTCCTTCAATTACATCTTTAATCATTTGAGTTCCTCAGGAAAATCCCGACCCAGTTCGCCCTTCTCGCTTTCATAATTCGTATTATCGTTTTTTTCTCTGCAATTCTTCCTAAAATTCCCTTATTTTTTAAAGGATCAGTCCATTTTATTCGACGCATTGTTCTCCGTTCCTACATTTCGAAGATTTCCCGGTGTCTTTTATTCAAAGCGTCCATGATTACGCTCCATGGAAGGCAATACGTCACAAATAATGTTTCCGTTACATCTTCTTTAACTCTAAATTTATTTTGATTTTTCTTTTTTACAGAAGTTTATTTAATCTGAGGACGACTTTCTCTTCCGAATCCTAGTCCTTGTTTCATTCGCGCGTTTTTCGACTCATGATATAAGGTTTAAATGCTTATATATTGCAAAACGGCTTTCGATTAGTTAATACACTGAAGTCTTCTTCTTCTGCAGATATTATCATATTTTTTATTTTCTATGTTTATTTCCAGTAGATATTTTTTCTACCGGAATCACGTATCCATTAAATATTTTCTGATGGTTCTTTTTCCTCTCATTGCACTTGTTTCTTGGTCGTTCTCATACGAGTATTTCCTTTTTCTATGCCAAGTTGGATCGTATCATCTGAGTTTTACAATCTGATTCTTGGAAAAAAATCCTGTTTTTCTTTTATCTTTTCAGTCCACATCCTGTCCCGTTAGCTTATCGTAGTTCACCCCATCGAATATCTTCTGACAATAAAGTTTGGTTAACAGTTTTTTTTATTAATTTTGTCCTTTTCGAATACATGACTTTTAACAACTACTGTGGGTATTTGATCACTTCCCGTAGCATTACATTTCTTCACTTCTTGAATCGCTTTACTGTATAAATTTCCATTACATTTACTCATACATTTTTTCCACTTTGAGTTCATTTTCTATTTTTATATTTTTTCAGGGCATGTCTTTTGGCTGCATAACTCCTGTATATATGACTCCCGCAGATACACTACATCCTTCAATTCCATTGCTATTCTTCCGTCTGCATTTGTTTTGCAGAAATATTTTTCGGCTTCTTATCTCATAATTTTTCCCCATAGCGTATATCAGGTAGTATTGCTTTAGCTTCTCCAAACGAGGTATATCTTCAAATTGATCATTTTTCCAGGCATTTCTTGCCTTATATTTAACCTTTATTTAGTTACTTTATTTTATATTTCTCTATAATATGTTCTACCGTATTCATAGTTTACTTACATTTTCATCTCCATTCCAATGTCCCATTATTATTCCATCAATACTTCATTAAATTTATTAAATTCCGTTGAATTTCTCACACGTTTCCTCAATTTCTTCTACCACTTGATATCACGTCGACATCTACAGTGGCATGATTATCATGTCAATAGGATCGGCTGTTACCATTATTGCCCTTAATCTAGCGCTCGTATTATAAAGATATATTAGTAAACAGCTTTAATATTTAAATGAGCATTTAAAATGTTACTTGAGTGATCTATAATGGTATGAACTAACAATCTTAGAGCACGTCTTTCGAGAAATTTTGGGCCCATAACTAAATATTTCCGACCAAAGAAGGTTAAATTGAATACTTACTTGACTGTATTTTCAAAATTTTACGGTCCCAAATTTGAGACGTTTTACGTTTGAAATAAAAATACCAAACTCTTGGCGTGTCAATTCCGATGTTACTCGTAAAGGTAAATGTCAATTTAAAAAGTAAAATTCAAAAATTCGTTCCCATTAAGACAAACTATTACGCAATCACGAAAATACACAGCATTCTGAGTCGATTTTAAGATAGAAATAAAAGGGTTTACGCGAGGCAGAAGTTGTCGAGCGGTGATGAAATTATTGTAAGTCGCCCATCGGTACAGAGTCGCCAGGTGTTGCAAAATTAAAAAAATAAACAAATTCGGCCACCTACCTTTGTTGAAACAAATTCTACATTAGCATGCAAAAGAATTATCGTTACCTTGAATGTGTACGGTGAACTCTTTTAGGAATTTGCCTAAGCAAAAGCACAAATTTTAAATTGAGAAAACTAGGCATATATAATTTCCCGTTCCGCAAATTGGTTTCGATATTATTGAAGAGAGCAAAATGTATTCCTCGGCGGTGTTCTAGGAGAATTTACAAGAAAAATCTCTGATCGCGATAATGAAGCCTAATGATTAATCGTTCACAGCTTGGAGTAAAAATGTAAAAGAAAATACGTTACACAGAGAGGAAGAAATAGGAATTTCGAAGGTGTGGAAAAGAATGGTTAAAGAATGGGTATATGAAGGTTGGGGCGGCTCTCGATTGAAAAATAGTTTGAGGTTTAAACACGTCACTACTCTGAGTCTGACATTTTACCACGATTCGTTATTCGCAATAGTAATCTAAACCAATTTTTGATCGAGCGAACATCAAAAATTCTTTATACGCTTAAACGACTTTTTCTCAGCATTAATACGGCATTAAGAAACCGATATGATACAATGAACAGAACAAATTACATTTTTGCAGTAATCGTAGTTGGATAAAAAAAAATTCACACGAACATCGGTAGGGTTTCTAGGCATGAAGTTTGGTAAACGTATGGAACCAACCGAAGCACGTATGCTGGAGGAATTTTTTCTCTATTATTAATCAAACAAAGTCCAAGCCACGCCGTAATTATCCTTTAGCATTATATCGGGAGAGAACCAACAGGAAACATTTTTCGCGATCGATTGAGATTTAAAGCTCCAAAATCGATCCGCTTCAAAATCCCGTAATAAACGTCTCAAAAGCGATCTGCTGGGTGACATAAAAAATATTTCACCCAACAGCGTGGGAGAAGAGATGGGTAACGGACAGTAAGACTAAGAGTTCAACAAAGCCCATATCACCCTCCAATCTTTCTCTCCGAATTAATACCTGAGACCTCCCGGAAACAGCCTTGGGGGCAGGCATACATCAACGAATGAGTCTTGGGTTCTGGAGGAGTGTCTACCGCATCGACCCCACCTTCTCCTCCCAGCCCACTCTCTTTTCTCTCCACCCTACTCGCCTCCTCCGGCACACCTTTGTGGCCGCCCTGCCCCGCCACTGGCGAAGTCGAAAATACCCCTCACACTCCCGGAGAGGGTAGGAGAAGGAAAAAAAACTATGGATGCATCCCTCGCATACTTGGTTCGTCCTGACATTATTGATGTTGGCGAACAGTCAGATCGAGAGATATGACGTGAGAGAAAAGTAAGGAGAGAAAAATGTATGGATCCAATGAGATACGGAGTTAAGAAAAGGAGCAGGGGGAGGAAAAATTATCGTTCAACTGAAAATCAAGAGAGAAAGTAAGGGAATATTGGTGAGAAGAGAGAGGAGAGGAAAGAAATATGAGGATGAAGGTGGAGAGGAGTGAATAGGGGCATTAAGAGATGAAAAGGGGATTGAGAAGAAAATAGGAAGAAGTCATAGAGAGAAAAGGCAGAAGGAAGGATAGGTCTAAGAAAGGAAAGGGGGAAAAGGAACCGGGTGAAAAAGGAATAGAGTAGGGAGGTAAAGAGTTGAGAGGGGATGGAGCTAAGAGGTACGAGATGGGGAGTAAAGAGATAGAATAGATGACAAATGAAAGATGATGGAAAAGAGAAAGGATAGAAATATTTGTGAGAAGAAGATAGAGTGAGAGAGGGAGGAATAGAGGGAGGGGGAGAGAGAATGATAAGGGGCTGGGGATGGATGAGAGAAAAAAGGAAAAGGATACGAAAGTGAGAGATATGGGAGAGCACGAGAAGAGGGTTTAGATAAAATGAAGAGGTAAGGAATAAAGTCAGGAAGCAGAGGAGGAGAGGGTGAGGAATACACGGAGTATGTAAGAGAGTGGGGAGGGCAAGAGGGAACGTGGAGGAAATGAAGTAGGAGAGGTGAGAGAGGGAGAAGAGCAAGAGGGGCAGGGAAGGAGGGAGGAGGGTCCGCTGGAAGAGGAAACTCCCATTCTAATCAATCACATTGGGGGTGTCTGGAGATCGGGGGGTATGAAATGAGAGGAGGTCCTTTCCAAGTCTAAAATTCGATATTTACGCGCACTTCGTCCCAAAGGACGCACGGAGGAATTTTTTTCTGCTTAAATTAATACAGTATTGGAATTGATTGTTTGGGCTACATCGTCATTTAGTTGTATTGATCACCGCTCTTCTATCCTTAATGGTACTGTTATTCGGATGATAAAAAGAATGTTTTAAATTATATTAAAATATAATGACTCCGATTAAAACGGGTGCATCATTTCACTTTGAATAATAAATTTTGAAATGGGTCATGCTTTCAAACATTTCTTAGCAATAAAATGACGTTCATCGTAGCGATTTTCCTGAAACCCAACTAAATTTCTAGAAAATCATTTACAAATACGGAAATGGTTTTTCTATTCGAGTTAATCGGCACCTTGAGCAATATTTGTTGTTAAATTACGCGCCAAAATGTAAATAAGCAAGGTAAAAAATTAAATATTTAAAATTATAACTAAAATCAGGAGGAAAGGACAAATAATTGACAAACAGAATAACATTTACCATGACGGATAATTTAATCGTACAATACTTAACATGACACTATGTTCCTCAGCCGCCAATGTCACCTAAATCATTCTTAAATATGTATCTTAACGTTTGGACGAGAATAATTCTTCGTTCCCAAACGGCGTAGTTAAAAACTGAATACACATTTCTCAATTTACAGGCGAAACTACTACTGATAAGTTCATATCAAATGTCGCAGCACATATCTAGATGCTATTGCAAATACTGTATTTTTCAAGGGAATATATGTAGAACCGCCTAGTACGATGCGCATTCAGTCATCGCCTTAGGACCACAAACCTTGTGCCTAAATAAAGTAATTTCGATCGCATGTCGGAGGAATTTAACATGAATGTTGGGAAATATAGTTTTATATGCGTGAATGCATAAGACTAAACGCAAATGTGAATTTTGAACAGTCTATTTTCTGCTGAGCCTCAGTTAGGACGTCCAATGTTGAACGATTACTACTTAGTTAGCCCTCCCTCACCGTAAATATCCCAATTTGAGAATGAAGAATTAGACTGGCTTTAGAGCTAAGTAGCACATACCCAAAAAGTGAGAGGCCCGGGTTTAATTTCTGGTAATGTTTGAAATTTAACTGAACAACAGGAGCTTTCAAACTGAGCTCAAAATATTCAACCCAAAGATATAAGCGCCGCCTCATTATGGGACTCCCCAAATATCCTTCATACGCCAACCATTATACCTTTCTCGAAGATGCGACACAACAAGACTTCACGTTTTGGTCATACGTCACTTTCATCCCGCCCAACAAATGGTGTGTGGTATATCATACAAGCACGCATATGAACACACATACCTACCAACCTCCACCTCCCGTCCCTTCCACGGCACAAACCTTAAGGCCTACGTTTTTAGGCGCAACATTTAAATTGATTCCTCTCCTGTGCCGTTGATGAAGATAGAGGAAGGGGTACAGGCGCCTTAATCACCAAGTGTCTGGTTACGGCGTAATTCAAAAATCATTAGTAAAACTGAGCGATGAAGAAAGGGAAGGTTGGAAAAAGAGACGGATGATGGGGAGAAGATGGTGTATGATAAGGACAGTTGGAGGGTGGTGTGGTGGAGTGAGTGGGAGTGGAGGGTTAAGGGGTTGAGGAAGAGATGAAGAGGGAGGGAGGAGAAAAAAAGAGGGTGGAGAGAGAGAGGGAGGTTGGTTGGAGGGAGTGAGGGTGAGGGGAAATAGGATGAGAAGGGGAGTGGGAGTAAGGAAGGAGAAAGGGAGGGTAGATTGAGAGAGGAGGGGTGGAGGGGGAGAGTGAGTGTGGAGGGAGGTAGGGAGGATGGAGGGAGAATAGTAACGTGGTGGGAGAGATCGTGGAGGAAAGGAGTAGGAGAAGAGTGAGATATGGAGGGTAGAGAGAGCGAGGGCGGAGGGAGAGAGAATAGTTGGAGGGAGGGCTAAGAGGGAGGTCCGAGAGAGAGGGGAGTTAAGCAGAGAGGGAGTGAGAGCGGAGGGAGGTTAGTGGGGGAGAGTGATGAAGGGACAATGCGTGGATGGAGGGAAATGGAAAATGGATATAGAACGATTTAGGGTGGTGGTAGCGGGGAAGAAGGAATGGACGAGAGATTGAAAGGGAAGAGAAGAAGAATCCTGGGAAGGGAGAGTCAGAAAAGGAAAGAGGTAGACTGCAAGAGGATGAGGGAAATGGACATGGACGGCGTGGAGACGGAAGAGAATGAACGAAATCGGGCTTGAAAGGGAGATTGGAAAGAGATTGATAAATTATGGAAGAGAGTGTAGAAGGAATAGACACATAAAAGAGAAAGGAGGAATGGGGCACAGAAATTGAGGTGGAGTGAAAGAAGGAAAGAAATAAAAGAAAAAATATTAAGATTTAAGTTTTTTGTTAGATAATAATATAGCAAAGAAGGAAAAGTTTCTCAACACGGAAGAATAGTGTATAAAAAATGACATAAAAAGCTTATAATTTTGTATTAAGTAAACCCAATTTTTATTATGTAATTTGGGTATTATGCATTGAGTTGTGATGGGGACACGCTGCCAACAGGACCTGCTCCCAATTGTGGCGTTTATGAGAATAATAATAATAACTTCTAAAGCTAAGGTACAAAATGTTTCAATTATCTATTCGAAATTAAAAAATGAAATATTTTGAGTTCAGATAAAATTAAGTGCCAATAGAAAGCGTTAGTATTATTGAACTAAATCGTATTTTAAATATCACAAAAAAATTAACAATGGCTTCTGTGTCATCGTTTACCATATTTCGTTATTTTTTATATTTTAAGTCATAAATCATTAAATCGACTAAATCTGATTCAAATTGAATAGAAAACGATTGAGTCTCTAAAACAAGTATCACGTGGCATGGCATTTTAACAACTCCAGCATAATAATCACTTAAAGTGTGTTTACCGTTGTTCGTTGGTCTTTAGGTCGTAGTTGGCAAACTTAAAATAAAGGAGGATTACTAGTAATTATAATATTTAATAATCGTGCTAAACATAATCTAATTTTATATGATGTGATGAAATTAAACGTTCAAATTAAAACGGATACGTTTTTCAGATGCCTATTCTAGAGATTAGGAGTTCACCGTACACAATTTTATTTCTGAAATTTTACTTAAGGATGCCAGTTATTAAATATGGTCTAAAACAGGTTATTGATGGATTGCGAATTATGACTATGAAGAAAAAATTACGGAATGTACTTACTATCAGGTGAGCTGTCTGAGTTTTCAATAAAAATTACGGCATTAATTACGGTTTCTCCAAATATAGAAGATATTTTTTCAATCATGCTTTTAAAATAAGCTTAAATTGAACAAGTTTTGGAATGAACAAAGCTGTTGTTAAATAAAATCTTTGAGAAGATCGTATTGCCTTAAGAAGAAGAAGTTCGTCGAAGAAATGAATTAAAATTAGTGATTAACTGAAATTATTTGAAGCGCTAAAATATATCTTCTCCAGCAGAAAAGAAAATGGAAGAAATTTTCAATGTAAAACAATTAAATTTTATTGTTTCGTTAAATTAATTATGTAAAATTTTCTTTGTTTAAATTACAATTTAGGAGCAGTGAACTAACAATGAAGGCTATCATGCACTATCAGAAAATGAGCAAAATCAGTGCGTACTCGTGGAAGTCTTCTTGTGATACTGATGAGCATGCTAGCGGAAACAAACATTAGAAAAATATTAAATTAGTCAAAACCATGCATTGAATATTAATTTTAATCAATACGTACTGGAAGACGGTCCAGTGACTGAAGACTGAGACCATCGGTCTTGGCTGCCTGTAACAGTAAGAAAAACAATTATTAGCCAGGAATATTTATATATACTACATTGTTACATTGTAACGAGTAATAGAATTATCGAACGAAATAATAATTTGAATACGCGACATAGTTGCTTTTGAATAAAGAAATTAATTCTAAAAGGACAATCTTACATCTAGTCTACATGTGACTACATGTTTGCATGTATTCTTGTATGCATGCGTGCGTGCATGTATGAATGTATGTATGCAAATTTGCATGCTTGCATAAATAATAATGCTGGAAATAAAACTATTAATTTTGACTTGAAAGAAATCATTCAGTTGTGTATTAATTAATAGGCAAAGGGATATGTATAACGATAAACTACACAACACCCAACCGGAACGTAAAGCGTAACATTATCTAGTTGAAATATTATTTCTTCGCGTATAAAAATATTTATTAATATAATTAGGAATCAATGCCAAGCTAATTAGGAAGCGATTGGAATTTCTTGATTTTATTTAATATTTTATAATTAAAAATCTTTACATATTTAATGTGAATAGACTACAGCAAATCGGTATAATTTTATCTTTCCACCCAAGTTTTCGAAAACTACACACAAAGGCACTATAAATGAAGTGAACTAATAAATTAACAATGGGTTCTGTGACATCTTTTTCCGTATTTCGTTATTATTATTATATTTTAAGTCAAAAATCATTAAACCGACTTAATCTGATTCGAATTGAATTGAAAACGACTGAGACTCCAAAACTAGTATCACGTGGCATGGCATTTTAACAACGCCAGCATAATAATAACTTAAAGTGTGTTTACCGTTGTTCGTTGGGCTTTACGTCGTAGTTGGCAAACTTAAAATAAAGGAGGATTACTATTTATTATAATATTTAATAATCGTGCTAAACATAATCTAATTTTATATTATGTGATGAAATTAAACGTTGAAATTAAAACGGATACGTTTTTCAGATGCCTAGTCTAGAGATTAGGAGTTCACCGTACACAATTTTATTTCTGAAATTTTACTTAAGGATGCCAGTTATTAAATATGGTCTAAAACAGGTTATTGATGGATTGCGAATTATGACTATGAAGAAAAAATTACGGAATGTACTTACTATCAGGTGAGCTGTCTGAGTTTTCAATAAAAATTACGGCATTAATTACGGTTTCTCCAAATATAGAAGATATTTTTTCAATCATGCTTTTAAAATAAGCTTAAATTGAACAAGTTTTGGAATGAACAAAGCTGTTGTTAAATAAAATCTTTGAGAAGATCGTATTGCCTTAAGAAGAAGAAGTTCGTCGAAGAAATGAATTAAAATTAGTGATTAACTGAAATTATTTGAAGCGCTAAAATATATCTTCTCCAGCACAAAAGAAAAAGGAAGAAATTTTCAATGTAAAACCATTAATTTTTATTGTTTCGTTAAATTAATTATGTAAAATTTTCTTTGTTTAAATTACAATTTAGGAGCAATGAACAAACAATGAAGGCTAACATGCACTATCAGAAAATGAGCAAAATCAGTGCGTACTCGTGGAAGTCTTCTTGTGATACTGATGAGCATGCTAGCGGAAACAAGCATTAGAAAACAATTAAATTAGTCAAAACCATACATTGAATATCAATTATAATCAATACGTACTGGAAGACGAGTCCGTGGCTGAAGAATCGGAATTGCTGTCATGGCTGCCTGTAACAGTAAGAAAAAAAAATTATTAGCCAGGAATAATTATATATACTACTTTATGTTACATTGTCACGAGTAACAGAATTATGGAACGAAAAAATAATTTTAATACGCGACATAGTTACTTTTGAATAAAGAAATTAATTCTAAAAGGGCAATCTTACATCTAGTCTACAATTGACTACATGTATGCATGTATTCTTGTATGCATGCGTGCATGCATGTATGACTGTATGTATGCAAATATGCATGCTTGCATAAATAATAATGCTGGAAATAAAACTATTAATTTTGACTTGATAGAAATCATTCAGTTGTGTATTAATTAATAGGCAAAGAAATACTTATAACGATAAACTACACAACACCCAACCGGAACGTAAAGCGGAGCATTATCTAGTTGAAATATTATTTCTTCGCGTATAAAAATATTTATTAATATAATTAGGAATCAATGCCAAGCTAAATAGGAAGCGATTGGAATTTCTTGATTTTATTTAATATTTTATGATTAAAAATCTTTACATATTTAAATGTGAATATACTACATCAAATCGGTATAATTTTATCTTTCCACCCAAGTTTTCGAAAACTACACACAAAGGCACTATAAATGAAGTGAACTAATAAATTAACAATGGGTTCTGTGACATCTTTTTCCGTATTTCGTTATTTTTATTATATTTTAAGTCATGAAGCATTAAACCGACTTAATCTGATTCAAATTGAATTGAAAACGACTGTGACTCCAAAACTAGTATCACGTGGCATGGCATTTTAACAACGCCAGCATAATATTAACTTAAAGTGTGTTTACCGTTGTTCCTTGGACTTGACGTCGCAGTTGGCAAACTTAAAATAAAGGAGGATTACTAGTAATTATAATATTTAATAATCGCGCTAAACATAATCTAATTTTATATGATGTGATGAAATTAAACGTTGAAATTAGAACGGATACGTTTTTCAGATGCCTATTCTAGAGATTAGGAGTTCACCGTACACAATTTTATTTCTGAAATTTTACTTAAGGATGCCAGTTATTAAATATGGTCTAAAACAGGTTATTGATGGATTGCGAATTATGACTATGAAGAAAGAAATTACGGAATGTACTTATTATCAGGAGAGCTGTTTGAGTTTTCAATAAAAATTACGGCATTAATTACGGTTTCTCCAAATATAGAAGATATTTTTTCAATCATGCTTTTAAAATTAGCTTAAATTGAACAAGTTTTGGAATGAACAAAGCTGTTGTTAAATAAAATCTTTGAGAAGATCGTTTTGCCTTAAGAAGCAGAAGTTCGTCGAAGAAATTAATTAAAATTAGTGATTTACTGAAATTATTTGAAGCGTTACAATATATCTTCTATAACGGAAAAGAAAATGGAAGAAATTTTCAATGTAAAACAATTAAATTTTATTGTTTCGTTAAATTAATTATGTAAAATTTTCTTTGTTTAAATTACAATTTAGGAGCAGTGAACAAACAATGAAGGCTAACATGCACTATCAGAAAATGAGCAAAATCAGTGCGTACTCGTGGAAGTCTTCTTGTGATACTGATGAGCATGCTAGCGGAAACAAGCATTAGAAAACAATTAAATTAGTCAAAACCATGCATTGAATGTAAATTATAATCAATACGTACTGGAAGCCTCCTCAGTGATTGTCGACTGCGACTGACTGTCTTGGCTGTCTGTAACAGTAAGAAAAAACAATTATTAGCCGGGAATATTTATTATATTTATTACTTTATGTTACATTGTCACGAGTATTAGAATTATCGAACCAAATAATAATTTGAATACGCGACATAGTTGCTTTTGAATAAAGAAATTAATTCTAAAAGGGCAATCTTACATCTAGTCTACAATTGACTACATGTATGCATGTATTCTTGTATGCATGCGTGCATGCATGTATGACTGTATGTATGCAAATATGCATGCTTGCATAAATAATAATGCTGGAAATAAAACTATTAATTTTGACTTGATAGAAATCATTCAGTTGTGTATTAATTAATAGGCAAAGAAATACGTATAACGATAAACTACACAACACCCAACCGGAACGTAAAGCGTAGCATTATCTAGTTGAAATATTATTTCTTCGCGTATAAAAATATTTATTAATATAATTAGGAATCAATGCCAAGCTAATTAGGAAGCGATTGGAATTTCTTGATTTTATTTAATATTTTATAATTAAAAATCTTTACATATTTAAATGTGAATATACTACAGCAAATCGGTATAATTTTATCTTTCCACCCAAGTTTTCGAAAACTACACACAAAGGCACTATAAATGAAGTGAACTAATAAATTAACAATGGGTTCTGTGACATCTTTTTCCGTATTTCGTTATTTTTATTATATTTTAAGTCATGAAGCATTAAACCGACTTAATCTGATTCAAATTGAATTGAAAACGACTGTGACCCCAAAACTAGTATCACGTGGCATGGCATTTTAACAACGCCAGCATAATATTAACTTAAAGTGTGTTTACCGTTGTTCCTTGGACTTGACGTCGCAGTTGGCAAACTTAAAATAAAGGAGGATTACTAGTAATTATAATATTTAATAATCGCGCTAAACATAATCTAATTTTATATGATGTGATGAAATTAAACGTTGAAATTAGAACGGATACGTTTTTCAGATGCCTATTCTAGAGATTAGGAGTTCACCGTACACAATTTTATTTCTGAAATTTTACTTAAGGATGCCAGTTATTAAATATGGTCTAAAACAGGTTATTGATGGATTGCGAATTATGACTATGAAGAAAGAATTTACGGAATGTACTTACTATCAGGTGGGCTGTCTGAGTTTTCAATAAAAATTACGGCATTAATTACGGTTTCTCCAAATATAGAAGATATTTTTTCAATCATGCTTTTAAAATTAGCTTAAATTGAACAAGTTTTGGAATGAACAAAGCTGTTGTTAAATAAAATCTTTGAGAAGATCGTTTTGCCTTAAGAAGCAGAAGTTCGTCGAAGAAATTAATTAAAATTAGTGATTTACTGAAATTATTTGAAGCGTTACAATATATCTTCTATAACGGAAAAGAAAATGGAAGAAATTTTCAATGTAAAACAATTAAATTTTATTGTTTCGTTAAATTAATTATGTAAAATTTTCTTTGTTTAAATTACAATTTAGGAGCAGTGAACAAACAATGAAGGCTAACATGCACTATCAGAAAATGAGCAAAATCAGTGCGTACTCGTGGAAGTCTTCTTGTGATACTGATGAGCATGCTAGCGGAAACAAGCATTAGAAAACAATTAAATTAGTCAAAACCATGCATTGAATGTAAATTATAATCAATACGTACTGGAAGCCTCCTCAGTGATTGTCGACTGCGACTGACTGTCTTGGCTGTCTGTAACAGTAAGAAAAAACAATTATTAGCCGGGAATATTTATTATATTTATTACTTTATGTTACATTGTCACGAGTATTAGAATTATCGAACCAAATAATAATTTGAATACGCGACATAGTTGCTTTTGAATAAAGAAATTAATTCTAAAAGGGCAATCTTACATCTAGTCTACAATTGACTACATGTATGCATGTATTCTTGTATGCATGCGTGCATGCATGTATGACTGTATGTATGCAAATATGCATGCTTGCATAAATAATAATGCTGGAAATAAAACTATTAATTTTGACTTGATAGAAATCATTCAGTTGTGTATTAATTAATAGGCAAAGAAATACGTATAACGATAAACTACACAACACCCAACCGGAACGTAAAGCGTAGCATTATCTAGTTGAAATATTATTTCTTCGCGTATAAAAATATTTATTAATATAATTAGGAATCAATGCCAAGCTAATTAGGAAGCGATTGGAATTTCTTGATTTTATTTAATATTTTATAATTAAAAATCTTTACATATTTAAATGTGAATATACTACAGCAAATCGGTATAATTTTATCTTTCCACCCAAGTTTTCGAAAACTACACACAAAGGCACTATAAATGAAGTGAACTAATAAATTAACAATGGGTTCTGTGACATCTTTTTCCGTATTTCGTTATTTTTATTATATTTTAAGTCATGAAGCATTAAATCGACTTAATCTGATTCAAATTGAATTGAAAACGACTGTGACTCCAAAACTAGTATCACGTGGCATGGCATTTTAACAACGCCAGCATAATATTAACTTAAAGTGTGTTTACCGTTGTTCCTTGGACTTTACGTCGTAGTTGGCAAACTTAAAATAAAGGAGGATTACTAGTAATTATAATATTTAATAATCGCGCTAAACATAATCTAATTTTATATGATGTGATGAAATTAAACGTTGAAATTAAAACGGATACGTTTTTCAGATGCCTATTCTAGAGATTAGCAGTTCACCGTACACAATTTTATTTCTGAAATTTTACTTAAGGATGCCAGTTATTAAATATGGTCTAGAACAGGTTATTGATGGATTGCGAAATATGACTTTTAAGAAAGAAATTACAGGATGTACTTATTATCAGGAGAGCTGTTTGAGTTTTCAATAAAAATTACGGCATTAATTACGGTTTCTCCAAATATAGAAGATATTTTTTCAATCATGCTTTTAAAATTAGCTTAAATTGAACAAGTTTTGGAATGAACAAAGCTGTTGTTAAATAAAATCTTTGAGAAGATCGTTTTGCCTTAAGAAGCAGAAGTTCGTCGAAGAAATTAATTAAAATTAGTGATTAACTGAAATTATTTGAAGCGTTACAATATATCTTCTCCAGCAGAAAAGAAAATGGAAGAAATTTTCAATGTAAAACAATTAAATTTTATTGTTTCGTTAAATTAATTATGTAAAATTTTCTTTGTTTAAATTACAATTTAGGAGCAGTGAACAAACAATGAAGGCTAACATGCACTATCAGAAAATGAGCAAAATCAGTGCGTACTCGTGGAAGTCTTCTTGTGATACTGATGAGCATGCTAGCGGAAACAAGCATTAGAAAACAATTAAATTAGTCAAAACCATGCATTGAATGTAAATTATAATCAATACGTACTGGAAGCCTCCTCAGTGATTGTCGACTGCGACTGACTGTCTTGGCTGTCTGTAACAGTAAGAAAAAACAATTATTAGCCGGGAATATTTATTATATTTATTACTTTATGTTACATTGTCACGAGTATTAGAATTATCGAACCAAATAATAATTTGAATACGCGACATAGTTGCTTTTGAATAAAGAAATTAATTCTAAAAGGGCAATCTTACATCTAGTCTACAATTGACTACATGTATGCATGTATTCTTGTATGCATGCGTGCATGCATGTATGACTGTATGTATGCAAATATGCATGCTTGCATAAATAATAATGCTGGAAATAAAACTATTAATTTTGACTTGATAGAAATCATTCAGTTGTGTATTAATTAATAGGCAAAGAAATACGTATAACGATAAACTACACAACACCCAACCGGAACGTAAAGCGTAGCATTATCTAGTTGAAATATTATTTCTTCGCGTATAAAAATATTTATTAATATAATTAGGAATCAATGCCAAGCTAATTAGGAAGCGATTGGAATTTCTTGATTTTATTTAATATTTTATAATTAAAAATCTTTACATATTTAAATGTGAATATACTACAGCAAATCGGTATAATTTTATCTTTCCACCCAAGTTTTCGAAAACTACACACAAAGGCACTATAAATGAAGTGAACTAATAAATTAACAATGGGTTCTGTGACATCTTTTTCCGTATTTCGTTATTTTTATTATATTTTAAGTCATGAAGCATTAAATCGACTTAATCTGATTCAAATTGAATTGAAAACGACTGTGACTCCAAAACTAGTATCACGTGGCATGGCATTTTAACAACGCCAGCATAATATTAACTTAAAGTGTGTTTACCGTTGTTCCTTGGACTTTACGTCGTAGTTGGCAAACTTAAAATAAAGGAGGATTACTAGTAATTATAATATTTAATAATCGCGCTAAACATAATCTAATTTTATATGATGTGATGAAATTAAACGTTGAAATTAAAACGGATACGTTTTTCAGATGCCTATTCTAGAGATTAGCAGTTCACCGTACACAATTTTATTTCTGAAATTTTACTTAAGGATGCCAGTTATTAAATATGGTCTAGAACAGGTTATTGATGGATTGCGAAATATGACTATTAAGAAAGAAATTACGGAATGTACTTATTATCAGGAGAGCTGTTTGAGTTTTCAATAAAAATTACGGCATTAATTACGGTTTCTCCAAATATAGAAGATATTTTTTCAATCATGCTTTTAAAATTAGCTTAAATTGAACAAGTTTTGGAATGAACAAAGCTATTGTTAAATAAAATCTTTGAGAAGATCGTTTTGCCTTAAGAAGCAGAAGTTCGTCAAAGATATTAATTAAAATTAGTGTTTAACTGAAATTATTTGAAGCGTTACAATATATCTTCTATAACGGAAAAGAAAATGGAAGAAATTTTCAATGTAAAACAATTAAATTTTATCGTATTGTTAAATTAATTATGTAAAATTTTCTTTGTTTAAATTACAATTTAGGAGCAGTGAACAAACAATGAAGGCTAACATGCACTATCAGAAAATGAGCAAAATCAGTGCGTACGCGTGGAAGTCTTCTCTGATAATGATGAGCATGCTAGCCGAAACAAGCATTAGAAAACAATTAAGTTAGTCAAAACCATGCATTGAATATCAATTGTAATCATTACGTACAGTTAAATATAATGTCGTTCATCGCCACGGACACCTCAATATCCATGAAGGTAACTGTAAGAAAAAACAATTATTAGCCAGGAATATTTATATATACTACTTTATGTTACATTGTCACGAGTAACAGAATTATGGAACGAAAAAATAATTTGAATACGCGACATAGTTACTTTTGAATAAAGAAATTAATTCTAAAAGGGCAATCTTACATCTAATCTACAATTGACTACATGTATGCATGTATTCTTGTATGCATGCGTGCATGCATGTATGAATGTATGTATGCATATATGCTTGCCTGCATAAATAATAATGCTGGAAATAAAACTATTAATTTTGACTTGATAGAAATCATTCAGTTGTGTATTAATTAATAGGCAAAGAAATACGTATAACGATAAACTACACAACACCCAACCGGAACGTAAAGCGTAGCATTATCTAGTTGAATTATTATTTCTTCGCGTATAGAAATATTTATTAATATAATTAGGAATCAATGCTAAGCTAATTAGGAAGCGATTGAAATTTCTTGATTTTATTTAATATTTTATAATTAAAATTCTTTACATATTTAATGTGAATATACTACAGCAAATCGGTATAATTTTATCTTTCCACCCAAGTTTTCGAAAACTACACACAAAGGCACTATAAATGAAGTGAACTAATAAATTAACAATGGGTTCTGTGACATCTTTTTCCGTATTTCGTTATTTTTATTATATTTTAAGTCAAAAATCATTAAACCGACTTAATCTGATTCGAATTGAATTGAAAACGACTGTGACTCCAAAACTAGTATCACGTGGCATGGCATTTTAACAACGCCAGCATAATAATAACTTAAAGTGTGTTTCCGTTGTTCGTTGGGCTTTACGTCGTAGTTGGCAAACTTAAAATAAAGGAGGATTACTATTTATTATAATATTTAATAATCGTGCTAAACATAATCTAATTTTATATTATGTGATGAAATTAAACGTTGAAATTAAAACGGATACGTTTTTCAGATGCCTATTCTAGAGATTAGGAGTTCACCGTACACAATTTTATTTCTGAAATTTTACTTAAGGATGCCAGTTATTAAATATGGTCTAAAACAGGTTATTGATGGATTGCGAATTATGACTATGAAGAAAGAAGTTACAGGATGTACTTACTATCAGGAGAGCTGTCTGAGTTTTCAATAAAAATTACGGCATTAATTACGGTTTCTCCAAATATAGAAGATATTTTTTCAATCATGCTTTTAAAATTAGCTTAAATTGAGCAAGTTTTGGAATGAACAAAGCTGTTGTTAAATAAAATCTTTGAGAAGATCGTATTGCCTTAAGAAGCAGAAGTTTGTCGAAGAAATTAATTTAAATTAGTGATTAACTGAAATTATTTGAAGCGTTAAAATATATCTTCTATAACGGAAAAGAAAATGGAAGAAATTTTCAATGTAAAACAATTAAATTTTATTGTTTCGTTAAAATAATTATGTAAAATTTTCTTTGTTTAAATTACAATTTAGGAGCAGTGAACAAACAATGAAGGCTAACATGCACTATCAGAAAATGAGCAAAATCAGTGCGTACTCGTGGAAGTCTTCTTGTGATACTGATGAGCATGCTGGCGGAAACAAGCATTAGAAAACAATTTAATTAGTCAAAACCATGCATTGAATATTAATTATAATCAATACGTACTGGAAAACGGCTCATTGACTGGAGTCTGGGTCCCTCTGTCTTGGCTGCCTGTAACAGTAAGAAAAACAATTATTAGCCAGGAATATTTATATATACTACTTTATGTTACATTGTGACGAGTAATAGAATTATCGAACGAAATAATAATTTGAATACGCACATAGTTACTTTTGAATTTGGAAATTAATTCTAAAAGGGCAAAGTCAGTGCGTACTCGTGGAAGTCTTCTTGTGATACTGAAGAGTATGCTAACGTAAACAAGCATTAGAATACAATTAAGTTAGTCAAAACCATGCATTGAATATCAATTATAATCATTACGTACCGGTGTTGTCTGCAAGCCTTTCCTGTGATTCTTCCACCGTTACCATGGTCACTGTAAGAAAAAAACAATTATTAGCCAGGAATATTTATATATATATATATATATATATATATATATATATATATATATATATATATATATATATATACTACTTTATGTTACATTGTAACGAGTAACAGAATTATCGAACGAAATAATAATTTGAATACGCGACACAGTTACTTTTGAATAAGGAAATTAATTCTAAAATGGCAAAATCAGTGCGTACTCGTGGAAGTCTTCTTCTGATACTGAAGTGCATGCTAACGGAAACTAGCATTAGAAAACTATCAAGATAGACAATACCATGCATTGAATATCAATTAAAATCAATACGTACCGTCGGACAGTGACATGTGTTCCCATGGTGCCGCCGCTCCTACCCCCTCTGTAAGAAAAATCCATTATTAGCGAGAAATATTTATGTATATTATTTTATATACGATCGTTACATTGTAACCAGTAACAGAATTATCGAACGAAATAATAATTTGAATACGCGACATAGCTACTTTTGAATAAAGAAATTAATTCTAAAAGGGCACAATCAGTGCGTACTAGTGGAAGTCTTCTTCTGATACTGAAGAGCATGCTAACGGAAACTAGCATTAGAAAAATATTAAGATAGACAAAACCATGCATTGAATATCAATTATAATCAATACTTACCGGTGGATACGAAATAGGGTTCCCTGAGTGTTGTTTCTGGGACCGCTTCTAAATTCTCTGTAAAAAATAACCATTATTAGCGAGAAATATTTATGTATATTATTTTATATACGATTGTTACATTGTAACCAGTAACAGAATTATCGAACGAAATAATAATTTGAATACGCGACATAGCTACTTTTGAATAAAAATTAATTCTAAAAGGGCAATCTTGCATAAAAATGAAGTGAACTAATAAATTTACTTGTAGAATATCGTTAATGTCATGCCATCATGGCAGTCATAGTAGTTTAGGATAAATAGGTATTGTTTGAAATGACTTACCCGTCATCAGCCATTGGTACACTCTATCCATTCTGTCCTGGTACTCTGATTTTCTTGGTCCTGGTAGTTCACCGTCTACCAAAACAAAAATACAAAGGGCCTTTTTACTAAAGAATACTATTATAGTAATCACTGTTTTTAATGTTATACATTAAAAATAAGGTGAATATCAGGAATGGCATATGATTTATGTGGCGCGCACCAAGAAAGTAATGTGAATCATTAGAATTTTTCGCGTTCCACAAGTTTACTTCTTCTCTAAGAAACTTCATATTTTATACAGAAAATATAAGCTTACGCGTGCCAAGCAAAATCGCACACGTACCTTGTATTTTCCATCCCTGTTATAGATATGTCTTCTTCAAATGAAGCCAAATTTCGTCTCTTTATATACGTAAGCGTATGAAATATAATTGGTAAGCTCTACAACAACATAAAATTGTAAATGCAACCCAAAATGTTTTTCAGAACTTAAATATTTAGTAACTTAGATGAGAAGCACATCAGAGGGTACCAACTCTTATAAGCACAATGAATACGAGACACACAAATTACACAATTTTGTACATTGGCTGAAAATAACCTAGAAAGAAATATATGAATTTTGTCGACGGAAAAAATACTTCGCGAAAAAAATAATGGCTTAAGAGAAATAACGAGAAGTAGTAAAATAAGACACACAAAGATACGCACTCACACACATCCACACTCTCGCCTCGCGAACCCCTTAGTAAATGTTTTTTGCAGCGAACCCTTTTTCGAAATATATATATATATATATATATATATATATATATATATATATATATATATATATATATATTCGTGTTTTTGTGTGCGTGTTTTTTACGTTTGTCTTCGACGCCCCCAGTAGCCTGCCAACTTGGTAAGTGTCCGCTGGGCTTCCTTCAACACCTTGCTGCCACCCTCGTCACCCTTTTCCTTAAGTTATTATATATATATAATTATATGTACAGTAGTCCCTCTCCAATCGCGGTGGATACGTTCCTGGTATGACCGCGGTTGGAGAGTGCCAAGGCTTGTGGAAAATAGGGGGCTAGGGGGAGTAATCTTTGAGAGACACCTTAAATCTTATAATGCATACAAAACATGCTGAAACATGTTGACGGCCGTTTGGAGAACTGTACTATATACTATATACTATATACTGTATATATACTATAGGCCACTCTTGAGAAAACGTATATTTAAAGGCCCGTGGAGTTTCTCCGTTTTTGCGAGTGTTCAGTTTCATCGAAATTATACGTTTCACATAAAAGAGGCCCAACACTTAATAAATAATTTAAACTATAAAATGTTAGCAACAACACATTTTTATTGTATAGATCAGTGGAGCCCAACCTTTTTACATGACGGGCCGCATGCGTATTTGTGAATGCTTCGGAGTCACAAGAGCAAGGTTTTCCGTCTCTAACTTACGCGTCTAATTATAATGCATTCAAAAAGAAACGATTTTATGGTGTAATTATGATTTTTATCCTTAGACTTAAGAGCCCAGAAAACTGTATATTGGTTATATAAAAATCAATTTATCATCTAAAAATACTTATTATCCCAAATCATTTTTATGGCGAATGACAATAATAGAGAAACAAGTATCCCGCTCTCGGACAGAAAATTACTATCAGTCAGTTATTTTATCGACAGAATTGTAACCTCGCCTGAAATAATCTTTCATACTGAGTCAGAAATGGAAACATTAAGGAGACAATTTTTTCTGCTGCGTATCAACCAATATCGTCTCGCGTACCAGAAGTGGCGCAGAAGGGCTCTCGGTTTTTAGTAACTGTTTGGTGGCTACAGCCAAAAAGCCTCATACACGATAATTGAAGCCTTACCAGGCGTCATCCCGTATGCGTGCGCGCGCCTTTTCGTTTGTGCGTACGCGTGTAGAAGAGAAGCTGCCCCTCAGCGCTGGACCGGCTCGAGAACGAATACCCCGTCCCCTGCGCTGGACGAAGCCTATTGGGTCACTCTACGTCGGTAGGCGTGGTTTAAGACGAGATGTCGCATCCCCTTTCCTCCTCTTCCCCTCACACCCTTCGACTACTAACCGCCTCCTTTTCTACCTTCCCCACTACCCCTCGCGCGTTTTGCACCCCGAGCTCCATTACGATCGAACATCCCACTTAATTTATTATTATAAAAATGTTGGAAGACTACTCTTGCTTTCCCGCTTGACTAATCAAACGCCCAGAGTTCCGTTCCGCGGCAATATGGTTCCTGGACGGTGAGTTCTCTTGCGATGTTTCGATCGTTACAATTTCTGTGGAACGGGAATATACTGCTGAATTTAATGGCATACTTTTACATCGACGGATTGGAGAAAAAATATCTCCTATAGTTTCTTTTTTGAAATATGATTTAGATAACTAGTGACAACACTGCTGCCACAGATCACAGATAAACAAAACTCTGCTGACTGTTTTTCATTGAAAAGGAAACTAACGATCGGAATGAGAATAAATTATATGATAAAATGCCTCACTGGATCGTAGACGCCATTATGACAATTATTCTTTCCGAGTCGATTGGAATATATAATATCTAAGTCGATTTTTCAAGTAAGATTTTTAAAGTTAAATATAAATGTATTGTATTAAATAAAATGTTCCATCCATCCTGAATGTCGTTAATGTAATCTTACGAATATTTTAGACCGACTGTATCTATGTATATACTAAATAGATACCTTCATTGAGAAGTTGCATAAAGAGAAGTCTAGTTTTCCAAAGGCAAATATTGTATAGCACTATAGAAATGTACTAAAACACGCACCAATCGTGCCCATAAAAATTTTGTTTTAATTTTATACAACAGAAAATTATTAAAACGTGGCTAGTGTTACGATGACGCCGGGATCGGGACATTTCGAAACTCTCGTCTTGTCAGAAATCTTCTCAGTTTACTATAAATTAAATGAAAAATAATTGTGAAAAGTTATAACTCTAAAAACTAAAAGATTCACATGAATCGTTTTCAACATCACAATAAAATCACCAAGTGCGTAATGTACGACGCTCCATATGAAACATGGAGCAGTACTTTATAGTAGAAATTATTTCGTGCGTCGATTTCTTTGTCCCTAATTAAGACATCGAGTAAAAGCAATATTGCTTATATAGAGTTTCCGGTAACAATATTTATTCACGTATCTCATTATTGCTCCACTCACCTAGATTCTAATCTCCTCTCCTATCCCGGTATATGATAGAACACACTGTTGGAAATAATCTAGCGGAAGACCCAGAGAATTTATTATCGTTTTATATACCGAGGTTATCGTAAGAAAATATCCCTTTTTCCTTTCTCCTCATCGAAAGAAGGGAAAAATTCTCGTTCAAACAATTTTTTGTCTTGGTGATAGGCGCCCAGGCCAATGTTTGTCCGAGGCATAGTCAGAAAGACGGAGAACCCATTACCCTTTCTCCCCTCGCCTCGTCGTGCAGGATTTCAAAGTACACCTCATCAGCGACAAATCAGAAATGGAGCTACCATGTGCGTAAATAATGGTTGTCAACACGGATCTTTCCGGAGTCAAAAAATAAATCGACTCCGTGAAGTGGCGAGCTTGTTTGCTGATGCGGAGGCCGCCACCTAACCGCCACGCCATCTGGGGAACATGAGAAAAGCGCCAACCTCGGCCGCTCAAATAACTCGACGATATACGGAGAATGTGGAAGAAGATTATGGGGAGAAGAGGAGCGGAGTATAAAGAGGCTTTTTGAGTCGGATGATGACACCGACGGTATTATGGGCTTTGTTAACATGGATAGGAAAAGGCGTAAAAGGAAAATAAATTGGCTGCCATGTGCCTGAACAAATGTTTCAAAAATATAATTTAGAGGCAAGATCTCGAGGAAAATGATTAGTGCAGGAACGTCTAAATATTTTAGCTTTTCATTATGTGGAGCCGCATGAATAAAAAACGAAGTTTAACTGCGTAAAAAATCTGCCTCATTAACTTACACGATTATAACGAGCCAGTTCTCTAGTTTCTATAATCCATTTTCTGGTTAATCTATTATCAAAAGATGGGAAATCACGGAAACCGTTGTGTTCACTCTCGCACCAATAATTAAGGTAATTTCTTTGCGCTTAGGGTTACTTCTTCTTGCCTACCTTGCTAACTACAACAAAACTTTACCCTGCGATTCATCAGAGTGGCAGATGGACGAGGGTGCAAATGAGCAACCTTTCTCAAGCAGTCCACTTATTGTAATAGCATTGGATAGTCTAGTATTATATACGTGATGCGAATTTGAGTAAAGAAGTAACGATCATCGGGGTGTATACAAATATATATTTCGGAAAATAGAACATTTCTGAAATATTCAGCCAATTGTTATCAAAATCAGAGTTGTGTTGAAACTCCTTCGTTTAAATAGTTCTTGGCTGAATCGCGTCAATTACGCAATCTAAATTCTCAGCATAACGCGCGACAAAGAAAACATAAAACTGATTTAAATAGGCTATGCCTTCGCGCGAATTACGTTTAGGTCATTTTCAAAGCAATAAAAAGTACTAATCAAGCGGCGAATGAGCAAGCGTCTTAAACAGTGTCTATTACATTAGATATTAAATAGAAATATTGTGCAATACATGACCATTACTTAATTTTTTACAATAAAAGTCTCTGAGCGGTGTTATAAAACACAATCTCGATAGTATATGGTTCTTGATTGGTTGACATACGTCTTATTGGAGACAACTTCATGAGCGAATGGTGAGATCGCGGACAGTAAAGATAAGAAAACAAATCGCGCAAAATGAACAATTTCTGCGTCGTTGAACAATTAAAACGGTAGTATATGTATTCGGTGAATATTATAGCCGGCAATTGCATCTGGTTTTTCATAACCTTATTATGGACATTGGACCACATATTTATTTCAACACAATGTAATGTACTAAATCATTAATTAAATTTATGTATAGATGCATGTAGAAATGTATACGCACTAACTTTCGCTCTTCGACTTTGTGCGCTATGGAAATGTTACTATACCACTGACATCATGTGATATGTGATTCATATAATATTTATGTGGTTATGTGAACATGTGATATAATATCTGGTAAGCATTGTACCAACTTAAGAGGATATAATTTTATATTATCGGGTCGCTCCTCCTTTCAATACGTTAACTTTTTTTGTCAATATGTTAACCTTTTTTTTCAACTGCTGTATGTCCTTTAAGGCGACTGGCCTAGGATAATAAATATATTTATACATCTATCTATCTTATTTCTTCAATTATTTTTTGTAAATTGCTCATTTTTTTCGAATCGTGTCTATGGGATGCGTGCTGTTCTGGTTCTTAACGCCCACGCTGGGTGACGCATAGGAACAACGATTGCTAAGTCGGCCAAGAGACGTGATAAGAAGAAAGGTAAGCGAAGAAGAATAAATGAGCTGAGTATAAGGATGGAGGAGTGAGTCGGAGGAGGAAATAATGGAAGGAGTGGAACGGGTTAGGGACGGTAAAGAAAAGGAGGAAGGAGATGGCGGATGGGTAATGCAAAGAGCCGAGTAAGGATATGGAGTATACGGGAGAAGGAAAGGATGGAGTTGGGATGCGTGGAGCGTGGTGGGAGTATGGGACGGGATGGATCGTTAAGTGCGAGGGAGGGTTGGGGGGAGAGAGGAGGTTCAGAGGGTAGGCAAGTGACGCTATGGGGAGAGGGGCGGAGAGGAGAGAGGACTAGGAGATCCCTGTCTGCATGGAAAGGCGCCCTACACCTCAGTGTCATGCGTCTGCAGACAGGTGATAAAACACAGACTAGAAGAGAGGAGAGGGAGAATGAAAGAGAGAGAGAGACGAAACGGGAAGAGGATGATTGAGGATAGCAAAATGTAACGCGATCGATACGACCCCTCCCCCAACATTCCGAAAACTGATGCCGCATGGATGTGCAATGCGTTATAATCTCGTTTAACAAAACTTTCTTTTCAGTTTTTACGTACTTTATACCCATCGAATGTTCTATATAAATAACGTAAGAAATTCCGGAATAGCCTCAACGTTACGTAGTTATCGCACGAATTCAAGTGGACTTCGCAACATATTTTTCTTATTGCAACGTGTTCATTTGCCGAAAAAACATTTTATACATTGAAAAATTGAAGGTTGACGCTCGGATGGCACGGGGACACATTTCAACCCAATTTCGGGGCATAAGGGGGCCATTTTATTAAAACTCAAGAGGGTTTTTCTTAATAATTATGAAGTGGAAGTTCAGTAGGATGTTATATTATATATATAGTTATATTCCTCCGATAGCCATAAGGATAGTAGATTATTTCTATTTTTAGAATCTGCTACCGTTGAAACACCGCTGATGATGGATGTTTTGTATACGAAATACGAATTTGGTTTCCCAATCTTTATATGGCTAACGGAGATATATAGTTTCTCAATTTGATTATAGCCATTAGGCGAGATCGATAATTCATTATTGAAATCTCTATGCGCTCAATAAACACTTTCAATACGACGTACTTTCAGTATAAAGTAGATCCGCAGACGAACGTTATAACGAGGTTTTACTGGAGTGCGCTTTGAAAACGTTCCTTGCCGAAGCAACGATACCACCTCCTATACCCTCTTCTCCCTCTCTTCCTCCTACCTGTATCTCTATCCACACCTCTCCCTCTCTCCTCCACCCCCTTCCCACACACATTCAAAAGGGTTCCTTTTGCTTCCCATAATGTATTTTCACTTTCCGTCATAAACGCGAGGCCGCCCTTAAAAATGAGGCAAAGGCTGCTAGGATCGGTGCATGCCTCTTCTAACGGCGCGTTTCTTTTTTTCTTTGATTTGGGAGACTAAGCGAGGGACTCTTGAGAGGAATATAGGAGGGGGTTTCTGGAATAGGGTTTCGGGGATGAGAGGGCCAAAGGTAGAGATAGTGGAGGATGGTATTGTCATAAAATATGATAAATGACCGATATAAATATTTTGAATTACATGCTCAAAATTTTAAATGAATTCCGCTACTAGGTTGGTCGATGGCTGAAGACAAGAAAGTGCTTTCTTTCGAGAATCGTAAACCAATGATGAAATATAGGCGCTGAAATTATACCAGGTCGTGAAACAAGGAAAGGTTATATCATTACGCTAGGATTTTATTCATACAGTACTCCTTATTGGACGGTATATCGAGAGAAACCCTTTGAGAAACCGCAAACAATCTGCTAGGCCTACTTCCTTCTTTCTATTTACTTCCAATAAGTCTATCTCCAGTATTCTCAATTGTCTCCGGCATTTATCGTTATGTAGGTATGTTTCAAGGACATCCCCTGCTATACGCTCATGGCGGCGACCAGGGTATTCATGTTTATTGTAAATCTAAAATGAGGATTATAATTGTAAATCTAAAATGAGGATTATATATAAACTAGGGAGATACCCGTTGAAATTCAACGGAAAAGGTTTTTGTGAAATAAAAAATGAACAAATATGCCTTGACTTTCTTTGGATGGCAAGAAAACAAACTTTCGTTCTTTTAGGCATTCATTGTTTCAAGTTTCGAACTAATACGATGATTCTAAGTACCTCATTTTAATATGCGAATGATTAATATTCTACATTCAAATGTACTCCTCGTAAATAACGCAACGAATGTTGTTTACATTGTTTGCTATGAAAATAATTTCTCTCTCCTTCTCTTTCTCGTACTAATTGTAAGAGCATTCAAAGCACGCTTTCACCCATAAGGATTGAAATAACCATAGGATTTCGAGGTTTAACCATGTAATGGGTTGGCATGGCAGCATCCCGTTAAAATGGCAAGATTTCCCCAAAATATGTGAATTAAACGTTTAACATGAGGAATGTAAAACTGTAGGCAGGAATAAATTAGCAGAATAAGAAACTTCATAGTGTTTTCTTTAAAATGGGCTAGATTCGAAGATCATAGGTGAATTATTTCTAATTTAGATCTCAAAAAGAATAAAAGCCTGCTAGTCACAAAGTCGATTTTTACGTGTTATCATATGGAAAATGGAAATGCCTACCTTGGAATCGAACCTAGGACTTTTTCGAGATTTCTTTTCGTCATCTTACAACATGTGAATCGATCATTCCTGCCAAATATCAAAACTTAATTTCATTATCGAGTTATTCGCATTATTATAGCGTAACAGAGGGAGCGAAAAGGGGACAAAGGGTCAGAAGTAGCCTTTTATTAATGTTAGATAACTTGGCATTAAAATGAAAAATGAACTTTTGTATTTAACATCTAATTTTTTCAATCTCATCCTATATTGTAGTCGAGATAATTGGCTGTTGTTCTCTCTTCGAGTGCTGGTTGGCTATTTCGCAAGGCAATGAATACCTTCCGATCAATATTAAGTTCCCTGGTTCGAAATTTATTGTGAACATTTGCGATCACGGTCTCCACCTTAATTAGAACCTAGCGCTATCAATGAACTCATGTTTGATAAATTCATTAATATTCATAGTGAATACCAAATCTATATGTCCATAGGGTTTGTATGATGATTTAAAATTACTTAGTAAAGGGTACGAAAATTAGTTAAGGATTCCATGGAATATATTGGCAGGACTTCGTAATTTGGAAACTAACTCTTAGATATTGTACGCATATATAACGTGCCTTAGCCCATGCGCAATTCTATTTAAAACAGCACAATCAACTCATTATTGCTATGCTAAACAGTGTGATAACTTCTACACAATTTTTCTCTATATAGTTTTCCTCGTTGTAACTCAGAAAACTCCGTCACGAGCCAAGTATTAAATAATAATAATTATGGAAAAATATCTAATCCGTTTTGATTTAGTTCTGCGCATAAAGGTTGGCTGATACAAGAAGGCATTGGGGAGGGTGGCTACAAGCGGCACAGGTTGGATGGATGGGGAGGAGGTTACAATGGCCGATGCGATTCCTAAAGGGGCGGAGAGCCCCATGTCCCCATCAAATTACTCGTTTGGTAACTACTGAGAACAGGAAGTTATCCATCCAACATCTACTCCGGGAATGGGTTCCCCCATTGTTTGCAAATACCGCCACCGATCTCTAAGGCGATGCTTACATATAAATATGCGCAATTTTGGGGATGCATATGAAAAGGGGGCGCGGAAACGGCTCGGTGCCGACATATTATTCCGATTCTCGTAAAAAATCAGGTTTCATTCGGTTAAGTTCCGAACTACGACTCTGTTTAAGCCGTGAGTCACGCGACCATTTTTCCGTTCGAAAGCGGTTGCATTGTTTCGTACAAATGAGTTGATGGTTTATCGGCGTTTTTCCTAGGCAAATAACGCGTAAATTCATCGACGCCTCAAATTCGTTCCGTAACATTTCTGATGTCATCGGACGAACACGAGAGGTTCTTTGAAACTGCATCGAGAAACTCCGAACAGCCAAGTGGTATTGAAATGACAGAAAATAATTTTGGTTGATGGATAAATATTGATTTTAACCGTGTTAAAAAATCGCAACTTTTAGTTTGAAAGAGAACCGAGACAAAGAACCTAAGATTCTTAAATACTGTAGGTGGAAATTTCTGATTTGATAGAGGGCTGTTTAGAATTCTTGGCTCCCAAAGCTCGAGTTGCTCATTCGAGTTCTGCCGAGGGTATGGTTATATGTGATTATGTCTAGTACCGTTGTCACGCTCATTGCTAAAGGCCTTATTGTGAACCGTTTATTTTTTCGTAAAAATTAAGATAACTGTATTGCATCATATCAAAGGTATTACTCGAGTTCTACTGCATATTTGGTTGAGCCTGGAACAGTATAGTTGATCTGTTATTGAAATCTGTTGTCGAGTGGTTCAGCTAAATCTTAACCGATAACCGCCACTGGAAAAAATGACGTTTAAAATTATTACGAAATTTATAAATGAATTTGTTTTATTAGGAACGTTTTATTATCTTTAAAGCTGCATCTCAGGTTGAAGGTGCTTACCATGAACAAGTACTACTTTCGAGCGAAATGACTCCCATTTGTGTCGTCGCAGATAACAACGGTAGCATCCTTACATATTCTTGATACGCGCCACAGAGCGAGTGAAATACCTCCCCGCTTACACTACTTGGTCCATCGAAACGACACTTGGCACCCATTTGCGAAAGAATGCTTTCCTTTAGAGAAGATGATTATTCGCCTCGCAATGTCATCTCCCGATGTAACAGATGCCCAAGCATTGGGTCACCCCGCTTCAACCCACGTCTAATTCCGCGTCGAGAGCAATGTCAATGAGCCGTGCCTCAACGAGAAGAGGTCTTCATAACCCTAATTTAAAGGCTAACAATGGTTCCCGTCCGTAGAATGAGACATGCTGCGGCGAGCTTCCGGCGAAATGGTTATCGTGATTGTAGAAAAAGCAGCTCGCGAAAATCTCGAGGAATTTTCATCGAAACATCCATACGTTGGGAATTATTCTTGAGACCAAGAAACTCGGAATTACACCTACGTAACTCCGCAGCCTCTTAACAACCGTGGATGACATTTTTTGCCTCGGGAGGAACGCCTATGGGTATGTTAGTCGAGCCGGTGTGAATGAGATGAATGTGGCGTGCTAAGGTTGATCTCAACTTGCATTACAAACTCAGAGATTTTATTTTAGCAAAAGGTTAAACTTGAAATGGCTCTAAAGACTACTAAATCGATCATTGTCATAGTTAAAATTAAAATTACTTAAAAGGTACAATTTTTCTAGTTAATAATAGTTGTTCTTATAGCATCGAAAAATCTGTGCTACTGCGTTTATCAACGTATGCTAAAATACCAAAAAGAAAAAGAAATTAAGCCTAAATTCGAGATAAATTCTTTAAATAAATGAATTAATAATTCAGGATTGAATTATCGAGCTCGCGCGCTTAATTAAATCCAGTTGATGATGGAGGCACCTAATGAAGACATGAACTGGTCAACCATTTGTAACTCCATGAGTTGATTTTATTATCGTATTGCTCAAAATATCAACCTAAAACTTGTTCTATAAACTCTTTTGGCTGATTTTGACGCTTCAACGGAAAACTTTAAGCAAAAATTTTCTTGGGAATTAAAATCGGTATATTTGTACAGAGAAAATTACACCTGCCCTCAGTCAAATCCCTTATATTATAAAATGATTTTTTAAGATACAAGATTTACTTCCTATTATGCAACCTCCTCGTGCACACGAAGAAATGATTCAGTATTTTTCCGCTGACTGAAGAAGCGGGCATAGCGGGTATAATTTTTCAGCGAGAGCAAGGGAAACGTGCTGCGTCTAAGTGTTTTACGTTTTTGAACGGTACAAACCGTATTCTAAGCGAGTTTGTCACCTAAAGGATAGGAAAAGAGGTAAGAGAAGTGAGGGGGGCGGAAAGTGGTGTACGTCGGTGAGCGGGAGGCGACGGGGATAATTGCCAGGGCCTCCGGTGCGCGGTTATGGTTGACGGTTGGTGGACTGCTCTAGCGTTACCTCCGGGTTATTTTCCGAAGACTGGACCTTCAACTTCCGGAGGCAGTGACACCAGCCAGAGGATACACTTCCGCCGCCGAAGGGCTGTTGAAGGGGGAGAGAAGGATGACGCGGGGGAGGGATTGGGGGAGGGGAGGGAGCGGACGAGTTTGCGGAGGATGTAAAAGAGTTCAGTGAGAGAAAATGCAGAAAAGCTGTGATTTTTAACCTCGCCTACTCCTTAGTTACGCTTTGGGACGTTCAATACTGCTATTATTAAAAGAAAACTAAACACCTACGCCGTATGTTCTAGTATATCCAACAAGTCACTCTTTGGCGGGTAATTATGAGACAATAAAAATAATTTTGTTTTTATTAGCTCATAAAAAGCGTTAAAGCAGCCTTTGTCAGAGGGAAGATGGAAAAAGAGTACTCAGCACTAAAAGGAGCGTTCCCTGCCTTTTTTGACGACGCATTACCTTTGTCCATCAAATCCAAGAGAATATAATCCACCAAAACCTAATTACGACGACTGACTGAATTTATCCTTCCAATTAAGTCGGATATTCTTCCAAGATGGTGAAGCCTAAAAAATACTACAAGCGATTGACGTAGAGAAATGGATATCAGAGCAACTGTTTTTGAATGTTAGTGAAGTATGTTAAGTATTAAACGGTATATAGATCTCGGACATCGCTATTGTTTAGGTAATACGGGAAGGAAACCGTGATTAATCCTTGCAATACAAATTCATAAGTATATTTAATTCCATGAATTTCTCACCAAACAAATCTTTCCTTGCATTGAAATGCATTCGGATGTCCGGGGACTAAAACCATAAAATTCTATCAACCCAAAACCTGAATGCAGCTCAAGAGGTTGATTAGTTGAAAATACACACAAAAAACAAACAAAACCTGAATGCTATTTATGCAATACCTATAGAAGCGGTAAAATGAAACATTTGGTTATATTGTACCTACATTGGAAGCACGAGAGAAGAGTGCCAAACGTAATGGAAAAGGGGTGATTTGGGAATGTTTGAGAATTGGGTTGGGACAAAGGTGAAGGTGAATGAGAGGACAGAGAAGGAGATTAAAAGAGGCGTGAGAGACGGAAGCACGGTATGGATACAAGGGAGGGAACGAGCGAAGAGTAACAGGATAACTGCCAAAATACGTAGTTGAAAGAGGGCCGTTTAAGAATTAGGGTTTACTGTTTAATTTTATGAGAATAGAGCGAAGTATATATGAAACGAAGAAAGAGAAAATTTGGAATGCCGGAGGTATAGGGGTTTAATACAACGTGGTTTGGATAGGTGACTAGAGGGTATATCATACAGGAGATACGTACGCCAAGTGGAAGGGGTGAGATACGAAAGAGGCAAGGCGTGGAGAAAATGAACAGTCACGAAGAGGAAGATATTTTTTAAGGCATAGACAAATGAGATGCATAAGTGCAATAATGGAAACAGCAAAGTTCGTTGATGAATCTACAGTTAGATCCACACAATCAGGAAATTCATCAAACTGGTGGGTGGTAGTGGCTGCAATGCAACAAAGCATTCTTAAAAATGTACTCTTTCAGGCCTTAATCTCCTATCATGATCCCTGATTGGAAAAAACGATCTTAGCAATCGCTCTGTCCTGCAAATCGATCTCATCTATTTATCGTCGTGATCGTGAAATGGAGGGAGTAAGGAGCAGCGACATATACATATACATATGAGGTAGAGAATGTGCAGAAAAGGTAGAAATAATAAGAGGCAGGAAATAGAACTGTGGAGGAGTAAGATGAGGAGGAGGTAGTCGGAAGGCAGAGGGCGCTGAAGGGAGGAAATCGGTTGAGGTAAGGGATAGCGGATGAAGCAGGGAGGCAAGTTGGGGTAATGAGGAGCTCGGATAGAAACCCACGAGATTCGAAGGTTGAAACGCGGTAACGGTATTGGGACTAGCATACAGGTGCAGCGTTTTGGAATCGATTCAACCGAAGTGTCGTGTGCTATTTCGGGGAAATTCCGAGAGAGTGTAATGAAGCAATTGCCACCAGTCACTCGAATGAATTTCAGCCACCCAAGAGATAGAGAGAATCGACAGCCATTTCAAAATAATACGCCGATGTAATTATTGGACTACCGGTGAAGAAGAAACTATGAACTTTGTAATTCGCTGAATGGTATACTTATTGCGTCGAAGTTAACATTGGAAACGTGATTTTTAAAATATAAATAAAATCGCTCACGTATTGCCGGTCCATGATAAGAATTAGAGGCTACCGATTAATTTATTGCAAGTAATTTTTAGGAAAGGATGGTGACGCGAAGAAATCCCAATCACATAATCTGAGATTTATAAGCCAAAGATCGTTTCCCTTTCTGAAGTCAGGTCAGGAAACATCGCTGCTATGCTATCAGCCGATAAATACGTTATATAAAACGTAGAAAGGCTGGCAGTTAATTAAATCCGATCTGCATATTTATGGTACCCCAAATCGGTGATATACCATGAGATGATTTTTTGCGTTTATTACTGTTGCTTGAGCTTCCTCCGCATCTAACACTTTATTTAAACCGTGGTTAGGGCATGATGGGGGAGGGTAGAAAGTGCACCCCTAACCCTCCCAGAAGGATCATTCTCATTGGAGGCTACCAAAAACGATCCACAACTATTTGCTCTGCGCAAAATCACCTTTAATTTCTAATCCCGGAGAGGAAACGCGAATCACCCGAGTACCGCAACGCTAAACTGGTGCAATGATAACAGGTGTTATTGTTGTGGCAAAGCCATTCGAAATGCGACGCTCGAAGTCGGGCGAAGCTCGGAACGGAGCGAGGGAAAGGGAGAGGGAGAGATAGCGAGAGAGAGAGGAGAGTAGGGGAGGGAGGGGAAGCGATGGAGGGGAGGGAGAGCGGTGCGAGGGAGGGAGAGTGCGTGGCGTAGGTTCCTCACGCATTCGTCGGGAATCTGTCGAAGGAGGAGGTGGCGACGCACTGCGCAGACTCGTGGCGGCCGGCTGTGAGACAAGAGAGAGAGAAGGCACCTGTGGAGCGCGCGGATGCGGGGGACGGTAAAGGTGCCGTCTATTGGCTTGGTGAGGTGTTGGTGCTTTTTGGTGAAGGTGCGAGTTCAACGCGGCTGCGTAAAGCTGGTGAAGACCAGCGTGGAGGGAGTAAAGGAGGGCGATGGCAGATTTTCAAGAGGTTAGTAAGACGTGTGACGCCCCCCTACGATGTATAAGAAAGCGGCGAAGAGATTAGTGTTTTAGGGGGTGAATTTAGGAAGAGTTCCGTCTGCCTCATAAAGTGAATGCGATGTGGGAAGTGTGTTTTTCTGCCGAAAGATAGTTGCGACCGAAATCCGTCGGGTAGAAGTATGTTGCAAGTATTTGCTTTTCCGATCGAGGAGACTAATCGGGAGAGTTGGATAGAAGTTTGTCCGAGTCCTCGGCCGTGATTTCAGCCGACGTTTACGTGCCCGCTCCGCCGTGTGTGTAATCAATATGCCGCTCACCGATATTTTTTAAAGCTTTCTTTCCGTCCGTAAAATTTCTCGTTTTTTTGCCGGCGGCAATGTCGTCAGTTTTCGTGTGATCGACTGTTTTTAGGAAATTTGTCGGAATATGTTTTACAGCCACTGTGTTTTTTTAAATCAAATGTAATGGAACTGCTGACCTTAATGTTGAGTCCGGTTCCACGATCGGAGGAAAATATTGGTTTCTTCGCTGTGGATAATTAAAAAAGGCCCACGAGTGGAAACCATTATGACTCGCAAGGTAAAAAAAAACAAACGGCTGGTTCGCTTAAATATCCTTAATGCAGGTAATTAATTATAGAAAATATTATTACTCTCCGTAGATGACGAGGAAGGGGTAAATGTTTAATTGGAAAACTTGTATCCAAATTGTCTTTGTAAGTCGGCTCGTGCATTGATTATAATAGCTGGAGAAAAAATACGTCTCAGTTCTACAGAACCCCGATCATTATCTTACTTTAGATTTGTGCGGTAATTGGATGATTAAGAGATTACGATTTCGTTTAAAGGACTCTGCTAGAAGTTTGCGATCTGTTGGGCGATACAGCGTTAGTGTTATTTTTTTAATAGAAAAAAGTTCTAGACAACACGTCCTGTGCCGAAGGGAGTCAACTTAGCGTCCGTTAACAGTTTTAACTAACGCGTGTTCACGCATGCCTTCGCAGCGCTTGAGATAGTAATCGCGTTGGAATTTCCTAGACAGCAGTGATTCTTATAAACTAAACTAATATGCATTGCAAGCTATTTAGAGGTGTGAAGAGATTTTGTAAATATTTTCTCCTAGATGTTTGCAACTGTTACGTAACTAGTCGCCATATAATTTCTAATCAAGTGCGTAAACCTCACACTCAGATTGCCCTGTTTTGAAATGGGACCAACCGCGTTAGCGTCCGGGAATCGCTTAGTTTTTTCATTGGTCAAATTTAAATAAAACCTACACCGGTAAATTTACGCGCTAGTGTCCTATTAAAAATTAAGGTGAATTTTCACGGAGCGTCAATGGAATTTTTTTGCAAAATATGCTTTCTAAAACAAAACCTCTATATATGCGAAATATGACTTCGATCGCTGCGATTTATTGAATTCAAAGCTTACCAGCACCTCCATAAATAATAGGAAAGAACAAAGTAATGGCATTACTTTTATTTCACCGTAAATGATTTGTCAAAAATTCAACATTTCCGCTTTCGCGTTATTTGCCCCCCTAGTCGCGGAATTTCCTTGTTTGAAATAAGAGGAAACTTCAAATAATAACGAGGATCAAGAAAAAAAATCCTGTGTACACTGCAAGTTAGCGCACACAATTCACCATAAAAGAGGAATGGTGTTTTCGGAATAGCTACGAAGCTTATCTATTATATTCCTACGATATGTATGACGCGACCATTGTGTGTGAAGAAGAGATTCATGCGTAACTTTTCGTGTTGCGTAGTAAAGGAGACAGTATTAAACGGCGAGTGGCTGCTCAACACTCAAAACGTGTTTTTAGACTTTAATTAATTATAAACGGCGATAACTACCCCTTTCATTTGAATAAAAACATGCCGAGCGATTCTGTGAAATGTCGTCCGTAGGAATCGGGATGAAAAGCTCCATTAACGTGGTTTTGGATGTTTCCATAGGTTTAGAAATAAATGACCGCGATAACATTATTTGTTTTCGGACAAGATAAGAAAAGATTTTGCTAAACATTTGCCGATACATTTATATTTACTACTCCAACGATTGGCTAAAAGATACATTCTCAAACGACTTAGTTTCCTTCATCCCTACTCTGTAATTAATTGTTTGGAATGTGTCGTGATATTGTTTATATTGAAAACTACATGGCCTAAATGGTAATTAGACATTTTCAGCATAGAATCTTCTCTCTCCCTCTCTTTAATCGAATTTTCGTATTCAGCAATTAGACCTTTTCGTTGCGGCCGTTATTTATTTAATGCGTAGTTCAAAATGTTAGGGGTGTTGCATCAAAAGAAAAATCATAGTTAAAATCTTTTCATTAGAAAATGTAATGGCGTGTGGCAATAATCGGCTACACGAAATAAATTTTAGGCCGAGTAGGCAAATTTTGTCTATGATGGGAGATTAAAACAATGGAAAGTGAGTTGGTTTATGTAAAATAAATGCCGGTATTGCAAACATGATGGGAAAGCTTTACAAGGGAATCTGATACCTTCTACAAATAACCATGTGAGAGCAACAATAAATTACCGTTTTCCAAAGGGTTAAAATACCTCACTTCCAATGGAAATTGAAATAGTTTTACTGAGTGAGGAGAAAAAAAATATCTTTTTAGCCTGCCAATAACCGGTTTTTGGAATGCAAAATGGATGACGTGGTTTCTGCAATGCAAATGAATCCAGTATTTCCTTTCACCTTGGTAAGTGCTATTCATTCTGTCCTGAAAACAGAAATCTTACAATTCTATTCCTCGTTTATCACGGCATTACCTGCTCCACACGCCAATAGAATTACAGGGAAGAAAGCTGTCCAGGAGTGAATCCATAAAACGGCTAGGTCAATAAAGCCGAAGAGGTTCGAACCGGATCAATCATTGGAGAGGGTTCATACGCATCCATATTTAATCTTAGGCAGGAAATGAACATTTTTTTGGATTAATTGTTAAATAAAGGGATTGGAAGGAAATACGTTTTGATATTGAGATAGCGAGGAGTACATAGAGAGAGAAAGAGAGACAGACAGACGGTTTACTAGGAAGCAGATAGAATCGAAATTAGATGGCAATACATTTTTGATTAAGCTACAATCTGGTAACTAGACCGATTGACTAAGAATGGATTGTTTACAATACCTATTGCTTTTTTGGAAGAGATTAAGCGAAATAATGTTAGATATAATTCTGAAGAAGATAGAGGATACAAAAATGGCATCGATAACCGACCCTTAATTATAGAAATTAAAATGAAAAATATCTTATCTGAGTGAACGTTATTCGTTGAATGTTAAAGGGAAGAAAACTCCATCCTTAATGAAAACAGTAAAAATTGAAGCGGAAACTTTTCCCTCTCACGTTTAAAGAGATATTTTGAGGTTGATTATAATTTATAAAATGGAAACATGATATGCTTTCGAAGACATTGAGCCGTTTTTTTGGTAGGAAGATTTTAAAATGATATTTGGAAAGGTGGGCATAATATATTTGTCATATGTTAGAAACTTCGCGTTTTCCATTGTACTAGATGCTGTAGTCGTTCGAAAGAGTTTTTTTTATGAAGTTCGAGTAGAGTACTGGTAAATTTAAACAAATCAGTACTAACTTCATTTGACTAGATAAATTAATAACAATTCATTTTTAGAATAAGCACTTATATGCCAATAATTAAACTTAAAGTACACGTCTTAGGTATGTCCAATAACCATAAAAAGGTTATAAGGAGATATCTATTACAAGTACTTAGTTTTCAGTGCTGAGTCTGGAATTTATTTTCAGTCATATGATGAGCTCGATAATTCTCTAGTGAGCAGCTCATTAACTTAAATTTTAATTGTAAGTTCCCAAATAATGCTTTTACACAGCAACCATTGATTAATAACGACACCCAAGTCGTAAAATGTACAAAAAAACATGGTGTTCAGAATTTGAGAAAATAATCAGGAATTGTTCGTGAAAAAAGTTAGGCTGTATCTTCATCACAATAATGTTTAACATTATTTGTTGCATGTTACTTACAAATAATCTTTATGCCTACAAAAATTCATCTTTATGACTCATATTACCTTAGATTCGTAGTTAAGAGAGACATCGGTCATCATTACTTCCGTCGCTTAATTTTTTAAAATATTGAATGAAAGAATTACGATAGTCCCTAAAGGACCTTGTGGATAAAAACTGTTCCGCGACCGATACATCAGTACGTGAGCGGATTATGTCCTCTTAAATTAAAAGGGCGTAACCATATCAAAGTAATTGGACACGTCCTTCAACATTCCAACAACTTGTTTAAAAATTTGCTCCGATTATCGTTTTTCTTACTTTTGGAGTCAATCCCTTCTTTTATCACGTATGTTGCCCTTGATGTACGTTTCTAATGCTAAAATAACTGGGTTTATGTGTAATTTATTTATTTTTTAGCATTCTAGTATCGTAAAAAAATGTGAAGTACGAGCTACCTGAAAATGGTTTAACTAATAGGTATTCGGTTGCAGTTTTGAAGCATAACAGGATTTAATATACCCGCATTACGAAAAGAATTTACCGATTACTCACAAAGAGAAAGAGGCATAGAAATCAATATTAATCGGTTAATGTCAGTTTTAGAAAGGAATATAGCCCTTTAAAAATCTAAAGATTTAATGAAAAATTTAGACAATTGCTAACTCTCAGAAATTGCGGTTTTCTAATTTGATTCACGATAAGCTTTTGCATTATCAAAAATGAGTTTTTAAAACAATTTGATGAAATTAAATATACCATATGAACGTTATGAATCAGTAGTCGTCGAAAAAAGTAATATAAGTATACTTATATTTGGCACTTGAAAGAAATTATATTTATAAAAGTCGAGTTCCTTCTCTGAACTTTGGTTCTGCGACCAATAACGAGTCTGCAATCATATTTTGGAATATTCATCTATAATTTCATGAGTTATGTCATATTTTACTTCAAATGTACGCTTCTTTATCAAAATCATGTGCTATGGTTTTAAACTATAGGTAATTTATGGCGGACTTAATCCTGATTGACGCGTGTGAATTATGTTATACGTTCAATAGAATAATTTTTGCCATCGTACTGCATCTGAAGAAAAATTAATTAGCGTATTAGCCAAAGGAAGAAGCCTTAAATTAGAGCATAGCAGTTTTGCATCTGAAAGAAATTTAAAAATACAATTGAAAAGAACATTTCTTTGTAAACTCGGTCATAATATTTTCAATAACTTACAAGTTAAACCCAACATCCAAGATTTAGACGCTTTTACATGGCTACAGATTAAAAATTTCCAATATTTAATGACTATAAAAAGCAGATAATTGAACCAAATGGTTAAATGAAGGGTTACCGAAAAATCCAAGTCTCAGGGATCTCAACAAATATAAATTTCTACAGCTAGTATGATTACTGGCGTTGTTCCTACGCGTCAATACGAAGTTATTTGGCTCGAGTTTTCTGTATCTCGATTTATTAATCTTTCCGTGAAGTTTCGCGTTATTTTGTATTTTGAAACAAACTTTGAATGTAAAGGGTATTGGCTCATGCAAGAGTGTCGTATAAATTATGTTCTGTTCTGTCTTTCAGCCTATCCTTCGTTCCTTTCTGGAGGGTCGAAAGACCGTTTGTCACCGAGTTTCCGTGTTCCACGATCGCAGTTCGAATTGACTACCCGTGTCGTGACGGGGGCACGCGTATCTCGCTTCACGTCTTCCGGGGAAACGCCGTTGTCTGTTCGCGGGAAGCATATTCCCGCTAACTCCGCGGCCCGGAATCGCTACGGAAAGGGACAGTTAAACCGAGACTATGTTTTCACGCGGATTAACGCCCAACATTTCGAACGGGAGGGAACCCAATTCCATGAAAACCTCTTTCCCACTCAAGGATTCATTCGACCGGAAAATGAATCGAGGTTTGACGAACTTCCGCGTGCCCTTTTTTGTCTTCGAGGGTCAGGTCAAAGTTTTTTTTCGAAATGCATGGGTGCCGCCTCGGTTTTACTGCGTTGGTATTGGGTTTCCGATCGAGTTTTTTATCTGCCGTTTGAGTGAGGCGAAATGGCGGGTTCAGTAACATTATCCCTTAAAAAATATCTTTTCCTTGGAACACTTTGGCCGTCGTAAATTTAGACTTCAAAACCGTGACCCATGATTTTGAAAATACAACGGAATTAAGGGAAAACTAACTCATGGAATTATCGATAAAAATTCTTAAGTATGGATTCCGAGTCGTTTTTAAGGTAATTATTTATCGCGGAACAATAATTCAAAGACGAATTTATAGATACATTTAATTTTATCACTTTGTTCGATTTTTCTGTCGTAATCACATTGATTCAAGCATAATAAACGTACGCAACTCTTTTTCAACTTAAATTTTCTCTGGATCGTGTTTACGAATTATTTATTAGATTTTATAAAGTAAGTAAAGAGGAAATATTGACCAAGTTGTTGGCTCAATAATTTATTATTTCGCCCGACTCGGACGGTGTTCTTTGTGTGTAGTTAAATATATGCATGCACAAATGCATGCATACATATGATTATCAAAGTGATTTCGATAACTTGGTTATCTTCTGTTAAACGATCGTGAAGTTAGACAACTAAAGTAGAAAATTTTGTTGAAGAAACTTATACAAGATATATGCGGGAAATAAGGAATATCAAAGAAGGAAATGTCTTCATTAATGATTTGCAATAGGTGCCAAGTTAGTACAGGTATCATATATAAAATAAAGGCTAAAATACTATTTTGATCATATTATACATGACTATTTCGCTTAAACGTAGCTTATGAATTATATTTTTGTGTATTTTCAGATGTGGCAAGATATTGAGACTGTCATCCTGGGCGCAGGAGGGCCCGCACAAGCCACACCAGTGACCGAATTTTCTCAAGAAGGGCCAACGGCACCCGATCTAGCGAACACCGCGAGCAGCTGCAGCCCGGCGGTCACAGAGGAAAAGAACGGCTTGGGGATAGGTATCGAGGGACAACGCGAGCAAGAAAACCCTTTCCTATCCGCTTGCTCTCCAGAATCTGGTTACTACAGCGAAACAGGAGGACTGTCAGCAGCAAACGAAGATCCAAGATCTAGCGTGGGCGAGAGGGACCAACAAGTTCCGGTCGCTGGTCCTCCAGCACCATTCCTCATGAACCACGCAGGACACGGCGGCGGCGTTGACGCCTCGAACCAGCAGTTATACTTCCCACCTTCCAAGCTCAAGGTAGAGCCCAGGACGGATCCTATATACCTTAACCATCAGCCATCCGGGTATCCGACGCATTATGCCCCCACCCACCACCCAATCCCTCCCCATTCCGTCCACTCTCAGCAGTATTGCCCTCCCTACGGACCCGGCAGTAGCCAGTCGCACTTATATCCCCCGGCTCCGACTTCCGTTCCTCACCAACACGGGCCAATATCGTTCAGCCAGATATCCCCGCCGCCTACCCCGGAGAACTGCGGAGGATTTTACCACCCGGTCCCTCCCGGGTCGTCGGCGGGGCCCTCCTCAGCGGCTCCCCCGAGCTACGGAGACCTATATCGCCACCAGTCCACCTTCGTTCCTCAAGTGCCTCACTTCAAAATCCTAACGCCGCCGTCATCGCCTCACCTCACTAACCACCTTCACCAAACGGGGAGCGGTGGCGGTTTCCTGGGGCCGGTGCACCCCACGCATCACGCTCCCGCGAGGCATCACCTCCCCCACCACCCCCATCACCCGCACCCTCACCACCACCACCTACCCCCTCACCATCCCTTGCATCCTCACCTCCCGCCCCCTCCTCCACCCCCCGCCTCCTCCGCCTCCTCCTCCCCCAGCTCCTCCCTCGGCCGTCCCGCCCCCTCGCAACAACGCCCCCGGTACCGAAGTGCCGCCACCCAAGACGAGAAGGCGGAGGAACTGGAGTCGACGCAAAGTCATCGTGCACACTTGCTCGCACCCCGGGTGCGGCAAGACGTACACCAAATCGTCCCACCTGAAGGCCCACCTCCGCACCCACACGGGAGAGAAGCCGTATCAGTGCAGCTGGAAAGGGTGCGGGTGGAAGTTCGCCCGCTCCGACGAGCTGACGCGCCACTATCGAAAGCATACGGGAGACAGACCCTTCCAGTGCAGACTCTGCGAAAGGGCTTTCTCGAGATCCGACCACCTGTCCCTTCACATGAAGAGACACATGACCATGTAATAAGCTACGGCCTCATAACGTGCGTTCCGCTAAAGGAGTGATTTAAGGTCATGGACTCCAATAGTGCTAGTCAGAGTGGCCAGACGCTGGAATTGAATTGAAATCTCCGAGGTAATAAAGAGGATGTGATAATATACCGAGGAGTTGATTTCGTTGAAGACGACGATTAAAAATCTTGAGAGAGGACTGCACGTATGTGAAATTGAGTATAGAAAAAATAAATTACTATGATTTCGAGACTGTATCGCACACTAAAGTGAAACAGTGGATAAGACGTTAATTCTGCATCATTCCATTGTTATTTCCTATTATTATTTAGCAATTATGGTGACATTTTTTTCGCTTCACGGTGAACTATACAAAAAGACTGCGTTTGCCTACGAGTCGCATATTTGCAAAGTTTCTCCAGTATTACGAAAATGAACAGTAGTTTATTTGATCATAGTAATTCGCATGATTACTATTAATTAGATGTAATGAGAATAATATGTAACCCCACTGTATACTTTACTAAGCTGTTCATAAATTTACCTTTGCTTATGTGCCATAGATTTTATATATATTATATTAAATTTCAGAGCAGTAGTGGATGATTTTTTAGATTTTTTTATTGTTTATTGTATCTATTTGTACTTTTATGTGATCTGTGAAGATCTACATTTTTTGGCTTCCTTTAAAAAAATTGTACGTTGGAATGAAATAAACGTATTTAATTGTTAAGACTGAAATGATGAGTTATTTATACCAGAAGTGAAATCGACATTTCCATTCGGGTTCAAAGAAATATAAGCCAGATGAGGAAATTAATCTGAATGCAAATAACAAAGACGATAACGGGGAGGCTCGCGACATCTCGCTATCCAACGAACTAAAAAAATCGCGGAAATGCGTACTCGAACAATTTTTCGCCATTTTTTCCCGCAGAATATTCTGAATGGAATATATTTTGAAGTACGGGGAAGCACAACGCGCGCTCTTAATCGCCCGGATTGCGACTTCGTCGTCTAAAAACGACCGAGGAGGCATCGTTATAAACTCACCGTCGTGAATTGACCAGTTAATAAAAAGAAGAGCCACGGCCCGAGCGCGGTGTATAGTACGCCCGTTAATCATCCCTCTTTAACCACCATCCCGACACAGAGATAACATCTTGAAAAATACACATAGTATCGGAGGACTATGCTAAACTCGAAGAGAGAGAGAACTCGTCCCTCAAATCGATATGAGCGCGAAACGACACCGAGTGGTCTATCGCGGGAAATCAACTGAGGAATTTTCCCCGGACGATATCGCGAGCGTGTCATGAGATCGGGAGACGGTCAGGAAAATTAACGAGAGCTTCGAGAAACCAAAGGTTTGCGCGGTGTTGGAGGGGTCGGGGGATAGGAGGTCGTTATTGCGGGGGAGGTAAAAAGACGTACGGGTGAATCGTGGGGTACCGGTAAAGTGCTTTGGTGTTGGAGGCGAAATGGAGGGCGGTCGGCGGTTCGGCTCTGTATCCGAGGCGGCTCGGTGATGACAAATAAGGGATGAGACAGAGGGAAATATGGATTTCCGGCGCTATATAAACGGGAAGTCGGCGTTTTAGGTGCCGAGAGCGGCGTAAATATCGTCCTCGCTATGAGAACAAAGGGATAGCCGAGAGAGAGAGAGCGAGAGGGAGCGAAAGAGAGAGAGAGAGTCCTGCCAACGTCGGCGGACCTGTTCTCTCTCTCCCTCTCTTACCCGTGGCAGGACCAGTGTCATTTAAGCCCCTTTCCGTTAGTGTTTATGTGCCTCTTGAGGAGACAAGGGGTCTAATGAGCGCCATGAAGCAAGGAGAATTTCAATTGCTGCTTTATAACGATACCAGATTTGGGAGTCATACGGCCGGCCAGCATTTAGTTTGCGGGAACTATTAATATTATTTTCCTAGTATGGTAATGATTCATGGTTTATGTAGAAAGACGTCTGGGAGAGGAAATTTTTTTTTAAGGGATTCGAGACAAATTTATTCGGCTGGCTAAGGTATGTAGAGAGATCCGTCGGCGCTACGCGGTGGTTCAGCGCATTGGATATACAGTGATGGACTTCGTTGAAATAAATTTCTTAGCGAAGTGCGTGCGGTGTAATTGATATTTATCGCAATGTTTCTCTTTTTATTTCGTAGACCGAAATGTTTCAGTAAAATATGGTTCAATGTACAAACAATCGTTTGAGCGGAAAAATCTCCGCTTGGGTTTTCGAATACTTGGTTCGTTGCAAAGAAATGACGTTGTCGAGGACTTATCTCGGTTAATATACAAAACGGTTAATGCGCGCAAAACAGCTCTCACGAAAAATCCAAAAGAAAAGTCTCCTAGCGTTATAGTCGGGTGATTATAAATCCATCAAACGAATTTATTCCGTCCGCAACCAATATGGTCAAAGAAAAACTTATTTTTACCGCGGATTCAGCTTCTTAATTGAGCTTCTCAAATACCTCCGGGTACCGAGAATCGTTTAAAAAAATACATTCAATTTTAACGAGCAATGAACTACTTTCCTCCATAATGGCCAACAACTCATAAATTCGTGAACGTTAACTTATACCCCGTCTTATAGTCGGAGCAAGAGGAAGAGCGGGGTTTAAGAGAGCCTTTTAATTAAAACGCCTTACAAAAATAAGAAAATTCGCCAACTGCTTTTTCAGAGTTGCCTCAACAGTTAGTTCTCTCAAATAATCACCCGACACGAGGGCCGTTGAAAAGTATTCAGGTAGAAACTTGACTCTTTAACGTTTTAACAACAACACGGACGATCATCCTAGACCCAATACGAGTAAAAAGGTAAAGGGAACTCCTTACTAAGGAAAGAGATTTTACTGCGATCGAATGGCCGTAGCCTGAGGACAAAATAATAAACTCAGAAGAAGTCCGAAAGCGAGAGAGAGGGAGAATAACCCTTACAAAGAAGGGATAGAAACATCACTGGAAAGAGAGAAAGAGGGAGAGAGACCAGTGGAAGTATCGTAGCGGAGAAGAGTGGAGTTTTATATAGAGGAATGGGGATGATGGCCATAACTTCGACCCTTGCAGTCCATTCATGCCAATCCGCCTTGGGTGACTATAAGTCGTTTATGTTGAAGGTTATTTTTCTACCTCTCAGAATAGGAGTTTTTTTCATTGTTCGTTGTCGCGACAAGTATCGTATCATGTGGAAAATGGTCCGTGGACCATGTTTATAGAAAAGAAGGGATTTGTCGGTTTAATTTTGCCCCCAGCTTGGGTAAAGCCGTCGGAGTGTGGGCTGTTAGGGGGGGGGGGAGCTGGAAGGAGTGAGATGATGGAGTTGGGGGATATGGGTGCCTAAGAAGACAGGAATATTGTGTCCTGAGAAAATGCAAGTGAAACTTTGCCAATCATTTGGGCGAAATAGCTTAAAGTAGTGTTTTTCAAAGGGTCGCGTCCCAATACTATTTGACGAAATATAATTAGCTGACTCGCTAAACTTGAATATATTTTCTTTGTGGATTTTGCAATTCCTAAGAATTACATAAGTATTTATTCATGGCCGTATGACAAATGTTTTTCATCTAGAATCTGAGGTTTATTATTTTGAATTCGTGAATTTCCTAAAAAGTTCTTATATTGAAGGAGATGAGTCGTAAGAATTTGTGTTCTCCTGATTAGTGAGATTGACGCAGGAATCAACTTACGGACTATTTCGGATTTTTTTAGCAAAAAAGACGCGGGTGTCTATTTTTACGCTTTGAGCTCGTTTTGAAAAACGAAAGATATTTGAGGTAAGAGAAATTAAGATGATTATGTCGACGAAAGAGGTTCGTTTTCGAAGCTATAAAAGCTAGGCGAATAGGAATATCTTTTCATATTTACGGTTACCTGACACGTGAAACTTTGCTTACGAATATTTTATTCGAAAAATCGAATCAAGTTAATGGTCCTTAAGACCGGATTTATTTTAAAGCGACGAAAAAGTAATTTTATTATTAAAGCTTTCTTTTCCTCGGTCACTCCCTTCGACAATGAAACAATAGTTACTGGTGTTAAAATAATGAAACAATCTTCGCTAGAAATCTTAAAAGCTCTAATTTTCTAAATCGGATTATTGAAACTGTCGCAACTTGAGTTACATGGATGTGTAACGAATAATTTGGTTCTTGGTTCGACCAACTGTTAACACTTGAGCTGTACTGGAAATATCGAAGAAGAGAAACGGGTAACTCGTATTAAACTAACGATATCAATAATTTCCTACATTACGGTGAACATAAAATTTGAGTGTAAATTACGACACAACAATCTTGTGGGAATCAGGTTACTCATGGTCAACTCGCGCGTACAACATACCTACGTCGAGAAAAGGTCAAGTTATTTTGTTTCACATGCCCTCCAGGCGCGAATGGAGGGGCATGTAACTCTGATTTTTGTCGTGTTTTCCTTCCAAAAGGCTCTTATTCGGATTGGCGACATGACGGGTTCTTCCTCTTTGTAAAAAACGCACACCTCCCGAAGCGGCTTAATTTCATTCCTTAGCTCGAAGGAAAAAATCTATTATTTCCTACGCAATCGATGTTTTACCGAGTAAAAATAAAGAATAACGTCCGCTAACGTGGCGATATACGACTCCTGCCATCGCCAATGGAGCGGCTTCTTCCCCGGGGGACCGAGGCACCGATTCCGCCCTCTTGAAACACATCGGCGGCATAAGTTCCGTCCGTTGCCGGCTCAAACGCGTACGGGATGTTGGGAAGAGCGCGAGCGGCTAGGGGGTGGAGCGATGTCTCCGAGATGGTAAGAGCGAGAAAGAAAGAAAGAGAAAGACCACATAGTCGTCGGACGCACATGACGCGAAGACAGGCTTCAACTCCTGTTCCAAGCACACTTCCCAAGCGGTGACCGCGGGTGTGGGTAGTATGCGGCTACCGTGCGTCCGCAGGTGGCGATATACACCTCGCCTTACCCACAGAAAATCTCTTCTCGCACCTCGACCGAAAAGGGGGGAGAAGTCTCCTACCCTCCCTCCCTCTTTGCATTCCCCTCTCCTTTCCTCCCCCGCAAAACATCCCCTCCTCTCCCGCCCTACCTTTCTCCTACTCCTGGCGAATCTTCTCCGACTTCCCCCCCCAACCTCCCCCTCCTCCCCCACCCATCCTTCGCATACGTCCAGCTTTGGTTACAGATAGGGAGAGTGCCTACGGGATTTCAAAAAGACTCACTCACGGAACCCGCGCGGAAATATTTTTTAAGGTAGCCTCCAAAAACTCGCCTTGTGCTTTGAAACGTTGCGATAAACGATGGAGCTCGGGTAAGGTTCTGTTTTTTTTTGCGGTGTTACGTATGGTTGAACTTCGTCGATGGAAAAACAGTGAAGAGGTATTCACAATGTTAAAACGTGTTTGTGTGAAAACGATGGTGTTATTGCAGAAACATTTGCTACGGAGGACGGAAAACATTGTGTTAACTTCAAGAAATGTCACGTCTAGTCGTTCGTAGGTTAAATATCTAAGTTATAGTCATTATGATAGAAATAAAAGCGTTACAGGCTTGATACAGGACTTAGGATGGGTATCACTAGCTGAGCGCCGATTACGTGCTAGGTTAAAACTTCTTGAAAGATTTAGAACGTGTACATTCTCCAGCGACGTCGAAGAAATAATAAGAACTCCCACCTATATCGGTAGAATGGACCATCCTCGTAAAATAAGAGAGATAGCCTGTAGGACGGAGAGATACAAAGACTCATTTTTCTCTAGAACGATAGCTGAGCAGAATAAAACTTGCGATCAAAAGTAACCTCGCGTAGGGGCGTAAACCAAGACCTAATTTTGGAGTTTTCCCCTTGGTGTTAACGCACCCCCTGCCACACACCCTTGCGGTGGCTTGCAGGGTAAACTGTAGATGTAGATGTATTTATGCTTTGCTGTTAATCAAAGAAACATAAATATGTATCTCAATGAAATCTGTAGTTTGAGGCGTTATTTTGTGGAATTTATCCACCATCGAGAATAAACAATTTAAATACTTGGTACTTTGCCCACAATTTTAATTTCTGAATAATTCACGACCATGGTTTCGCTACACAGTAACATCATCACCTGATGAAACCATGGTCGTGAATTATTAAGAAATTAAAATTGTGAAAAAGTACTGAGTATTTAAATTGTTTATTGTCCATCGTCGGCCTTGGTAGACGGGTGGTTAGAATATCTGCCAACGAATACTAAGGTAGCGAGTTCGAATCCCGCCTAGGACATGGCTGTTTGTGTTTGTTGTTTGTTGAGTTATAGATTTCACTGTATATTGGCACTTTGTGTGCTGTATGTGAAATATTTATGCATAAATAAATAAATATCTTAATTTAAAGACTAATTAAAGTAAACAAACAACACAAATTCTTAACCTAAAGAATAATTATAGCTAAATAAACTAGAAATTGAAGCCAAATGATTATGATGTTAATTTTAATAGCCACAAAACGGTTCTTGCTATCGGAATTAAGATCATCACCATTTGGATCCCAGGCACATGGTGAGCTCGATATTTCATTATTAACCAATTTTAGCGGTGAAGCTGTTTACAATACTTAATGAACTAAAATTAACTAATTATCATGGAAGATATAAGATGGAGATATTAATATTTACGTCGAAGATTGGGCGATCAAACTGTTCTTAATTTATTTAATGAGCACGATGGTCGAAATCTTTACAACGAACGATTTGAGAGCGATGGAAGGAATCCTTAATCATCCTTTTGACCGCACATTATCGAATAAGAGTGAGAATACGGGTCAGTAAAACTTTGTTATTCTTTTACGGCGTCCAACATAAAAATTTTCAAAGGTAGAAATATATACCAAGTATGTGATGATTTAACGAAGAGCAAGACGCATATTGTTTCTCTTTAGCATTTGCTGATGGAAGGAGTCCTCAGAAGGGAACGGTTGTTTGAATATCTGTTCTCTCGCGAGAGAGAACAATCATTTACAACATTTTCATCAATGAGAGATTGCGATCCAGTTGGGAGGCAGCAGCGCATGCGTAACAAGTAGGACAAGCGGTTGACGTTCTGCGATATCTCGATTCGAGCGATATTGTTTTCTGGTGGGATGCTACATGAGGTTGCGACTGACAGACACGTCGAAGATAAAGCAATCTCTTTCAGTTGTTATTGGAATATAATTATCCACTTCGCAGAAAAGGACCGTAAATACTTGCCGTACTGTCGACAACGACGGTGAAAGGCGAACGTTTTCGCAATATCGATCGGGTTTATCGATTTGAGAAAAATGTTTATATATATATATATATATATATATATATATATATATATATATATATATATATAATTGAAGAAGAAATGTAAATTTGCGTCTTAATTTTTAGCCGTGAAAGATGAAACCGTACAGCCAAAAGGGCAATGTAAATAATTTGCGTCTATATTATGCAAGTAATGTGCAAACTCGATAGAGCGAGTACGGGATATACCTATAGCTAGGGTGACCAGATTCTGAGGAAGTAAAACCGGGACACAACATGTTTTGGGGAGGAAAAACCGGGACATAATCGGGACAATATAACATCTTTAGTTGTTTCGTCGCTTACATGCCAAATAGATAAATTCTGCGTAGCTTGGCCATGATTTCTTGACAAAATAGCCCATAATCGTTTCAAATTCTAACATTATGTGCACAAAATTATTACAGAATTTGTCAGAAAATTGATGGGAACAAATATTTTAGTCATTTTTACCGTATTTTTCGGGCTATAAAACGCACCCCAAGTTTTTAGAAAATTTTCTAGAAAAAAGGTATTTTGGTCCACCAAAGCATTTAAGAAAGGCCATATTTCAAGCCGTGGTTAAATGCGTATATAGGCACCCCTTACGGATTGGACTCATTTAAACTTAATTGAAATATGGGATTTCAATTCCTAATAAATGGATTGTGTAATAACATTTAACTGATGGAATGTGGTTTATTTATTCTATAATTATCAAATAAAAAATAAAATAATTTTAACCAGGACAAATACTAAACCGGACGGGACGCCGGGACTGTCCCGGATAAACCGGGGTCACCCTATCTATAGCGAGCAAAAACACCGTCACCGTCAACTTCTTAACGTTACGTATACGGTACTTAATTTCCGGATATTACAATTGTTCCTTAAGACGAGTGTTTTTATGAATTTTATAAATTCTCGTTATATCCAGGTTTCGCTGCATATGCTTTTCCGTCTTTTGCCAATTATAAAATTACGAGAACTGTACTCAAATTTTTAAAGCATGACCTCACGCAGGGTACCTTTAGTGGACATTTGTTAAATCGATCGAATTTGAAACATTGTGACAAAAGAATTCTCTCTCGGGGAGCCTGGGTCCCGGAAATCTGCTTCTTGCCTTCAAGTCTACATTCGTCCGAAGGTTCAAATCTGGTTGGGAACACGTAACATTTTCCGATGTAGAATTAGCCTCCAAATACCATCACCTCAACTCCCTTAATAGACACCGGTTGTCACAAATCGGGCGCCACGGTCTGCTCGAATTAGTAATAATAAACAAAGGACGAACGAAAAAAGTGGAAGGATGGGGGAAGGGAATCAAAAAAGCCGAGAGGGTGGTAGTCCTGGCAGCTCGGCGCCCCTCATCGATACCAAATTCTTTCGTCGGCTTGGCCCACCCACGCACCCGCGCCGTTCGTGGGCACGAAGGCGCAAAGGGCCGTGAATTTCAGGGAAGCCGTCCGGGGTTAGTGCGGCTATTTACGACCGTATGATAGAGCCCGCGTGGTTTGGGTCAGGCCGAGTAGGACAGCTGACGAAAACAATCCGTGGTCCGATGCCCACCTCCTTTCCTCCGATAGACCCCTACCCTCGGCTTCACACTTCTCCAACCTCTCCCTTTCCTCCTTCCTTCTATAACTCTCTCTCTCTTTTCCTCCCCTACTCCCTCCACCACCCTCATATGCCCCCCTCCACACCACGGACCTCTCCGAGGCGCGTAAATCTGTCTGAAACGGCGCACGTGTTCTGCGAGGGGTTTACTGCGGTGTCCGGGTCCAGTTACTGCTCTTTCTCTCTCGCCCCAACCGCGCTATCGCTGGCGCGTAAAAACCGCCGTACATGTTTTCGCAATTACGGTTCCCCGGAGAGTCAGGGTCCCGAGAGAGAGGTTGGGCCTCAAAAAATCCTCGGAGAAGGCCTCTTATGCCTCCCCCGACCGCCCTCCCCCACTCCACTCAACCCTTCCGCTAAACTATCATACGTTTCCCCTCCTCTTAACTTCTCCTTCCCTCCCTTCCCAACTCTGCCCTCTTTCACCACCTCTTCCTCCCATTTCTCTCTCTCCTCCCTTTCAAACACTTCCATCCCCTTCTACCACTCCTCTCGTATTCTACCCCTCCTTCTGCCCATTCCACACCTTTCTGCTCCTCCTGCTCCCCTTCCTTTCTCTTTCACCCCTTCAAACCATCCGTATCCCCCTTACTTCCCCTTTCACCCCTCCTCATTCCCCTTATACCCATCCTGCTTCCCCTTCCTCCCCTTCTCTCTCTCCCATTCCTTCTCTTTCCCTTCCAACCCCACCATATATCCCCTTTTACCTCTTCTTACTCCCCTTCTGCTACTGATTTTTCTTCTACCACTCCTATTCCCCCTTCTACCCCTCATGTTTCCCTTCCTCCCCTTCTCCCTCCCATTTCTTCTCTTTTCCTTCCAAACCTACCATATATCCCTTTTTACCACTTCTCACTCCCCTTCTACTCCCGATTCCCATTCTACCACTCCCATTCCCACTTTCTACTCCTGCTTCCCCTTTTTTCCCTTCTGCTCCCACTCCTCTCCCTTCCACCCTTCTATTTCCCCTCCAACCCCTTCATATATCCCTTTATACCCCTCATCACTCTTCTTCTACTCCTCCTGATTCCTCTTCTGCCACTCCTCATTTTCCTTTCTCCCTTCTACTCCCCGCTTCCTCCCCCACCTCCTTCTCCTTCCGCCCCTTTCCACCCTTATTGCTTCCTCTTCCAGCCCTCTATCTCTCCATTACACCATTCCTACTTCCCCTTTCGCCTCTCCTCCCCCTTCAATCCCTCCATCTCCCCTTCCACTCATCCGCCTCCGTCTCCTCTTCATAACCCATGCCTGCCTCCCCCTCCGCCGCACCCCTAACTCCCACCCCCTTTTTGTACCTCTCCTCATCTTTACCGTCGTCGCCGTTTCAGGACGACCCCGGGACAGTGATAGCGGGCAGCTGCAAATTATCTATTCGATGGGCCTGTTCTGAATGCAATGGGACGAATTACCTCGAGACCTTCCCGCTCGTAACTTTTTTGGAAAGGTAAGAGAATCTTCGCCGTAATAGCGCGGTATTCATTTCTGTGTTAGGTGATGGAGAGAACTTTTTTGTTTCCTTTTTTTAGCGGCCCTGATTAAATTTTTTTCGACGCGTTTTATGTCCTAATTCCTCTGTCATCGACTGCTGCTCCGCGATAATTAAAAATTAACAATCCTGCTGATCGGCTCACTTTTTTCTGGATAAAGCTAATTGACCAATTAATTATACGTAAGACTATTGTTTGCATTTAAACGACGTATAAATAACTAAATTGATGTTTATTGCCGCGCGCGACAAGGGTCGCTTTTATTATCGGTCCGAAGACTCGTTATCTCTTTGCGACCCCGAATCCTCTCTTCCCTTCGCCTTCTGGGTAAATGATATTCCAAAGCAAGGAATAATGGTTACGGAGATATGTTGTAGACATTAAGGAAATTCCACATTAAACATGGGAAATGCCTACAAAATCAAAATATAAACAACCAAACGTTTGAAAAATCAGACAGTTGTATTCTGAAGACTATAGATTGAGCACTCAACTGTCTACAAACTGATAATTGCATTCTATGGACAACAAGAAATTTATCCGTTTACGATAGAAATTAAAACTTACGAAAGGGTTACATCGAGGTACATTATAATAGATTAAATTCGGCCCAAATTCTATTCATCGTCCTCGTATAGTGTATTGGTTACAACACAAATCATTTTCACTAAACTCGACACAGAAGCACATATCAGAATAAAGTGTAGGAACACTAAGGCAGTGTTTCTCAAACTGTGGGCCGCGGTCCCCCAGAGGGCCACAAAATTATTTTGGATGCAAGGTGAATGCCGAAAAGTAAAGTTCTCAAGAAAAATTAAATTTTATCTAGGAATATTTGGGAAAAAGATGTCATAACAATTATTAATAGTTGCATAAAATGTAAAAATTTGCAATAAAGTTTCTTATTTTTGCTATTTTCAATACAAAGGGGACCGCATGATATTCAAGGGGGCCGCGACAATGGAACGTTGGAGAAGCACTGACTAAGGGAACGCGACTCAGGATTCCGGTTGGGCCGTCGCTTCATCCATTAGGTGAGAAATTTGAATGCCATTTCTCACCCCCTGTAACCGGCATAACAATCATCAGTTAGAGTGTGGAGGGTGGGGACGGTGCGGAAATGATGGATCCACGGCTTCGTTATACATAGGTGAGAAATTATCCACCAGGTGGTTTAATACCTCTATATTCTACATCTACATATTACCCTGCAAGTCACCTTGACAGTGGATGGCAGGGGGTGCCGCGCACCAAGTTCCTAACTAATTATTATTCACAGTTATCTATTGTGGTCACGTATTGTCCTAGGGAAAAAGGACTCCTTATACCTCTCCGTCCTACTATCTATTTCGCGAATCTTGTCCTCATTATCCCTCCGTCCGATATACGTTGGTTGTCGAATAATATCCTTCATTTCATTTACGAATATCTCCGACCTATATTTATCTAGATTTTTAAGTCTCGCCTGTAATCTTCGGGGCGGTCATTTAAATCTGGCTTTTTCCGGCATGTTTTCAACTTGCGATCGCTTCCCGGCCAAATTACTTTGCTTACTCTCTTCATTTTTATCGCCTTTTCCCTCTCTCTCGTTTCGCGCCAATACGAGATTTCGTAGGAGCCTCTCCGCCCCCGAGCTTGTGCAACGATGCACATGAATCCCACCGCTGCCTCCAAATCGAGGCACGCGATGACGACGGCAGCCATCAACCCCTCGAGACGATTCCCGAATTATCAGGGAGAAGAGGTTGGATTCGCTTGAGTCCGAGGGAAGCGACCCTAAATGTTGATTTACGAGTCCATTGGTCGCTTCCCCGACTGCCCGTGCCCGATCGTGAAGTATTATTCATTCCCGACTCATTATATACCATTTATCGCTGGGATATTTACTTTAGAGGATATATAAAATTAGAAGGAATTAACGCCATCGTTCAATATTATCACTAAAAGGTCGTCGAATAACCGCTGGGGACGGCAAAACTTTAATTTAAATACTCCTCTGGATTACTCAACAGCTTTATCACTACCTCTCAAGCCTGTAAGAACCCCTAGTTAATCAAGCAAAGAAGCTGCATAACGAGTCAGAAAATCATTTTCATTGCTTCAAATTTGTTAATAAACAATCTGCGTAGAGAATCAGACTAGTTACAGCCGACTGATTCACAAAATGTTAATAAAACATAGAAAGAGCAAAGCACGGTACAAAAAATTCAAAAAAGTAACGAAAATACGTCAGTAGCAAGTAACACAATGATAACAATAACTATAAAAATTAGCAGAAGATGTCATTCGCAGTTTGTAGCATAAATCAGAGAAATTAAGTGGAATTTTAACATTGTTATTTTCTGTTTATTTTTTCGAAGGCAGAAAAGCTAAATTCCTTCAGATATGGAGTAGTTTGGAAAATACAGGAGAGATGAAGTGTCTAACAGAGGTTGTTGACATTAGAGACAATGTTCAGATGATAAATATTTGCATCGTTGGACAGGGAATTGAGCGAAAATAGAACTACGAAAAGATGAAATCGGTCAATGTGAGGTACAGGCAGATTTTTTTTACAGAAAGGGGCATAGAAAGTCGAGTTTTTTCTGGAGAAACTCGGAAGTTTGTGCCCACCTTCAACATCCAAAAGAAAAAAATACTGTATCCCAGAAAGGGTCGCCGTTACCAATTACGCTCCGAGCTGAAAATCCCCAGACAAGAGACGGATTAATAAAGAAAATTCCTCCCTTCCCGCCGCCACCCCTATCAACCTTACGTCTCGAAATGGAAAACAAGAGAGAAGGAAACGTTCTTTTGAAGTAATTTCACGTAACTTGGTCACGTTGAGAACAGGATACGCGAAAAGCCACGGCATCCCGATCTCCAGAGCCTATCAGATGAAGTCTTCATTTCCACACGAGGACCAAGGGGACTCGTCTTTGTAGCGCGACACTGGGGTCAGAGGGAAAGAGGGAGAGGAAGAGACTGCGAGCTCCGAAGCAGGCAAGGCCACGGAGCGCCTTACCACCCCCATCAGGCCCCTTGCGATCCACCCACGCCATCCGGCGGGCGAGGTGAGGAAGGGGAGTGGGTGGAGGATAAGGAAGGGTCGAAAGAGGGGAGGGCGGAGGTAGGGAGGAGAACGTGATAGGGGAGGATGAATGGGTGAAAGGAGGAGTGCAAAAAGAAACTAGAGAGAAGGAGAGAGAGGGAGACAGAGGAAAGGATGGGAGGGTTGGAAGAAATCGAGAGTCGAGGATTTTTACTCGAAGCCAAGCAAAGAGATGCATCGTCAATCCTCTAAACCAGCGGAATGCTAAAATTTATCTTGTAGCCCATGACTTGACAGAGCCTTAGGCAGATGGGTCCTGATGGGGCATTACAACCTCCTTAGTGACCGTTTCGTGGAGAAATGAGGAGGGAATATTAGCATCATACGGTAGGAAAGAAATAAGAGAGTAAACATACAAAGGCAGAGGAAGGGAAAAGAGATGTGCCTGTAAGTAGATGGAGGAAAAGATATAAAATATTTAGCCACCGGTATTTTCTAATGCCCGCTTTCTTTTTCGGCCAGACTATCCTTCCTTACTAGGATTTTGGTCAAGTTCTGAAGAATAAATGAGGAATGTTTGATCATACAACATTAGCAAAAGTCCAAAATGAATTACTTTATTCCCTAACTTAGAAGTGGTAGGATCGGTATCCACGGTAATAATAAATTAAATACGAAGACGTAATATCAAAATGAAACAAATTAAAATAACGAAAACTAGATACACGAGGCTAAAACAGCAATCAAAACTACGATAACAAATAATTAAGTATTAACAAAGAAAACAATAGCTAACAAGAATATACGTATTGCGCGGCATGGTCAAGGGTCCTTCTCTGGTATCGTAAGGGACAGGGTCGAAATGCACGGAAATACCTGGGGTTAAGGTTGTTTTACAATTACGTGGATGGTCAGTTTGACCCCTTTCCTTAGGGTCGTATTGCGCGGACAGTAGTATAATCAGTCAGATTTAAAAATCTCTCTTAAAGATTGTGACAAGTTATTAAACTTTCCTTCACAATTTTTCCAAGGTATTGTTTACATAAACGAACTGCTTCGTGCATGTAAGACATACTTCGTACTTTGTCTAAGCTTAGGCGGTTTAAAAATTGCAGGAAGCAGTTATAACGAGCGCTCTGGAAAAAGTTGTATTTCTATGATAGGTTTTTAGAAGATACAACTTTCTCCAGAGCGCTCTTTATGTACAACTTTACTTCTAGGGCCCATCGATATGTGCTTACCGCTTCCCTTGTCACAATTTTTTAAATACATTTTACTTGTTTTGTTTTTTTATGTTTTTAAAACGTTCGTTTTAAAATGTTTTTCAATAATTATTTTTATCTATTTATTCTTCTTGCAGTGGTAGGAAGCGCGCTTATTGTACTCGAACCTGGATGTATCAAATATATGTATGTCATTTGAGTAATAAGCAATATGACCCTATCGAAAAGGATCAAAACTGATCATTCGAGCAATTGGACAGCAACTGAGTGGAGAGGGACGGAATAAAGAAAAAAACAGGAGGAAGGAGCGAATAGAAAGGAAATAGGAGATGGAAAGAGAAAGGAGATGGGAGTAGAGAGGAGATGGAAGGAGAGAAAAATGGAAGGAGAGAGGAAATGGAGGGAGAGAGGATATGGGAATAGAGAGGTGAAGGAAGCAAGAAGGAAAGCGTTATAAAACCAATCAGAGGCAAAGAGAGAGAGAGAGAGAGTAGGAAGAGGAAAATTGAGATAAGTATGAAGTGGAGGATATGATGAAGGTGGCGGAGGAGTGGGAGGAAGAGAGAGTGGGCGGGAAGTGTGAAATCGGAGAGAGGGAGAGAGAGAATAGACCGGTCAAATTAGACACATTTTTGACGATTAGGTGAAATTATTCATAAAGTTTTGAAACTTAGGACATTTATCCGTTAGGGCAACCTAACTAACATATCAAAAGTAGACATGCCTGTCGCGTACGAGTCGGCCGCTATGGCGCCAAAATGGCCGCCGGAGCACGACCCGCTACTGGTGTTTTGCAAATAACTCGGACACAGTCGACTCTACGGCAAAAATGTACATAAACAAATTTATAGAGAATATAATTTACTATAAGAAAGATTATTTACATGTTTTGTACTACTGCGATAGTATAGCAGAAAATGAGCGTGTTTTGCGGAACGAAGGCCGCGCGGTCTTAAAATCAAGTGTTGTGAGCTCGTTTCCACACCATCAGCTGTGGTAGTGCTCCCGGCCCGTTTTTATAGTGGTATCCCCTTTAGGAATAAATCCAATGTTTTTTTTCAATTACTTAACATAAGTAATAGGTAATCATTTAGCATTTCAATCGAAGCATCTTCATCTTCGAATTGATCATCAACTTCAGAATCAGAATTAAAACAGCCGCTGCCGTGACAGAAGACACATGACAGAGCAGCGCAGACCAGTTTTTGGACATCCACAGTTTTTTCTGTAACCTGCTTTACAATTGCAAGAAATAGGTGGGACAGGTGTCTCTGTTGTCTGAATAGGAAGAAGAGAATTGGATATATATATTTCCTTCCATCCCTAAAGTAGTGGTTCGAAAACTTCACCGCGCCAAGACTACCTGGTGGAAAACGCAAAGTGAGTGAGTGAGAAGCATGCGGTTAGGAAGTGAGATGAGAGGAATGGGAAGGTGGGAAGAGCAAAGGGAGAGCGTAGGATAGTGGAGTGATTTGAGGAGTGAGGTAAGGGGACTAGCGCGAGGAGAGGCTGCTGTAGGTGGAGGTTTGGGAGTGGAAGGAGAGAGGAAAGGGATAGAGGTAATATTTGTGGGTAGAAAGAGGCATTGGAATGTCGTCGCGACTATTTAAGGTGCGAAAGAAATAAAAAGTGAATGGTACGTCGGGATTTGAGGGTTTTATTAAACTGTCACTCTGGTATTTTTTAGAATAAAAATAACTACTGAGAAACAGTGGATTAAACATTATGTTTGGCTGGTTTTCAGGATAAATTGCTTCACAGCTTTTGGGCTATTGGGAAAATTTAGAAAGTTTCAAAAATTCCGTACTTATCCGTCTGTTTTGATATAAATCTGATTTCTTCATATCAACACCTATTTTAAATAAGCTTGTTGTCGAACGCTAACAAAGAAGAATGCATTCCTCTACCACGCAAAATAAACGAAAATTCAACGTTCTTCTATGAATACCACCCGGAATGAAATGATCGATATCGCGCTTTAGCAATCATTTCGTCTAATGGGAATGGCCATGCTATTTAAAAGAATTCTCCTCAATACGTTACATAACTTGGTAGAGAATTTAAATTTCGAAACGACCGATACTAAAGGTCTACCCTCAAAGGAACGAGATGAACATCTGTCTCATTCAAATATGAATCCCCGATGATTCCTACCTTGTAGCTGGTATGCAAAAATAATTTTTTCGACCTTTTTACGTCAAATGATCCCGTATAAATTATTAATTGTACATTAGACCGTTAAAATCAGGCTTTATTTAACAATAACGAAGGAAATTCGCTTGAAGCGACATGAATAATAAGAGTTTAGAGAGACACTAAATTTATATACACCCGTTCTGCCTCGTCGGAAATCAGAATAATAGGCGATTTGGCGTTATGACAGTGATGCTCCACTGTATGAAACCTTCGACTACACGTACCTAGGAGTGGGATGGGTATGGAGGGGCAAGCAAATGCTTGTGGAAAAGGGTGGCAGGAGAGATGGAGAGGGACGGGAGCGAAGGGGCGGGTGGGAGGAGCCACGTTTTAAAGCAGGCGTTGATGATCGACTTCTAACCTCTGAGGAGCACGGTTGATTGACAGGCTCCAACATTCTCCCATGGCGAAGCCTCAGATGGGATTCCCCTACGGTAACCATTATAGCCTTTGTTCCTATGCATGAGCACGTGGCTTACCTTGGACGGAGGGCCCGTAAGGAACTCCCCCACCCACCCACCAGCAGTCCCCGACTGAGCTCCCATCTCCTCCTACCATCCCGCACGCCCACACCGAGCCATACTTCACCCCGTCTCCCAGCTTGCTCCACTGACAGAACCAAGGGGAAGGATGGAAAGTTGGGGAGCGGAGGGAGAGGAATGGCGTGGAAGAGGAGAGGGAAGAAAATGAAGGGATGGGGGAGGAACAGATACCAAAGATGGACGGCAACGGCGCAAAGGTTTTGCGGGCGATTGGTGTGGGAGTTGAGGAGCATACCGTGCAGCGGGAGGAAGAAGAGGAATACAAAACAAGAAAGGTAAATTAGGTGAGGGGAGAATAGAGACCAGTATGGGAAGATCGACGTGGAGGGAAAAGTGGCGAAGAGGAAGGATAGAGAGAGAGAGGGAATGAGAGGAGGTAGAAAGAGGAAAGGATGAAAGAAAAGGGGATGGGAAACAGAAAAGATCAAGATGAAAGACGAAATTGGAAGAGGAGAGAGGTAGAAGGAAAAGAGATGAAGAGGAAGGGTGTATTTGATGGGAGAGGGGGAGAGAGAATATTCGCTCCCGTTTACAGTTACAGTATGACTTACAACTGTAAACTCACAATAATTATAATGCCAACAAAATTAATGACACGAAATAATGAAAATAAGATTGTATACCAGATACGATAGGAAAATATTATATGATGATTGCAGAATGAAATTTACAGTTAGAAATTGGTTGGGGAAGATGTGAGAAATCGAGGTCCACATCCTACACAAAATTTTGAATAAAATTGCTATCTAAATAGAAAACAAATCACAATAGATGGTAGAATTGTAGAGGGTGATTAGGTTTAGGCAGTGCAGTGTAGATCACTCAGTAAAACCGACCCATCAGAAATTGTAGAAATTTTCTCATATCCGTGTGTGACTGCCACTGTCCGGTCAAGTCACCCCTGATGATGCCCACTTTGTGGGCGAAATGCATCGGGTTTCTACAATTGTTATGTCTGAAGGAGTTTTACATTACATCGGTATATTATGTCGAAGTTACATCATTACTTGCTAAGAAATACGGCTAGTAGAGAATTTTCCATAGGTCTCGTTAATTGGAAGAACTTTGCGCAAATCCTTTGGAGCCATTATTTGAGTCAATTTTAATTTTAGAGTAGGATTAACTAACCTTCATTGTTGCGCGATATGGTTAATTTCTACTATGCTTCCACTCCGAGTGTTATATTAAAAAATAGAAGATTTTTACCGGATTATATGGAAAAGTGTAACACCTATGAGCAAAACCAGCTATTTAGAACTCGTAAGAGACTAAAGTGTCCGTATTTATCAAAATCACCAAGACAAAAATTTTGCCGACCAAGACGAATTCTCCATATACTTCGTATATGAGAGAGTAAAAATCATGCATAATAGTTTGAAATAAGTTAATAAAAATATTCTAAAACTCTGTCAAATAAGTTACCGCTAGACACATGAGCGGGATAGACGGAGAGAGAATGTCAGAGAATGAAAGTATGATGGGAGATGGGCAAGGCCGGATTAAGAATATCGAGGGTAAATTCCGGATGATACCCTATCATACTATATATAAAAATAACCGAGTGTCTGAGTCAGTGTCCGGTCAAGTATAAGTATGAATCCATAACTCAAAAACTACATAACGTAGAGACAAGTTGAATGCGTCATTTTAACCGCAATAATGAGTGTAGAGTGTTAGGCTGGTTTTTAAACCTATTAATTTGAGTATTTTTTTATATTTTGTTTTCATTTTCCCCATTTAAATACATGGAGATGAATGTAGAATATTTTTTATTTGTACATTGAAATTACTAAAACTCATCGTACAAAGTCAGGACTTGAACTTGAGGACAAAGAAAATAAGGGAGTTTTACTTTCTTACGATGAAATTTCAAATACAGATCTCATTGAAATAATTCATTGCTGAAAGAATCGAGCTAAGAAGTGGATATTTCAGCTGATAGTGCGATTCATTCGCTGGCGTATACGTAAACCTTCACTGTTTTGTTTTTGGTTTGTTTGTCATTTTTCGCATTGGTATGCTTCGTTTTGTTAATTGGTTTGGTCTTTCGTTTTATTGGTTTATTTGTTTTGTCCTTTGGCCGTTTATTAGAATGATTTGTCCATTCTGTTTGTTTGTTTGTTTTGTTCGTTAATTTTCTGATTATTTTATTTCTCAAATTTGGAGAAAGTGTTGTATTCTTTGTAGTGACCGTTCATGTCGTTGGGTTAATTAATTTCTATTGTTTTCTTATTAATTCATTTTGGTTTGTTTGTTACGGTTTGATCCTTGGTTAGTTATCCGTTTTGTTTTTTGGTTTGTTCTTAGGTTTACTGTTTTGGAAAAACCAAAAATATTTTTTATAAGGAAGTGTTGTACCCTAACGTTATGGATTGAAATATTTTTCATTGATTTTTTTATTTCAACCAAACAGTTTGTGATAAATAAAAGTCCTTTGTAAGCGTTATATTTCTAGACGTGGAATTAAAATATTTTTGTTCATTTTTTGTGTTTAGTATTAGTTTTTCATTTTTAATTGTTCATCGATGTTTCTTTTCTTTTTCAATAGGCCTTTGTAAGCATTACTGCAGTAGACGTATATAAATATAAATAAATAATATATATATATATAACTATATATAAAAATAATTTAGTGTCTGAGACGATGTCCGGTCAAGTATAAGTATGTATCTATAACTATAAACTACATAACGTTGAGAAAAGTGGAATGTATAATTTTAACCGAAATAACAAGTAGGTATAGGGTTGTAGGATGGTTTTTAAACCAATTTATTTGACGAATTTATTTTTTTAAATATTTTCTGATTTCATTTTCCCTATTTAAAAACATCTAGATGAGTATAGACTACTTTTCATTTATACATTAAAATTACAAAAAATCGTCGTACAAATTGAGCATTTTAACTCGAGGACGAAGAAAATGATGAAGTTTAATTTTCCTACAGTGAAATTTCAAATACAGATCGAATTTTACCAAAATTGAACTTTAAACTACAAAATGTTGAGTTCGTTTTAATGAAAAAGTTTTATTTTCCATGGAGAGCGATATTGTTGCCAAACTCAATATCGTAAGCCTAAGACGTAATTAATTCAATGCCAGTTAATTATCCATGTAAATAAAAGATGGCATAACAAGCCATTTTTTCAGTTTTAAATATTGAAAGACTATTAAGGGGAAGGAAGAGAGAGTGAAAGAGAATGGGAGGAAGAGGGGGAGAGAGAGAGGGAGAATGGAGGTAAGTAAGGGAGAGAGAGAATGGGAGGAAGAGAGAGAGGGAGCAAGGAGAGAGAATGGAAGAAAGAGAGAGATAGGTGGAGAGAGAATTGGAAGAAGGAAGATAGAGAAAAAGAGAATGGGGGAAGAAAGAGAGAGAGGGGGAGAGAGAATGGGAGAAAGGGAGAAAGGGGGAGAGATAATGGGAGGAAGGGAGAGAGGGAGAAATCAAAGAGAGGTGGAAAATGTATTTATGTTGTGAAGCATTGTAACTAAATGGTTTGTCATCGACGTTTGACTATTCTTTTACGCTTTGCTCTTCGTTTGTTATTGTTATTATCATTTTTGTTCGTCTTCGCTGTTTCTACTTAGTTCTCATTAGTTTGTGCCTCATTTTGCCAATCTCTCCAGACGTTTGATTCTTTCTTCTGTTCTTACTTCGTTTATTATAATATTTTTTGACATTTCACAAAATATCTCGCAGTAGAACTGCGGGCTCTCTCCTAGTATAAATAAAAAATTATTTTGATTCTAACAAACTGTTATTCCTATTGAGCCGCGCACAGACGACAGAAGGCACAAAATAGAATTGAGAAGCACCAGTGCCGTAACTAGCGTATGGCGAAGGTAGTATTTGCCATAGATGCCGCCGGCATAAGGCGCCAAATGTTACCTCAATGCATGCCAAAAGTATATACTCTAACAAATGTTTGTTTATTACTTAAATGTTTGTTATATTTAAAAAATGCTAATATACTCCATAAAAACGCAGGAAAAATAATATTATACGCAACTAAGGTGTTTTCTAAAATCTGGACATAGGCGCCATTTCTCCTAGGAACGTCACAGATGAGCACCTAAAACATGCAAATTCATTAAAATCTCCAAATAGAATTTTCACGATCGCAATAAATTATCCATTTGTTTTATATGCGACGAAGTAAAAATTATATTCCTAGAATTCGATCTTTCAATGGCAAGAGAAAGCCTTATACCCACTCCTTCCTTGTACTCCGACGCTAACGAACGTCAGCCGTGTGCCCCTTCAGTAAAGGACCCCCGCCACGACAACCGGTTCATGGACTCCGAGGGATTCTGGGTAAGGCTTTCCACCCGCCACTTCCTTCCCCTCCTTCAGATCCATCCCTCCTTCCATTCCCTACCTCCTCCTCCATTCGTTTTCAACTCCCATCTCCGCTCCATAACCTCATAGTCCTATCCGATCACCCCACCCCATCTTTCACATGGCGTCCCGAACAGCTCATTCCTCAATACTTCTTTCTCTCTTCTCTGGTGTCTCTCGGCCTTCTAGCTTCCCATTCACATACACGGGTCTCTCATCTCATTCACTCACCACTCAGCGTTATCAGCCGCCTTCCCATCATTTCCTCCATTCACCGCACACACCTTACCATCACTACCCAAACTTCGCCCAACCCCGCCTATTTTTTCCCCAGACTTTCCATCTCTCTCTCTCTCTCCAGAGTCTCATGTTTGTTTCAAAAAATTTGTTCCAAGTTATTCCTTGGAAAAGAGATTAAAGAAAAAGTGAGAGGGAGGAGGAGGCATGTAGGAGTTAGAGGAAGTGAAAGAGAGAGAAAGAGAGAGAGAGAGGGAAAGGGAGAAAAAGTGGGAGGGAGGGAAGGCTATGGAAGATGAAAGAGGATTTTCTGTTCTGTTTTACTCATGCATTGTCCGATATCACTTGTCTTATTAAGCTGTTTAAATCCCCAAAAACCTTAACGTAAAGTATTGTCTAATTACGGAAGTTCTCAACGCACACCAAATTATTCATTCATTCAATAGCTGTGGAATCTTCACTCGTTGTAGACGTTTCGATAACTACAATAACCTATCCATGGACCACTAGAAGTACATTAAGAATTAGAAATTAGTCCTTAAGAATGCCTGAAAAGAAGATTGTATTATTAGCAAATTTTATGAACACAATCTTATTATTCGATTATAAATTTTCAATCAATCATTTATTTTTCGAATAACAAAATACATCAATCAACTGTTTATTTTTGTTGTTAGAACCAATAGCATAATAATCCTACTTTCCTTCAAAAAGAAAACAAATGCTGAATTCCAATGAGTAAATACGTTTAGTTTTCATTCGTGCACATAATGAGTTTCATAAGAGAATATATATAAATAACTTAACTTAACTTAATTTAACTTTACAAATATTTTAAATAACTATATTAATCAACATAGTTTAAATCAAACTCAAAATTAGCGATGGAATAAATTAAATCCTAATATACTAATAAAATCATAATAGTAATAATGTTATAATTGCTATTTTATTTTACCGAATGATAAAATACATCATTTATACGATAAAGTAATATGCAAATGAGCTAGGTTTATGTGGTCGATTTGTTTTCCTTGTTACAACAAACGGCTAGGCCACGCCAAATACACAGGAGTAGGCAATTATATGTTGTATTAGTAGTTAATCCCTTATAACAGTGTATTTCTAAATAAAAAAATGTCATCATTACATAAAGAGAAACAAATGGTCACAATATACGACATTTTGGAAGACAATTCTTCCGAAATCCCAAGGTGTATTTCCTATGCAAAAGGCATAACTATCATAAGAAACAAAGTAAACAAACAATTCGAAGTCCTCATGCCATCACGAAAGGTCAGACTTATGACATGCGACTCATTTGAAGTACATTTTCTGTGTGAAAGGATTACCTATTATTTGAAACTAAGACAAGTATAATGAAGGTAGTTTGTTTCTGTAGCTGTTGAGACGGAAGAGGCGATGCCAATTAAAGCCAGAGAATTCTGTATGCAGTTGTTAGCCAGCGAGAGTGTGCCAAGTTTCCAAGATCCCGGTTGCATAGGCTTTGCGGAAAAATAACAAAGGAAACTGATTGACAAATTTCCAATAACTGTTTTTGATCTGTACTTAATTTTGCATTGGCAACTGATGGAAAGTCACAATCAAGAGTCTCAAATTCAACGGGCGGAATGTTTTCACAAGTGCGAAGACTCTTACTAATTGGGACATAGAAAGAGTAAGAAGATGAGTACAAAACTTAAGTATATCTAACCCTCACCTCTGTCCTCCCCACGCATTTTCCTTCGATGTGAGAACAATATCGATGAGATTTTTTTCCGTGCGACTCATTTGACGTACATTTTCAATGGGTAAGCTTCAACTATAATTATAAATTAAGCAAACCATTCAAAATCTTCATATAGAGAAGAAATATGTCTCACAAGATATTGAAGTTCTTAACTAGATATGTGCAAGGAGAAGAGAAAGGAAGATGAGGGAAGAAGTGATATATGTAATATACCCTCGAACCACGTCTTTCTCTCTCCTTCTCACGCATTTTCTCTCGATGTTGTGAACAATACCGAATAGATTTTTACCATTCGAATCACATGACGTAAAGTTCCTATTGTAGAGTCTTAACTATGATGTTTCCAGTAGAAATTTTCTCGAGAAACAATATTCTCGAAATTTAAAAAATTTAATTTCTCGAGAAACGAGAGTCTGAAATAACAAAATTTTCTCGAGAATTCTCGAGAAGAGATTTCTCGAGTACAATCTCTAGGGAGAAGGGAAAGGCAGATTAACCAAAAAGGAACATGTATTTTCATCTTCCTCTCCCCTCCCCCGCATTTCCCCTAGATGAGCGAACAATATCGATAAGAATTATTTCCATTCGACTCACTTGAGGTACATTTACTATGCTAAAGTTTAAGTATAATTAGAAACCAAGCAAACCATTCAAAATTTTGAAATGTTGATGAAAGATGTCTTAAGTATAAAATGCTGAAGTTCTTCAAGTAAATATGCAGGGAGAAGACAAAGGAAGATGATTACTGAAGGAAAATATTGAATTCCGATCATACTCATAACACTGTTCCGCCCGTCCCTTCTATGGCACTGATGTGCGCAGATTATATGTAACGCTCATTTGAAGAACCAAGCAACTACTCATTCTAGCGATTAACCTATTACCTGCATCTTATGATATTATCATATTATAATTAAAGTCGTCCGACAATGTAATTCGTTTTTACAATCTTCAACGTAATTCCTCCCTCCGAAATTATGACAATATGTACGACAACCATGCTTGTGACTCATTTTAAGCACCTAGCTATTGCCTATTTTAAACATTTGCCGATAATTAAAAAACTAAAAATAATCCAAGAGATTGATCAGCCAAAACTACTCACAAAGAAAATCAAGAAATCATTCAAATGCATCATTACATAAGTAGGAAATCTTACTCATAATACGTGTACGAGACAGATACTAGTGCAGAGAGAAGACAGAGGGAGAAGAGTACCAAAAGAAACTAAATACTTCCATTCATACTCCGCACCTCTTTTCCTACCGCCGTGAACAGGCAGAGAATGTGCAAATATAATACATTGGACTTTGTTTAGTTAAGGAGAAAATTTCTAACCTGAAGATTTTTCTTATTTTAGAAACTCATGAAACCATGAAAAGACATCAAATAAAGAAGAAAACCGTAGCACATGCTGTTTGAAACCAGCCTTGGCTTGAACTGCCTGTTTGTGAGCAATTATTACACCACTGAGAACATTAACCTGGGGCAGGGAAATTAGCATTATAACGTACACGTTTGACGAATGGCACACGTGTTTACTGTATATATTTATTGTTTATAAATTATAAATTCATTTTTATAGCTATTCCAATTAATACGATAATTTTAAAAGAGTTCAACAATGAGATTTCAATCAAAACAGATTTATGAAGATAACATTTGTTTTATTGAAGCTACTCTATTTGTCAATATCAGTAGATTTGAAGAAATGTTACGATACGAAATCAGCAAAAAAGCAACAGAGAGGAGAAAATAAATTTGTTTGATTGGTCAAAGGCAGCATTTGATAATATTTATTATTGCAGTGGTGTTAAATTTGAAAATCTATGTGGAGTTTAATATGGATACTTAGATTGTTAAGAGAAACGTTGTACGGTTTTAATATAGATATGATGAACTTCATAAATTAGCAAACCACAAACCGTTGAAGTTAATCCTATTTAAACTTCACATACTTTTTTAATTTAACACCACTGTAACAACTAAAATTTTCAAATTGATAACTTCACTGCTTTTGATCAATCAAGGAAATTTATTTTCTACTTTTCAGATCGCTAAGGAAAGCTGCTTTTCTTACATTATTTTAAACTTCTATTTATTCCCCTCAGTTCATTCATTTTTTCTCTTCAACTGCCTCCCTCCTTCAACTTTCTTCCTCTCCATACTACCTCTCCTTCCTTTTCCGCCACTTCCTCCTCTTTCCCTCGTTCCTCACTTCCTCCTCGTTCGGCCTCCTTTATTCTCATCCTTTCTATACTCCTGATCCTTCCCTTCAATCTTATTTCCTTTTCCCTTCTCTCCCTATATCTCTGTCTGTCTCTTTTTGCTTTTCACCAATTCTATCCCCATAACTGCATTTATTTGCACACTTCTTTCTCTGCTATGATACCCTTTCGAATGCCAATAGAATGGTATGGATAATGGGCAGGCATCGTGATAGCGACGAGTCCTCTCGGACACTTTCCAAATCCTCGAAAAACCTCAATTGGAAGAGTTTGGTTAGAAAAGGAGATTTTGTGCACCCTTTGATAGCATCAGCCACGTCTCCATACTTGGATTAGTCGCCGAGGATAAGTTTCACCTCCATCACATTTTATTTTTATACTCTTCGCTTTTTTCCTCGGGATTAATTCGAGCAAATGCCGCTACGTGTTGGGACACTAGATTACGTTTGGTATCGGAGCGGACTTCATTATCTTCCTAGTCTTTTTGGACTATCATCACACGAATTCCACCCATCCTATGGGCATTTCTATGTACGCACGAACTGTGGCACGCGAGAGACCAGTCGGACAAGTGATGCATAAAATTGAAAAAAGTAACCCCCGGAAGAAATTATAACGCCCTCGCTGGTTTTTTATAAATAACGGGCTATAGTCTGGGTGAAAGTGAGTGGATAAGGTTGGGGGGATCGGGAAGATGAGGGCGAGGAGAGGGTGGAGGCAGGAGAAACGGGAGGTGGACGGTCGTTTCTTATAAACCCCGCGAATGAAAAGGAGTATGGATTTTTGCTTAAAGGAGAAGTGATTCAATAAAGATAAGGTCGCCACAGAGGTAAGGAAAAATGAGTTTGTTTTTTTCTTCTTTACTGTATTCCTTCTTGTTTCGTTTCTGTTTGCTTTTCCCTCACTCCTAAGGGATCCGCGGCTTGGTCATTCATTGGAACGTAACCGGATACCCGCTGTCGTGTGGGGCATATTCGACTCTGGAGCCGACATCGTCGGGGATACCTGCCGTGTGTGACACCTTCATCAGAGGCCACGGTGCTTTATATGAACTCCGTAGTGAGGGCGTCGGTCGTAAATTACCAGGACGTAATACTATATCACCAGACACAGTTGCGACCGTTAGCATTCACAAAGAGCCTTCATACACGACAGGATGGCAAGCAGGGGGAGGGGGGGAGGGGTACCTCCACTCGTCTCCCGGTGCATAAATTACATCGCGAAATAAATAACCGCGGCTATTATGATTGCACTTAATTTATAATTCTATAGCAAACGAAGTCTCCGCTAGTCTTTATCTTATTTTGTCTCCCTCGCGGACGCTATGCTTGCGGAGCTCGTTTTTCAAGCAACTGTGGAACAGCCGAAGTAACATTTCCAGAGATAAAAAGAACTGAAAAGGTCTTTATAAAAAAATTCGTTATTCATTTGTCAGGCCGCGAGCAAGATGTGGAACGCCCTGCTGAGACGTCTCAGTTAACATACCATTGGATGCGGCGTAAACTTTTATGAGGCTTAATAGAGGGACGGAGGAGACCTTGCCAGTACTTAACCAGAAGATAAATTATTTAAACGATTGCAACTTCCAACGATATTAATACGAGTGCTTCGTGAAGCATTTAAACAAACGAACAATAATTAACTACAAATCTCCCGAGCATCACAGATTGGAAAGAGTGTGACGAGAAATGATTGAAAAGAATTCAGGCGAATCGAAATTCCGCTTCTTTTCTGCGCTTCGATATGGCATTCTTTCGATTTTAATTTTGTTTTTAAAAGACGAACAATATTGAGAGAAATGGAGAAATGTGAAATTTCACTGCCAAAACTATGCTGCTAATGCTAATTAGCAAACTTTCGTACATGAGGAACGTAATTGATTTCTTTGAGTATTACGAACTGTTACTTGTTAACCACGCATCAATCGTTAGGTGTACCGGCGATTCAGAAGGAGGGCAAGAAATAATAAGCGAATGCGACAATATGACTCATATATGTATTGGCAAATTCGTGATAACAATTTTGTGTAAATTTAACAACTCGGTCATCCCGCCTGCAAATCTTAAAGACGAACAATGTCCTTCTCAGACGCTAGGGCAGCATCCGAGTGATTTACTAGTGTTACCCTTTGTCGCTTTGAAGAATGCAGGGTGGAGCGGGAAGAGGCGTCCGCATACCGTCGAGCTCGCGTGGTCTCTGGGGAGGAGAGGGGAAGGGTAGGGGAAGTAGGCGGGAAGGGTAGGGGAACTGTAGAAGTGGGGGAGGAGTAGGGGGAAGTGTGAGGAAAGAGAATGGGAATTGGGGGAGGAGGCGGGAAGTTGTTGTTGTTGTTAGGAAGGAGAAGTGTTAGGAAGGAGAAGTGTTAGGAAGGAGAGTATTGAAGGAATGTAAGGAGGGAGAGATGAAGGAGACTAAGGAGGAAGAAAGGAGGAATAGAGAGAAATGGCGAAGAGGATCGTGCAAAAGTTAGAAAGAGGTGGAGGAGATGCAATTGAGTTAAGGTGAGGCGGAGGGAGGGAGAATGCGTTAGAGGAAGGGCTCACCCATGCCCCACTCACCTCCCTGTCTCCCCCCTCTCCCATCCTCCTCCCGGAGACCCGCACCTGCAGTGAGAGGAGGTGGAGTGAAACTGTGAGGAGTGGAGGGGGTAGGAATGCTAGAGGGGGGGGACGCGTGCAAGGCGTCTCATTTGCATAAGGAGCGTGGTGGGGGCGGAGAATCGCGATCGACTCACTCCCACACCGAGACTCTCTTTACGCACGAGAATGCCTCCATCCCCGAACATCCCAACCCTTCTTCACGTCTGATGGTACCTCTCTCCCTCTTCCTTAACCCTTTATGGACTAGCGTTACTATATGGTAACACTTGTGAGGCCCTTCTAAATTCAGTTGTAATAGTAATAGTTGTTATTTTTTCTTAAAACGTAGCCAAATTTATTTTGAACAAGGATAAAGGAATGTCATGAAATGAATGAAAAGATACAAAATATTATCTTTCTGAAATATAGAAATTTGAATTTAGCAGTTTTCAAAATTTGTTTTTCTCTAGTGCGCAGATATATTTTATTTTATTTTTCAAAGGTATTGTAAGTTCATTTTTACAAAACTCTTGCTATCATATTAGAACTTGATGCACATTTTTATAACATGCCACCATTAAAAGCCAAAAGTAACAAGGACGGGACATTTATTGAAATGATTTTGTCTGTTACCATATGGTAACACTAGTCCAATCCTGCAAAATAAGTTACAGTTTTGTATCGCTATGCTCTTTTTTTGAACTTGCCATGTCCAAATATTTCCTACGGAGAAATGAAAATTTTTCTTGCTATTTTGATTGTGAGTGTTTATAGTGTATTACCGAGCAGGAAATCATATTGGGATTCAGGTGATGATATGCGAAATGAAGCTGCATACAAAAGCATGAGGCGTGATCGTTTTTTACTGATAATGAGATTTATTCACTTCGCGGACAATACCCATCCTAATTATTAATTATTCCGATAAAATGTGGAAACTGAGGCTATTTATCAACCTACTAAAGAGTAGATTTTCGAATCATCACAAACCAGAGCGTTAGAATCCTTATGATGAGTCAATGATAGCCTATTATGGTAGACATGGCTGCAAACAGTTTATTCGCGGAAAACCAGTTCGATTTGGTTACAAGGTTTGGTGTTTGAACTCAGCTGTCGGTTACTTGATCGATTTTAAAATGTACCAAGGGAAAATACCTATCAGCAAAACAGAACATGAAGAAAGTGTCGGTGAGGCTGCTGCTCCATTATTGTCATTTATTGAAAACTTCCCTTAGAATATAAAAAATCTACATTTCTCTTTCTATTTTGATAATTTGTTCACTGGCCTTCCACTCTTGATTCACCTTCGTCAAAACGGCTACTCTGCCACAGGGACTATGCGAGAAACTAGATTGCCACGTAATATTCCACTCACTAACAGCAAAAGTATCAAAAAGAAGGAAACTCGTGGGTATTTTGAATATGCCAGCTGTAATGAGGAGAAAGTTTTGGTTGTGCGTTGGCGTGACAATTCTGTTGTTACAATCGCATCGACTGAACAGTGTTCACCCTACTCAAAAAATTCAGCGCTGGTCCAAGAGCATGGGCGTCGGCAGGGGGGGGGGGGGGCAAGAGAGGCAGTTGCCCTCCCCCCTGGAAATATGAAAAACGTAAATATTTCATTAAAATTTACTTTTAAATGGGAATAAACTGGAAATGCCTAATAAATTAACACGTTAACTATGGATGGCGAGAATTTTTACCATTCAAACATGTCACTTTATTGTAACAAATATCTTTTTTATTAACAAAATCTTAGGTTTCGTTCATCTATTACTAAATACAAAGCTTGCGAGCACGTTATAAAAGATTTTTTAAAATAAGTAATATTTATTAAGAACTTCTATGAATTATTGAAATCAACTCCACTAGGTAGGGTCACCGAGAGGACATGGATGCTGGGGCAACATCCCCGGGGCGCAGTACTCTGGGAATACGGGGATCAGGAAGGCCCGAAATTAGGAGCAGTCAAAAAAATTTCCTATCTTAATAAACAGATGCACGCGAGATAGCAGAACAAAACGATAACATCTGTCATTCGGAACAGTGCAGAGGGGCCTTTAAGTCTGTTTATAAAATTTTCCAACGTCCGAACAGTGGCGGATTTCCCATCCCCCTAGAGGCCAGAGGATGAGTGGATGTTCAGGACCGAATGTGCAAGTACATTTTTCTTTTAAAATACATGCATTTTAGCATAGGATTTCCAGTCTAATAAAATATATCGAGAAAAATCTATGTTCAAGATATAGACCAAGAAATATTGGTTAATAAGCTAAAATTATCAATTTTTCATTCACTTTTATCATTCTACTAATTGAAGATTTTCTAAGCACAACAAAGTATAATAATGACATATGTATTCCTTAATTACTCAATAAAACTCAAAGGTGCAGTTTGCAAATATTGCATATTATTTCCACAGGCTGTTCATCGAGGCGCGCAAGGAGCTTTCATCAATAAGCCATTCACAAAATACAAAGATTTTCATCAGAGTGCTAAAAATCATCTTTGGAGTTCCTGGCACAAATATGCCCAAATATATGACAGTAATTTTTTTTAAATAAAGAAAAACCCAGAACAGAATATTGTTTGTCAAATTGACAGTTCATCAAGGCTAAAAGTTGAAGAAAATAGAAAGATGCTGTTTCCCATATTATCCACTCTCATATTTTGTGGCACACACGACATTACACTTTGTGGAAAACCCAGCAATATTGGGAATGTGCAAAGCCTTTACGAATTTCGGATCGAAGCAGGGGATGACACACTCCGTAAACATTTAGAAAATTCTCCAACTAATGCTCGATACACATCGGTGCAAATAGAACATCAGCTGATTGGACTCTGTGAAGAGAACATTAGGCAGAAAATCGTTGCAGAAGTCATAAATCAGTCGGATTTTCTATATTGGCAGATGAAAGCACTGACATATCAGGTAAAGAACAATTGTCTCTTGGTGTGCGATTTGTAGACAGTAAGGAAGAATTTTTGGGGTTTGCAACCCTTACTAGTTTTGATGCTAAGTCTATTGCTGAAACTATAATGAATAAATGTACACAATTCGGGCTGCGCCTTGAAAACTTAATTGGACAAGGGTATGATGGGTGTGTAACAATGGCTGGGAAGGAGCGAGGAGTGCAGAGCATTATTATAAACTATTTTCGTGGCAATCCTAAAAGAAGATCTTTGATTCCATCTATACCAATGCTATGCGAAACTCGTCGGAGTGCTAAGTACAAAAGTATTAGGATTTTCACGCCTAGCTTTTTGAAAATTCACGAAAAATTAAACCAAATAGCTGAAACAGAGTTTGGTAAAGCATCCTAAGAGGCGCATCAACTAGTCACTGTCACAAACACAACAAGTCTTTTGCCCAGTCTCATTATTATTTCGACCTATTCATCAATACTAGAACCAGTAACGCAAGCTCTTCAGGTCATTCAATTGGATGTTTTGAAAGTTCATGAGCATATACTAAAGCTTTTAATAGTGCTCCGAAATCACAGACAAAATGTTGATAGTCATTTTAACGACATTTTTTTGGAAGATAAGGATTTAGCCGAAAAACTGAACATTAATCTAATGCTACCAAGAACATGTGCACGCCAGACCTATCGATCCAATTTCAAAGATTTGCCTGTGGAGGATTATTATCATCGTTCTGTTTTTATTTCATATTTAGACTCAATTATCTCATCGCTTGAATGCCGATTTTCTCCAGAAAATGAGAAGCATTTCAATCTTTTTATACTCTGTCCAAAACAAATGAGTCAATTAGGATGACAGGAGTATAAAAACAGAATTTTGAATCTTAACATAATTTATGAAATCGATAATTTGGAAAATGAAGCGATGACATGGTATGATATGTGGTCAAGTAAGGTGGATTCTGAGTTGGAGAATGGCATAACTGATTTGATTGATCACACAGACCTTTACCCGGCTATTAGGAAAGCAGTTTAAATTGCCTGTTTCTACTTGTACGATAGAACGAAGTTTTAGTACATTGAAGAGAGTAAAGACTTGGTTAAGGTCAACTATGGGTGATGATCGTTTGTCTGGGCTATGCATGTTAAGCATAGATAGGAAATATGTAAATGAAAACAAAAAATATTTATAGACCAAGAAGTAGAAAAGTTTGGTGCTGCCACAGGGTGTTTGCAATTTTTGTTTAAAAATTAATTCTTTGATTTTGAGAACGACTATTCTGTTTTTGTTAATAGTTTTTTTAAATAAATGAATTTGTATGAATTTTATTAGTTGTTTTCTCATTATGTATTTTAACCTGAAAAATGTTCTGCCAATGCAAATGTACACATTCATGGTTGTTCGTTAAAGGTGGGTATTTTAAATATATTATAAACATGCAATATTTATATTCGACGCAAATCAAAGATTAATACACACATTTTTTATTTGCATCAAAGAAAAGCCTATCGGAGTACATTTTACCGTGCTTCAAGGGAAAAGCAATCATCATACACAAAGTGAAAAACTCAAGACAAACGTACCCTAAGCTAATTTCAATAGAATATTCAATAGAATTTGATTCTTTGGTGTAGATTTGTCGTCACCTGGAGGCCGGTTAAGTAAAATTTTCACGGGTTTGAAAAAAATCGTGTCTGCCCCTGTGTGTTAGGCATTTTTTTGTGTTTTTCCTCCCCCCCCCCCCTTGCAAGATTTTCTGCCGACGCCCATGTCCAAGGGTGAGAAAAACACGTCGGTTATTCGTCCCAACCTAATGAGAAAATATAATGAATATATGGGGGGAGTCGACCAAATGGATGAAAATGTGAGCACTTACCGCATTTCAATTAGGAGTAAAAAATGGTGGTGGGCCATTTTTATATGGCTGATTGATGTCTCTGTTCACAATGCTTGGATTTTAAATAGAAAGTCGGGCAGAGATCTGCCACAATTAGACCTTCGCAGATTCATCGTTCAGAAAATAATTGCTAAATACGGTGTACCCCCAAAGGGAGGTGAAAGACCCAGTGGGGAATGTGGCATTCATGAAGGTCGTACCTATCAACCCCTAGATATGACAAAATTGACCACCTCGTACAGCCCACAAAACAGAATTCCAGGCGTCGTTGTGCAGGAGAACATTGCAAATCAAGTGTACGCACCGAATGCGGAAAGTGCAATGTAGGGCTTTGTACTTCTTGTTTCAAACCATTCCACACTAGGTAAAGGAAATTCAGAAATAAAGCCAAAGTGGAACTCTTGTAAAAGAACATGTTTTCAGAATATAATATGTATAACCTACACTTTATTTCACAATTCACTGCCAGTAATTTCCGGGAATTTGTCAAATCAGTCAATGAAAATTTAATTCAAACGTATTTGATACTTTGTAAATATAAGTGTAAAATTGTAATAAACAAGGTTGAAAATGGTCATTAGCATTCTTATTGAGATTAAATGCAATAAAAACCTAAATATATAAAAATTTGAAAAAATAAGATATGCAACTTTTATTGTAGGATTGGACTAGCGTTACCATATAGTAACGGCATAAAAATATCAACTAAATTCAAAATAAAAAAATCTTCTTGATTTACTCATTATATGAATTCTACTTCCATGTAACAGAAAATATTTAAGATTTTTGACAAATTAATTCAGTCCATAACGGGTTAATCTAGCGCCTAGGCACGCGAAAGAGAGGTGATTCAGGGACGCGCACTCGGCTGGACCACGGGCCGACGACCGCCGCCCCCGAACCTTTCCTCCCATCCTTATGCCTCGTCTCCGAGAACCCGGCATGACGCCCACGGCTTTTGCACGAGCAGTCGCTTACCTGAGGGATACGGTTGGGGGTGGTAGGGAGGGAAGCGTTTGGGGGGGGGGGCGGTTGTGACCGAATTCAGAACGAGGAGACGATTTTAAATTCGCCCGGTTGGTTTGAGATTTCACCGTCTTCGTCTTGCTTAAAATCTGGAAGTAACGCGCGGATGTCATCTATCGGGAAGTTGAGTAGTTTTCCTTTTACTTGATGCGTTTTACGGTAAAATAAGCGATTTAAATATTTGAAAAATTTTCTTTGCGAAAATTCGGAACTTTCATTGAAAATTACACCGATTTTTCGAATAACAGAAGAAATTTTCTATGGTCTATAATTATTTCGTTTTCGCTGAAGATATTTAAAGGCAAATAAGACAGTTTAAACAAACTCCGTAATACCCCGATATACGCAAAGGATGCGTTCCTGGAAAAGGTGCGTATTTCGCTTATATCGGGGCCTAAAATGCATGTATTGCAGATATTTTTTAGCGTAATATACATTTTTTTATTTTAAACTTAAGGGATATTACCAGTTGAACAGAATGAAATAATAATAACAATGAAATAAACAACTGAATATTTTTGAAGCCATATTGTAAATATTTCGCTTTTAAATCACTATACATATAGAAAAATAGAGCATTTAAGGAATATTCCGCGTGACAGAGAAACGCTGCACAATACTATGACTATAGAATTGCAAACTTTTACTTTTTACAACTGGTAAAAATTTGCTTTGGTAACAAAATAATTTATCCTTTAAGTAACCACTGGTTACTAACTAAAACACATATATATTTAGTACAATAAAATCTCATTACAACAGATGTACGAATTTTGGAGACATTCATTATTAATTAAAATTTATATTTATCACAAATTGTGTTATATATTATTTGTTCAAATAATCTATCTTTTTAGATTACTTCGAGCAATGTGCCTTAGAAAAAACTTTCTACACTACGAAATGATTCATGCTAACCAATGAAATTTGTTGTTATGGGATTTTCCCGTAGGTAATTGGTGGGAAACTAAGATATTTTTATATTCTGGGAGGTATTAGACTGGAGTAAGATTTCGTCGGGGGTGTAATGAGTGACCGAAGAAAGAGTCAATAGGGCGAATACATCTCGAGAATCGAACCCACTTCATCAAAGTCAGGAGGCCAAGACATTTACCACAGGTCACTCCGAGTCCGGATGAGGTGAGGAAGATTAGGATAGCGAGTCCCAAACAAAGGGGTGAAACTGTCTCATTAATGGACGACCTAATAGATCTTTCACTACGCACCTGAGAGGTTTCCGCCCCGACATGTTATAGATGATTAAATTTCATTTATGGTATTGATTAAAAAACCGACGTCACGTGAAACAGTTCTTCGATCTAACGTTCGAGTTATTGTTTTAGAGACCGGGAAGGCGTATGCATTAAATTAAACTATTGCAAAGGACAGGTTACGCTAATTACCAACATTTTTGTCTTATGTTAACAAAGAGAGAGAAACCATAGACTTCATTCTATCTTAGCAAATATATTGCATTGGGTTGATGGATCAACTCCAACATGTTGACTAAGACAAACTTATCTGTCAATGGAAAATTAAATCAATTAAATCTTCCTTCCATTAAACAAATAACCATTTTTCGTGCAAATAACGTGATGAAGTCTCTCTTCTAGATCGTTTCACAAAATATCACGAATAAAAATACATATATTTAGCGAGACGATTTCCTGGATACCATCAAAGATCAAAAGAGAAAATTCTTAACTAAAATTTAATAACATCAAAAGCATATAAATGACACAGCTACCTAATGGCCAATTTTAATTTTAAATAGGCAAAAATTTTCTTCGTCACGCCTTAACATCTACGTAAATTTTGAATGTAAGTAACGGAGAAAAATAAATCGAACTTCGTATTCGATTCGCCGAGCTAAACGAAAACCTCAATGAACCAGCTCAGAGCCCAAATTGTTTTTATTGTTTTTTTATGACTTTAAATTTAGACGGTCTTTGGGCCATTCGAAATTTGTTATGCCCTAAAATATTACGCTATCTACCTCTCTCTCTCTCTCTCAAAGAATTTCCTTCAAGTCATTTCGCCGTACAAGTTTAACAAACAAAACTCAGCCGTTCCGAAACACTCCTCTCAATCCAACTAAACGCAGAGGAATGGGCTAACAACGATGGACGCCTTTTTACACGAGGAGGAGTTTAATATTCCCCGATTCCAATAAATTTCTCCTTCATGGCCCAAACAGCTACAACTTCACGATATCAGAGACTCAAGAAGTATGGAAGAAGTTTCATGTTTAAGTATCCTTAAACTCTCGGTCGTAGCCATCGATCCCGAAGTCCAATAACGATTTCATCCGCCTATCTCAGGACCGGCATCCCTTGTTCCCTCCCCAAGTCATTCGCCCTTTCCTCACTTCGCCCCCGAATATTCTACGACGGAAACGGGTCCTTCTTGGGGGGACAGAGTCCTCATCATTCGCCTCGGAAGGTAGGCGGTGGAAGGAAAAAAAACCTCTCTCATCTACTCGCGGCCCCAACACCCGCGGCCCCTCAATAAACATCGCGGAAACGAGCGACCGCTAGGTGCTGACAGCTCTATCAAGGGCCTCATCTCCGTTAGGGCCCCGGGGCGTACGTTTCGTGCCCGGATGACGGGAACATATCCGACCGGGACCTCCCCTCTCTAAACTCATTTCTCCCCACCTTTTCACGCCTCCTCCACCTCCTCCCCCCCTCTCCCTCCTAACCTAGGCGCCTAATTCCACACAAAACTTTTACGCGTCCTAAATAGTAGAGAGAGGCTACATAAATGAGTGAATGTGAGAGGACGGCAATGGGGAAGGGGAGGGGAAGAACGGACCGAACGAAAGGAGAATTTGGGGGGGGGAGGTTAGGATTTGGCCTCGAGACCATCCCCTTTCTTATCTGGTACGCCAATTAACCAAGGGGAGAGCACTTCTCAGGGACCCGGTTTGGTGATAAGGGTTTACAAGGAGACAAATTAAAAGACCATAACGTTCCCTATTGTCTCGTTTGTTTTAATTTTTATCTTTCGAGGGGTCGGGTGCCTGACAAGAAAGCACCATTTCCTCTCAATTAAGTTATTTTATCTCTCGGAGTGGAGGAATGGAACGTGCCGATTGAGTAGAACGATATAATCTCTCTCTCTCTCTTTCTCTCTACCATTCGTTGAGGGAATGAGGGGGGGGAGGGAGGAAGAAGCGAAGGTGTGAGTGGAGTAGGGGACGGACGGGTGTTTTTAGGCGTCCGAGGAGAGCGTTAAGGTGCCTCGGAAAGACTCGATCCCGTAAACTGTCTCATCATTGGCGATATATGCACCTCAGTTTCTTTGAGTCGATTAGGCCGAGAGGGGAAATTGTGGGGTTGAGAATGGGGTAGGGCATGCGTGAGGAGAACTGGTCGGGAAGTCAAACAAATCTCCTTAACATCCTCATCTCGAGGCCTTAACGTTGAGAGGGATGAAAAGAGAGGGAGATAGGAGAGGAATGGGAAAAGGAGAGTAAAAGATAGGGATTGGAAGAAGTAAACATGGAGGGAAAAGGGAGAGATGGAGAGAGAAGCAGAGAAGGAATAAAGAAGTGAGAGGAATAGAGGAAGAGAGAGAGGTTGAGGCTAAGTAGCCCCCTATTTCAACTATTCATTTACAATTTATTTAAGTTTAAATCATACGGATTCAAGTAGAATTAGTTTAAATAAAGAAGAATTGGAAATCTTCATTTTTAACTTGAAATTATGAAACACTTGATTAAAGTTTACAATTTTAGCGTAAATTGAAAGAAGAAAACACAATAGATTTTGGAAGACAGAATGTAATTAAAATTTACAGTACAGTATTTAAGTGTTGATGAGCATAAACCTAGCAGAAACAATATATATAGAATATATAGGAATATAATTTATAATTACTATTTAGTTTTAACACTTATTTATCAAATGTAAAAGGCAGGAGGTGCGAAAAGTTGTCTTTACAGGTAACTCATTTCCAAGTCTGCAAGACAAGACATGAGTTACTGTAAATATTTACTGTATGGATTTGGACTGTTCTACCGAATGATCTCGGTAGACCGTGTCGTAATAATCCATATATGAAAGAAGAGGGGAGGAAACGATTTGTTGCTTTAAATTTTGTTATAAGAAACTTGTTATATAGTCCCTTCAATGACGAAAGGGAGGAGTTTGCTTTTTTATAGTATGGTCTCCCCATGTGAGAATGGATTGAGATATTCAGCGTCCTAGTGTTGCGGATGTTTTTCATGAGGGAGGAAAGAAAGGAAGAGAGATAAGAGAGAAAGAGTTTGAAGACAGATATGGAAGGAGAGGAAGAGATAGGAAGTGAGAGAGGACAACAAAGTAAGAGAGAGAGAGAGAGGTGAAATAGAAAGGAAGAGATGGGGATGTAGCGAAAGATTGAGGAAGAGAAAAATGGGATAGGTAAAGAGAGGTTGAGAGTAAAAACAAAGGGGGGAGTGGAGGAAAGGTCGAAGATAGTGAAAGGGAAGGAAAGATAGGAAAAGCGAGAGTGATAGAAGGGAAGCGGAGGGATAAAAGAACTGTGAGGATGGCATTGACAGACACGGAGATAGTTAGGGAATGAGAAATGCAGTAATAGAGTGAGGGAGGGTTAACACGATTAAGGGAGATTATGAGAGGTAAAGACGTAGAGAGAGGATACGAAAAACTATGCCATCTCTGGCCCTTTTCAGACCAAATATAATCAAAAACACTACGAACGCCACTAGTATTAACACAACTACGAGGATTTTAATAATTGTGACAAAAAGCGAGAATGTCGCAACAATATCACACACACTTATGTTAACCAAACCTGGGCCACCTAGGAGTAACCATTCTTTTTGTATAGAATGTTATAAAAACTATTATTGCACCTGCTAAAATTTTCAATTATATAAATTGCAGATGGCTAAGTAGCAATTTATAAGCGAGAAGTGGAAACCATAGTACATGTTCTATCGGTGGATATGGAAGATTTCTTTCATTCGTCGAATCGCCCGTCCTTTCCCTAAAGAATGTCGGGTTTCGTCAAGGAGTGGGTTTGCTACGAACGGGAAGGTTAGGAAAATAATTGAGCCCTATGCTACAAATTGTGGACAACGCCGTAAAAACCCGAGGGCGGGAAGTACCACTGAACGATTTAATTTAATTGAGCGTTCGGGAGAAAAGAGGGGAAGAAAGATGAAACTATTTCCTTTCTCTGCCCTCCAACAGTTTGAGTAAAATATTGCCCTTGACCAATGTTGAAAGATAAGTAGAAAATCGTGTCGACAATCTCGCCTGAGTAGGCGTCCCGAACGTTATTTACCAATTGATTTAGAGATTTCGAAGTTTTCTTCGGTTGATAAATTCGGTTATTCCGTATTCTACCCTTAAATCCAAACTGCGGGCGCCAATACAAAATAGAGGTTTGTGGAATAATTACCGTCCAATATCGGTGCCAATCACGCGGTCGTAAAATAAGCTACAAATTGAAGGGACGTTTTGCTTAAATTGGGTAAGTAAAGTCAAGGACTACCCGGTAAATTACCTTCGATATAATCATAAAAAAGCACCAGTATCTGACGGGAGAAAATAAAGCGCTTACTAGTAGTGTTTTACCCCATGTAAAAGACAGTCTTCCTTGAGGAACAAATGACAACGTTCGAGGTAATATATTAAAAATTCTCATCGAAAGTCAATTCCTTGTCGTAATTCCAGCTCTAAATCATCTTCTGTCTCACTCCTCGGCTCGAGTATTAAAATTCAATCGAAACTGCTTTATTTGTATTCAAATGTTGGCCATAGTACGTACTATGGAGAATACGTACGCACTCAGATGTTGAAAGGAACTGTTCACTCGCTTCTCTGTTTTTTTTTTCTATTTTCCTCAAATCTAATTCTCCCTTTCCCCCACCTCGCTGATTTTCCCCTTCCAATTCTATCCCTACCAAATTTCTCCCTTTCTCTCTATCTCCCTTACGCTCACCGCACTTAGCCGAGCGATCATCAAAAATAAGAACTGTTTAAAATACAAAAGGAACATAAAATCTTCACTCCGAATCTAAAAGAGATAGTAAACTTGGTGACGTAGACAACGATTTACACCATCAGATTTTTCTTTTGAAATTATAGATCGATAAATTCTGGGTAGATCTAATATTTAGTCATTAATTAAAGAATATTAATATAGAATCTTTGAACAGCATGTCAAAAATATAATTATTGCAAAGCAAAGGATTGGTTAGGATTTATTTGTATCGAACGAATGGACTATTCATGGCGAGCAACTATACGATATAAAATGGGAAATCAATTTAAATAAACTGTAAGCACACTCCCACAAATCCGGGATTCAGAAAACTGGTGTCACCAGGAAAGTGGCTACTGATACCTGTGAAATCCTTTTGCTAATAATCCTAGAATATTACAATAAAACCGGTTAGTTTTCATCCTTTGTTGCGCCTATACCTATTGCCAGGGGCGGCCCGACAGTTTTCATGCGTGTGAATTAATTTGGCCGTCCCGTATACAAGTAACTCCCTATCTATCAGCTTACAAGGAGAGACGCCCAATATCATATGATATTTTTTTAGAGACGCCCCTCGTGGAATGAGAGTGATGTCCATAGGTTTAGGTTAATTACAAATTATCGATAATTATTGCTAAAGATCCAGTATTTATACATTCAATAACTTCTAAAATAAATGTAATATTAAGTATATTGAAATAAACAGAAAAGGAGGACATTTGTTTAAGCACTTAAATACAAAAAAGAACAGATAAAAATATAGAAATATTTAAATAAATATTATAAATGTAAATCTTATAAATATTAATATTACCAAATTGGAATAAAGATATGTTTTAAAGACTGCCTTAAATTAATACAATCTTAGAATTGGAGGCGAGTCTAGTAATTTCTTCAAAATCTAAAGTATCTGCAATATAATTTTCTATAGATATAATTTCCAAAGCATATAATTGCTCCTGTGACATGGTGTAACTCAAATAAGTTTTTAATAATTTTAGTTTGAAAAAGGAATGCTCATCTGAAGATGCCGTCACTTGAATAATTGATAAAATTATCTATACTTTTTACAGATTTGGAAGTAAATGTATAAGATTATTTTCACATGCACAATAAAACTTCCTCTGGCGAATGATTCGGAATTCTTCGGGAGATGGCTTTAAACACGTCTAAGAGGTCGAGCTGCGATATCTCTTTCCGTGCCTTGATATATTTTTATGCAAATACAGTAGAACACCGATTGACCTACCTAAACGGGACCTAAGGATAGTCGGATAACGGAAATGTCGGCCAATACCGAATACTAATTAAAATACAGGTACAAATATCTATAGACTCAGTTTATTACTAATTTCAATGAAAAACAATACAACCATAAAATACAAAACAATATCACACACAAAAATAGCATTTATAATAATTTTGTGAATAAAACAGTTTATTTTTAAAAGTAGTGAGTGATTGGGATTAATTTTTTAGCTTCCTTTCTTTTTTGCGGCAAGATCACGCCAGCGTCTAGTACGTCTGTATATGTCGATAATTTTTCTCCACAAATGTTGAGATGCCTCACTCCATAACGTCTTTTCCAGGGATCTAGTCAGCCTGAACTAGCAGTAAAATAGGATTCGTCTTCATAAAATTCCTTGCAAAAAACCAGCGCTTTTTCTCGTAGAAGAGGTTCAGTTATTGGCATGCCTTTCTCTCTTTTTTGTGTGAGCCACAAAAATCAGGCTTCACTAAACTTTTCGTTTTTTTTTTGTTTGCGTAGAATTTCTGGCTAATCAACCTCTTGGATTATTATAGCCGTTACACCTTCCACACCAAACACACACACACACACAAGGGAGGAGGAGAACCCGGCGCCGGCATGAGCCTACTCTTTACGAAAAGCACCAAGGGGGCCAACTGCTTAACGTCCCTCCAAAGGACGGAGCGCTGACTTGCGCGGTCTCCTCAAATCATACAAGTAGGGGACGGTACGATCTCAGATTGAAAAATCCGATTTACGTTGTATTCAAACCTGGGGCCGCTGCGTGCAAAGCCAACGCACCAAGGGGGGCAACTGCTTAACTTCCCTTCCGAAGAACGGAGCGCTGACTTACGCGGTCTCCTCAAATCACACAAGTAGGGGACGGTACGATCCCAGGTTGAAAAATCCGATTTCTGTCGTATTCAAACCTGGGGCAACTGCTTAACGTCCCTTCCGAAGGACGGAGTGCTGACTTGCGCGGCCTCCTCAAATTACACAAGGTTGAAAAATCCGATCTCCACCGGATTCGAACCTGGAATCGCTGAGTGCAAGACCAACGCTCTAACCACTCCGCCACCGCCACCTCCGAACGTTTCGTACTAGCATTTTTTTATCATCCTGCTTTCTTTTAGACGTTCATTTGAAGCCCTAGCAGAGAATCACTTTTCGATTTCACTTCTTTTGCTCTTCCAATCACCAAGAGTAACATGCCCCACGCCATATTCTGCCGCCAATTTTTGCATAGTTTCGCCTTTATCTACCATTTGTAAGGCTTCAAGTGTTTGTTCCACGGAAACAACCACTTTCTTTCTATTTTCACTCGACATGTTAATGAAAAAAATTACTCTTTATTAAAGTACAGGAAAGCTGCCGTCACACTAACACGTAAGCACAACTTCACTTCCGAAAGCACATTAAGTACAGCACCTAAATTCACTAGTCATGGAGTTCAGGAAATGCGCATAACGTCGGTTATTTTTTATTTTTACCGGGAATAGACGCCACGCTTCCAATTATACAGGCACGCCTGAGCGGTCGAAAATATTCATCTGTGCACACGCCATTATTCCTGAATCATTCCTAGGAATCCTTATATTCGTCATGTCAGATAAAACGGAATGTCGGAAAATTGAAATTCGAGTAATTGAGGATCAACTGCACGCGTTTTAAGTGACCCTGAGTTCAAAAAAGTAGACCTCGCCATGTCGTCTGTGACCGTCTGTGCGTGCCTTTAGGGCCTATATGGTTAAACGAAACCGAATAATATCCAGTATTTATGCATACTATTATCCAGAATAAATCTTCTGAAAAGATGAATGAAATAGCGCTATAATAAAAGGTAATAAATTGTTGTCGATTCATTCAAAAATGCATCAATGGATTTTCAACAAATTCATTCAGCTTGGTCTCATACACAATGCCAAATAGGACATATTTCTTAAAAATTATTATATATCGTCCGGCGATATTATAAAATATGTATATAGTTTTGCACCGAGCTACCGCCCAGTTCACCCATCCTATGGCGTCACATAACAATCCTCGTCTTATAATTATATTACAGTTAATATATGTATTTGTACAGTAAAATTTTGTGACCAGTAATTATCGACATTATATCTAATACATAGAGTGTGTAATTTATTTTCTTATATATTGTATTGTAAAATGTATATGCCATCGTGAAGTAAAGAAATGAACCGTTGAATAAAAGCGAAAATAAAATGCATACGTCACTATAATATGTCCCTTATTTTAGCCGTGTAATCAATTATTATATATCAAAGTATTTCTTCTTAGTAGATATGTAATGAGGGTTCTGACACACATAAAATTTATTAACCAAACATTTTGCGAGCGTTCGGCGGGATCCGGAACTCTAATTATATATATATACTAATTATTATAGAAGTTTCTATCATTCTTATTCATCTAAATATTCCCTTTTCCAAGCCCTAATTTATTTCCAAAACTTTTATCAATATTTTGAGACTCGACCTAATGCTTTTAGTCTTTAAAAATTCATCAAAATGTTCAAATCTAATGCAATTTTTTCAATCATGAATAACTACACTATCGGATACGAGTTTCATATAAGTAAGAAACGAACTCTGCCTTGCTTTCTACAACCCAGTTTCAACTACTTATGTTTATACAAAAATCTATTTAAAAATAAAAATAATACTTTGATTTCTAATGTATCCTAGACTACTAAATTTTAATTTCTAAAATTTGATAAAAAATCTAAATATTTTCGTATTTTATTCCGGAAATTTAACAACAAAAATCTACTTCTCGCATACACTCCCGACTGCTACATGTTTATATCTAAATTTCGTTAAAAAATCTAATAAAGTTTCATAATTTATTTCGGAAATTTGAAAACAAAAATCGCCTACTCGTATATACCCTTGATTGCTGAATTTTGATACAAAATTTAATAAGTATTCCTATTTAAATTTGGAAATTTAACAACAAAAATCTTCTACTCGTATATATTTCCGACCTCTAAATTTTTATTTCTAAAATTTTACAAAAATATGACAAACTTTCCTATTTAAAGTCGGAAATTTAACAACAAAATCAACTTCTCGTATGTACTTCCGACTACTAAATTTTTATTTCTAATATTTTACAAATACATGATAAATTTTCGTATTAATGTCGGAAATGTAACAACAAATAACAACTACTCGTATATACCCCCGAGTACTGAATTTTATTTTCTAAAATTTGATAAAAAATCTAATAACTACTCCTATTTTAATTCGGATATTTTAATACAAAAGTCACATGCTTGTAAATACATCAAATTACTAAATTTTTATTTCTAAAATTTTACAAAATATATTACAAATTTTCGTATTTAAAGTCGGAAATTTATCAACAAAAATCACCTTCTCGTAAATACCGTCGTGTACTAAATTTTTATTTCTAAATTTCAATTAAAAAATCTAATAAATTTTATTATTTAAATCGTAAATTTAACAACAAAATTCGACATTAGATTTTTGTTTTTCATGAATTTTTAAAGAATAATAAAATTAGGTCGAGAATCAGAATATTGATAAAATATTTGGAAATAAAATATGTTCGAAACAGAATATTCAAAGGAATAAAAATGTTAGAAATTATTATAATATTAAGTATATATATAATGAGAGTTCTGTTTCTCTTGTGATTTTTTGTTAATAAATTTCATGTGAGCTAGAACACTTATTATATATCTACTCTTATTTGCTTCCTGAAATGTTGGTCATCTTGCCCTAAACGCGTATCTTCTTCACCTAATGAGATATCCGACAGTATGTAAGTACTTATATACATGAAGCTTCATAATTGATGTATAAGAACGGGAAGTCACAACGCCTCGGTCCCAAGCGTCCCGGACTTGCGCCTCCATAACAATAGAGTCAGACACCGATTTAGCGCCCCCATTCATCTTATGATTACATAGAGCAGGGGTCCCCAAACTACGGTCCGCGGACCTCATCCGGCCCGCGTAGTGATTTGATCCGGCCCGCCTTATCAGCAAGAGTATTCATTAGATATCATTATTGATATCTAATGACATTTTCCGAGTGCTTTGGTGAGATCTACTTTTAATATAAGCGAATTACAGAATCGAAAAAATTCTCAAAACTTACTCGTTGAAATTTTCACTCCGCCCGATCAGTGATTTGAAATGTCGTATGTGGCCCGCAGAGTGGATTATGAAGCCTCACGAGTCCCTTTCAGTAAAACGCTTGGTGACCCCTGACATAGAGAAAACATATACATCGATTTAACTCTAATCCTTGCTTAAGCGCCAATTTCAGTGATGGACCAACGGCGGTGCTAAATTGGGGTCTGACTGTATATTGAAAAAGGTATGTTGGTTTTAATGAACTCATAATTACATCACTGTTAGAGCCAGAGCTCTTGCGTGGAAATTTAGCATCCGAAGCTGAATGGCAAAATGCCGTCCCGGAACACGACACATAGGTAAAGATCGGCGGCGACACTGCTATAACGTCGCTCTTGGAAAAGTGCCCCTTAAGGCGGACGCCTCTCAAACACACCTCACGCGACAGCCCTGATCCCAGCAATGAATTACATTTAAATTAATGACAAAACACGCACACAAATTAATGGAAGAAATTCATTATTAATTCGATTTCGAAAAATGATAGCGTAAATTAAAAAAAAACCCTTCCACCTAAATAATTAAACTTGCAATGATCAGTGAAGTTTTATAACATTCAATGAACATTTCAATGTCTTGTTAATTTTATTATTATTAAATATAGTAAAAATTAATATAGCCCTCATTATTATATTTAAGCAATCAAAAACTTCCCCAAGATAATTTAACCGTGGTTTCGCTATCCTTTTTCGAACATCTTAAATTCTAAATAATGAATACATTTTTAATTATCAGGACAAATTAACTCAAAGGATTTACTCAAAAAGAGATGTCTATTAAGACCTCGACTGACATGCGTAATCCTCTGCGTAGGAAGCCAGACCGACTTCACGCAAGAGAGGTTGGCTGTATGTGATGAGACTCATAGGAAAGCTATGACTACTAGAAATCTCCCTACCTGCTTAACCCAATTCCCTTCCATCCCTCCCACGCACAGCCAACTCAAAACTCCTCTCCACCAAACAACCCTCTAAAAGACAGCGAATAACTGTTATTTCAATCAGGATAACAGCAGATGTACTACGCTTGGATGAAATATGTTTTTTAAATCGTTAAAAAGAATAATAGCAGAAGAATGAAATAAAAATAAATACATCAACTGTTCAAAGGAGTATAAATGCTATATTAATAGCAAATTCGATAAATTCACAATAAAGGTCGCTCTTCCAGTAAAGAGGAAAACTTTAAATACCGAGAAAATATTCAGACGTATACTGAACTATCAAAGGCGTTTCAAGCGGATGCAACTGATGAGTAATAAGGATGCTTTAGTGGGCGGTCATAAGGCACAAGTCATATTTTTCAGCTTTGGGTTGCTTTGCATCAAGTTGAGAAAATTCACCTCCTTCGACTGATATAAAGGCCATAAATTAATTTCATTCACTTCTTAAGACGTGGAAGCGGTATAGAGCTCTAAGGATCTTTTTGTTCCAATTTACAGGTTTAATTACAAACTTTTGAAATCTCTGCTGATTTTTTTTGACTTGCGGCCATATTACCGTCTATTAAATAAATGTTACAAAAAGTACTATTAATGCAGAGTGTACATAAAATAACGTTTAAAAAATTGTAAACTAATAAACATACCTTTATTCTGATTGCTATCACAAATTTAAAAAAGGTGGAAGTTTTTGCATGTTGGCAACAGATGGCGCTGTTGTTCACTTGTTTTAAAATGGTAACTGTACAGGAGAAGACTCATTGTGTGGAGTGGTTTATAGAAATAAAACCAACACCTAGGTGCAAGTAAACTTCAGGAGAGTGTAGAGTAGACGAAATGCGCCTTCAAGACATGACATTAAACATTGGCATGATCGGTTCATGGAAACAGGCAGTGTTGTGAAGACACCGTGTATCTGAAGTTCAAGTTGAGGCAATAAGGGAAGATTTACAGCGAAGTCCCAAAAATACAATTCGCCGTGCATCACGGTAACTGCAGATTCCACACTCAACCATTTACAGAGTGCTTCACAAGCAGCTTAAACTGTATGCATACAGGTGCAAATTGTGCAGACATTGCAAGAGAGTGAAAAACCGAATAGAATTGATTTTGCTGTGGATATGTTGAACAGAATAGACGAAGATAAGAGAGAGTTATGTATTCAGATGAAGAGACATTTCATTTATCAGGGCGGGTAAACCGTCATAACGTCAGGATATGGGGCTCTGAACAGCCACTTGTCGTGAGAGAACACGAGAGAGACAGCCCAAAGGTCGACGTGTAGTGCGGCTTCATGAATGACCGCACAATCGGACCTTTCTGTTTTGTGTACATGGATATGTTGGAACAATTTGTGCTCTCAGCTTCGAGAACAGCAACCGAACATCGTGTTCCAATAAGACGGGTCCCCCCCACATTGGTCTCTTCTTGTGAGAAAGATTCTCGATAAGAATTTTGCTGGACGTTGCATTCGTCGAGATGGGCCAATTGCTTGGCTACCACGGTCCCCATATTTAACCCCACTGGACTTTTTTATGTGGGGCTATGTGAAAGACATCGCGCACACGTATCTTGTTTCGGATCATTAGAATCTGCGTCATAGAATCACAAATGCTATTTCGACGATCACACCAGATACTTATACTTCAACGCACATTGATTGAAATTGATTATCGATTGGACATTGGCCGTGTAACAAAATGTGCACATGTGGAAATTGTGTAAGCAAACTCCTACCTTTTTAAAAGCTGTTACAGCAATCAGAATCAAGATATATTCATTAGTTTACAAGTTATAATCTAAAGAGAAACCTACGCAAAAAATATTTACGTTATTCTTAAAATATCTAAAACAGACGCTGAATAAAAGAAACATCAAGCTCACATTATGCCTGGAAAAAAAACATTTTTAGAATCAACAACAGGTAAATCGCCACTGAGGATGGCTGAAGGGCTGCCGAAATGCACACCTTCTTTTGTAAGCCTACTAATTGCTATTGGAGTTATTTAAATTAACTATCGAAATATAACACGTTTTAAAAGTCTCGAAGCCTAAATAGAACACTTTTTCATGCATAAAAATCCAAGATTTCGTTTCGGTCTCCCAACCGTATCAAATCTTATCCCCTCTCTATTTCCTCCCTACCATTCACTGATTCCCTCTCCTTCCTCCGACATTAACCCCACGTACGGTCATGACCGCGCTCACCTGTTATATGCAAATACAGTGTCCCAAGCGCAGGTGCGCCGCCGAAATTATTATGATCAAGAGGAGGGAGAGGTAGGAAAAATACGAAGGTGAAGGATTGTAAGTGAGAAATAACGGAAAGCTGAAGGGGGAGAGAGGGAAGAATTGGTGTGGAAAAGAAGGGAGAGAGGATGAAGTGGGAGAGAAGAGGACGAAAGGGTGAAAAGGAGGAAGAGAGGATGGAGAGGGGGAGAGAGAGAGGAGGTAGAGGCCAAGAGAGGAAGAGATAATGAAGAGTGGAAGATAAAGAGAGAGTAGGAAAGAGAAAGAATGAAAAGCAAGAGAAAAGAAGAAAGAATGAAGAGAAAGAGATAGGAAAGAGAGAGAGAAGGTAGATGAGAGGAGAGATAATAGGAAGAAAAGAAAGAAAGAAATAGAAGAGTGACGGGTGGGCGTGAGTGATAGATAGAGGAGAGAGTGAGAAAGGAGTGGGAAAGAAGGAGAAAAAGGAGAGAAGAAGGATACAGAGGGAGGAGCGAGAGAGAGGGGGGGGAGAGGAGAGATAGAAGAGGGAAATGGGAGATGGGAGAGGGAGAGAGGAGAGGTAGATGGAGGAAAAGTGAGGAGGGAGAGAGAGAATGCAAGAGAGAGAAGGCAAGAGAGAATGGCTAGTGAGAGAGGAGGAAGAGAGAAGAGGAATACAGAGTAGGGAGATAGAGGAGGTAGAGAGGGATGAGGGAAAGGGAGAAATAGAAGGGGGCTAGAGAGGAGGGAGAGATAGGATGGAGTGTGTGGATGTATAGATAGAGAAGAAAGAGGATGGGGAGAGAGAAGGGAGAGAGAGAGAGGAGGAAGAGAGTGGAGGGAGAGAAAGTAGGGATAGAGGAGGGAGAGAGAAGAGGAACACAGAGTAGGGAGAGAGATGAGGTAGAGAGAGAAATAGAAGGGGGCAAGAAAGGAGGGAGAAATAGAAGAAAGTGAGAGCAGAGGGAGAGGGGGAGGAAGATAGAGGAGGTATATGGAGGGGAAAAGTGAGGAAGGAGGGAGAGACGATAGGAAGGGGAGGGATAGTGAGAGAGAGGAAGGTACAAGGCGTTGAGTATGAGTAGAGGAAGTGATCCTAATGAATGTTACGAACCTAGGCTGACATTGAATAAATCCTCCGTAGCAATGGGGTATTGGATATGGGTGGGTGGGCAGGGAAAGTGGCGAAGCGGAAGTAATGCCTCTTATCGCAATTATTCAAATGTTTTCGGTAGGGACAGATCAAGGAGGGGCAGGGGAGGCAAGGAGGAGGGGGAGAAGAGAGGGGGAGACGGCAGAGAGAGAATGGTGGGTGCCGTGAGCGTGAGAAATGTACGGACGTCATCCAGTTGCTCCTTTGACCTGCGACGGAAATTTCCTTGGACAAGGATCGGAGAGGGAGGAGAAAGGGGCGGCTGAAAGGAGAATCGCACGCCCCCTCATTCCCACGGATGTATCTCGGGGGCTCAGGGCCACGCACCCCACCCCCTATCCTCATCGCGCACAAACGCACCAGATTGATTAGGAGGGCGAATTCACGTTTGTCCGTGGAACGTGAGCGTATAACCCTTAGACCTTCGCCTTTTTAGGATTCCTCGTGTTCCTCCATTGTTAGTGCACGATCATGTTGCCACCGTTGGACGGATAGAAGGAAAGAAAAGGGAAGGAGAGAGGTGGGGAGAAAGAGGGAGGGAATAGAAAGGGGAGGCGACGAAAAGTGCGTGAAAGAGAGGTGAGAAAGGAAAAAAAGAAACAATGAAGAGAGATTTGGAGAGAAACGAAAACAATTAGGCGCGGTGTGGCGGTGGCGGAGTGGCCAGAGAATTGGTCTTCCACGGTCCCAGGTTCGAATCCGGTAGTCGGATTTTTTAACGTGGAATCGCCCTGTGCCCTGCTTGGTTGGTTTGAGGAGACCGCACAAGTCAGCGCTACGTCTTTGAAAGGGACTATTAAACTGTCGCCTCCTTGGTTATCTTCCTAAAGAGTAGGCTAATGCTGTAACCGAGTTTCCCTCCTTCCTCCTCTGCGTGACTGGTGTGAAGGATGCTATGACTATAATAATCTACGAAGCGATTGGCCAGAAATACAAACAACCAAACAAACAAATCAGCGCGTTTCGTGCGGTGGAGTATTCGAAAATAAACAAGATAATTTGCAGCAAAGTACGTCATAAAACAGGAAAACGCCACGACCCGATTATATCTCTCTATTTATTGCTTTCTCCCCATCCCTCCTCCCTAAGTTGGTGTTAAACCTATTTAAGCAATTTTAGTATGATAACTACATACTGCAAAACGATATTTCATAAATGATGTCAGGGAAATATTTAACCTCTCAAGGGCCAATTTAAATACTTCGGATACACGGTCTTGACCATATTATTTTACATAATGATGCATTCTGCGCGTTACTTCATGTTACCCGGCAGTAACCTGGAAGCTAATCAATATATCTTAATCAATTTTTTAAGAAATATTTATTATAGTCACTAATAAAATCTCCAGGTGCAACATGACATGCATTATCCATCCCTCTCGATCCAAAATCGTTATTCATAGCATAACTTGTCACCTGGTCTCTCAATTACATAGGGCATTGCCGTTTCCTCTATCGTAAATCACTGTTACACAATTCACAACAAATATGCAAATAACACAAACTTTTGGGATCGCTAAAAAAAATCGCCGTACCAAACTTATGCTTCGATTTCGACCTTTCTCAAAGCTGCAACATACCTTCTGCTACAAAGTAAAAAATCGGGATTATCATCTGTGCGAAAGGTTTATCTATATATATTGTACGTATGCAAGAAGTAAACAGAACAGTAACATTGCATTAATAGGTCCTATGTAATAAGTTATTTGGAAAAGAAACCATAGATCTGGTAATACAAGACAACTATTGCATAAGAACTTTGTGTGGTAATTGGAAATGACGGTAAATTGACTGATCATCAGCGTTGGGAACCAAAATAAAAATACAAAAAATCTGCATTAAAAAATAATTTCAACAATTTTTTGAGAAATAGAATTGAATAAATAAAATAAAAATAAATAACAGTAATAAATAAAAATTACTGCTAACCTGATAAGGTGCCCTAAGCCACTTCGAATAAAGTTGAATTGTTTTGAACACACGATCCCTTGAAAGGTGTTAACACTATACCAGCAGAGACAAAACAGTTGCAGTGATTCCATTCAAACCCCGTTTAATACGTACTGGTGACTCGAGAGAGAGATCATGTTTCGTATTCAGATAAAACAAAACAATCTAATCTTTTAGTAGTGTAGCTTTCTGTGCGGGACTCTTATTGTGCCCAAAACCATAGTGACAAACTGTGAAAAATTTGAGCTCTCAGAGAAAAACGATCCCTTCAAGGAAGTAGGGCATAATAGACGCTTAGTATGTCACATAACTTTGTAGTAGAATGATAACGCCGCGTTTTTTCAAGATCGACCGATATTAAAGTGAACATATTGGAAACTCAAAAATGTACCTAGATTATTATAATAATTATAGTTCAGTAGTCGAAAATGGGTCGCCTGTCAGAGAGTTATGTCAAAGTTCCTGTATGCATAGTGTTTAAATGTTCGTGTTAATATATCTTGATGATTCTGAATAAATAGGCTAGCTTTGTTTTATGATACAAATTTCATTTCCACATTTACTACTAACGAGGGAAGCCCCCAAGCTGTGACACTCGCATCGGGTTGAGACTTTGCAGAATGAAAGTATATGTAAAATAACGGACTCCTTTTTCTACCTAGGTGCCAACTCGACGTCGTTTACGAGAAAATGCCCTTTGCAAATCGCGATTCGAGAGTGAACGTAATAAGAACGTTAAAAGTCCTTTCCTATTTATATAGGAGTTCTGGTCTACGGGAAACGAGCTGGATTTCCGATGTTTTTGCAGTGGTTCGAATCCCGAAGGGACCAAATTTTTTTTCTGATTTTTTTAAAAGTTTTTTTCGAAATTTCCAGCACATCGTCGATAAAACTTGCACAACATTTTAAAAAATTATTCCATTTATTATAACTACTACTTTCTTCATCGTAATTCTTCATTGTAATTCTTCACCTTAATTCTTCACGAACATAATTTTATGGATCACTACCCATTCGCTTTACCATCATGATCAATACATGACGAGAATTGAAAGGAAGAATGCAGAACAATGCACCGATATAACCCAACAATATTGTGACAATGCCAATTATAATTATAATGGCAATAATTGACAACCAGCAACCGATTTATCATAATGAACAAAACATGACGAGATTTGAAATGAGGAATAAAGAACAATGGATCGAAATAACACAACAGTATTGTGACATAATTTCAATTATAATTATAATGACAATAATTGACACCTGCAAATGATAACGAATCCCTTTAACAACAACAACGTAAATATAATAACAAGATTATAAGATGACTAGACGCAGTTTTTCGTGGCCTTATTAGAAGACGTCCTTGTCTCTCTACCACAGTCAACGTCAGAATATTGTCGAGTGATTCATTGTTAGAGGGCACATTTTGGAGAGGCAATTGGAATTGTTTGTCAATGTTCGTGCTTTGCGAATGATCTTCAGTTTTTGGACAGTAAAAACTGCATTGCGATGAAAAAATAGTAGTTATAATGCATGGAATAAATTTTTTAAAAATGTTGCGCAAATTTAATCCACGATATGCTGGAAATTGCGAAAAAAACTATTAAAAATTAGAAAAATATTTTGGTGCCTTCGGGAATCGAACCCCGGTAATAGATCTAAAAATCAAGCTCCTTTCCCCTAGACCAACGCTACTATATAAATAAGATGAAACTTTTAACATTCTTATTTCGTAGCATGAAATGATTTACTGAAGATTTTTGCTGTTAATACATTTGCAGATGCTGAATATATAGCATGGGTTTGCTAATAATAAAAATTTATTTTGATATAAATTCTTTAAACAAATAACCAAGGGTCCCGAAATTGTCATTGCGGGTAAGTCATACTAATGACGGCAAGGCGTAACATTAAAAGATTTACTGTAATATTTTGCTTTAGGATTAGTAAATTAGCTCTACCGAATGATCACAGTAGTCCATCCAAAATAATCCATATGTAGTACAAATAGTCGAAAAGTATTGCTTAATATTTTGGAGTAATTCTTTTAACGACCTGTTCACATTTACATAACATAAAACCAAACGCAATTAGTTTTAAATAAATAAAAAAAGAAAATGCTCATTTGAGTTTAGCGAATATGAAAATGTTGCTATGAATTAGCAAGTTTGGCTAAATAAAGAAAAAAACAATAGATTTTAAAGTTACAGAAGGTATTTAAAAATAACTGTAGGCTTGGTATTTACGTTTTCCTGTTTACACATTTGCAGATGCTGAATATATAGCATGGGTTTGTTAACAATAAAAATTTATTTGATATAAATTCTTTAAACAAATAACCAAGGGTCCTGAAATTGTCATTGCTGGTAAGTCATTCTAATGACGGCAAGGCGTAACATTAAAAGATTTACTGTAATATTTTGCTTTAGGATTAGTAATTTAGCTCTACCGAATGATCACAGTAGTCCATCCAAAATAATCCATATGAAGTAGAAATAGTCGAAAAGTGTTGCTTAATATTTAGGAATAAATCTTTAAACGACCTGTTCACATTTACATCACATAAAACCAAACGCAATTAGTTATAAATAAATAAAAGTAGAAAATGCTTATTTGTGCTTAGCGAATATGAAATTGTTGCAATGAATAAGCAGGTTTGTCTAAATAAAGAATAAAACAATAGATTTTAAAGTTAAAGAAGGTATTTAAAAATAGCTGTAGGCTTGGTGTTTACGTTCTCCTTTTAACACATTTGACGATGCTGAATATATAGCATGGTATTGTTAACAATAAAAATTTATTTGATATAAATTCTTTAAACAAATAACCAAGGGTCCTGAAATTGTCATTGCGGGTAAGTCCTTCTAATGACGGCAAGGCGTAACATTAAAAGATTTACTGTAATATTTTGTTTTAGGATTAGTGCTTTAGCTCTACCGAATGATCACAGTAATCCATCCAAAATAATCCATATGTAGTAGAAATAGTCGAAAAGTGTTGCTTAATATTTAGGAGTAAATCTTTAAACGACCTGTTCACATTTAATTCACATAAAACCAAACGCAATTAGTTTTAAATAAATAAAAATAGAAAATGCTCAATTGAGCTTAGCGAATATGAAAATGTTGCAATGAATAAGCAGGTTTGGCGTAATAAGGAAAAAAACAATAGATTTTAAAGTTACAGAAGGTATTTAAAAATAGCCGTAGGCTTGGTGTTTACGTTCTCCTTTTAACACATTTGACGATGCTGAATATATAGCATGGGTTTGCTAACAATAAAAATTCATTTTGATATAAATTCTTTAAACAAATAACCAAGGGTCGCGAAATTGTCATTGCGGGTAAGTCCTTCTAATGACGGCAAGGCGTAACATTAAAAGATTTACTGTAATATTTTGTTTTAGGATTAGTACTTTTGCTCTACCGAATGATCACAGTAGTCCATCCAAAATAATCCATAAGAAGTAGAAATAGTCGAAAAGTGTTGCTTAATATTTAGGAATAAATCTTTTGACGACCTGTTCACATTTACCTCACATAAAACCAAACGCAATTAGTTTTAAATAAATAAAAATAGAAAATGCTCATTTGAGCTTAGCGAATATGAAATTGTTGCAATGAATAAGCAGGTTTGTCTAAATAAAGAAAAAAACAATAGATTTTAAAGTTAAAGAAGGTATTTAAAAATTACTGTAGGCTTGGTATTTACGTTTCCCTGTTAACACATTTGCAGATGCTGAATATATAGTATGGGTTTGTTAACAATAAAAATTTATTTGATATAAATTTTTTAACAAATAACCAAGGGTCCTGAAATTGTCATTGCGGGTAAGTCCTTCTAATGACGGCAAGGCGTAACATTAAAAGATTTACTGTAATATTTTGTTTTAGGATTAGTACTTTAGCTCTACCGAATGATCACAGTAGTCCATCCAAAATAATCCATGTGTAGTAGAAATAGTCGAAAAGTGTTGCTTAATATTTAGGAGTAAATCTTTAAACGACCTGTTCACATTTAATTCACATAAAACCAAACGCAATTAGTTTTAAATAAATAAAAATAGAAAATGCTCATTTGAGCTTAGCGAATATGAAAATGTTGCAATGAATAAGCAGGTTTGGCTAAATAAAGAAAAAAACAATAGATTTTAAAGTAACAGAAGGTATTTAAAAATAGCTGTAGGCTTGGTGTTTACGTTCTCCTTTTAACACATTTGACGATGCTGAATATATAGCATGGGTTTGCTAACAATAAAAATTCATTTTGATATAAATTCTTTAAACAAATAACCAAGGGTCCTGAAATTGTCATTGCGGGTAAGTCATACTAATGACGGCAAGGCGTAACATTAAAAGATTTACTGTAATATTTTGTTTTAGGATTAGTACTTTAGCTCTACCGAATGATCACAGTAGTCCATCCAAAATAATCCATGTGTAGTAGAAATAGTCGAAAAGTGTTGCTTAATATTTAGGAGTAAATCTTTAAACGACCTGTTCACATTTAATTCACATAAAACCAAACGCAATTAGTTTTAAATAAATAAAAATAGAAAATGCTTATTTGAGGTTAGCGAATATGAAATTGTTGCAATGAATAAGCAGGTTTCGCATAATAAAGAATAATACAATAGATTTTAAAGTAACAGAAGGTATTTAAAAATAGCTGTAGGCTTTGTGTTTACGTTCTCCTTTTAACACATTTGACGATACTGAATATATAGCATGGGTTTGTTAACAATAAAAATTCATTTTGATATAAATTCTTTAAACAAATAACAAAGGGTCGCGAAATTGTCATTGCGGGTAAGTCTTTCTAATGACGGCAAGGCGTAACATTAAAAGATTTACTGTAATATTTTGTTTTAGGATTAGTACTTTAGCTCTACCGAATGATCACAGTAGTCCATCCAAAATAATCCATGTGTAGTAGAAATAGTCGAAAAGTGTTGCTTAATATTTAGGAGTAAATCTTTAAACGACCTGTTCACATTTAATTCACATAAAACCAAACGCAATTAGTTTTAAATAAATAAAAATAGAAAATGCTTATTTGAGCTTAGCGAATATGAAATTGTTGCAACGAATAAGCAGGTTTGGCTAAATAAAGAAAAATACAATAGATTTTAAAGTAACAGAAGGTATTTAAAAATAGCTGTAGGCTTGGTGTTTACGTTCTCCTTTTAACACATTTGACGATACTGAATATATAGCATGGGTTTACTAACAAAAAAATTCATTTTGATATAAATTCTTTAAACAAATAACCAAGGGTCGCGAAATTGTCATTGCGGGTAAGTCATTCTAATGACGGCAAGGCGTAACATTAAAAGATTTACTGTAATATTTTGTTTTAGGATTAGTACTTTTGCTCTACCGAATGATCACAGTAGTCCATCCAAAATAATCCATATGAAGTAGAAATAGTCGAAAAGTGTTGCTTAATATTTAGGAATAAATCTTTTAACGACCTGTTCACATTTACCTCACATAAAACCAAACGCAATTAGTTTTAAATAAATAAAAATAGAAAATGCTCATTTGAGCTTAGCGAATATGAAAATGTTGCAATGAATAAGCAGGTTTGGCTAAATAAAGAAAAAAACAATAGATTTTAAAGTAACAGAAGGTATTTAAAAATAGCTGTAGGCTTGGTGTTTACGTTCTCCTTTTAACACATTTGACGATGCTGAATATATAGCATGGGTTTGCTAACAATAAAAATTCATTTTGATATAAATTCTTTAAACAAATAACCAAGGGTCCTGAAATTGTCATTGCGGGTAAGTCATACTAATGACGGCAAGGCGTAACATTAAAAGATTTACTGTAATATTTTGTTTTAGGATTAGTACTTTAGCTCTACCGAATGATCACAGTAGTCCATCCAAAATAATCCATGTGTAGTAGAAATAGTCGAAAAGTGTTGCTTAATATTTAGGAGTAAATCTTTAAACGACCTGTTCACATTTAATTCACATAAAACCAAACGCAATTAGTTTTAAATAAATAAAAATAGAAAATGCTTATTTGAGCTTAGCGAATATGAAATTGTTGCAATGAATAAGCAGGTTTCGCATAATAAAGAATAATACAATAGATTTTAAAGTAACAGAAGGTATTTAAAAATAGCTGTAGGCTTTGTGTTTACGTTCTCCTTTTAACACATTTGACGATACTGAATATATAGCATGGGTTTGTTAACAATAAAAATTCATTTTGATATAAATTCTTTAAACAAATAACAAAGGGTCGCGAAATTGTCATTGCGGGTAAGTCTTTCTAATGACGGCAAGGCGTAACATTAAAAGATTTACTGTAATATTTTGTTTTAGGATTAGTACTTTAGCTCTACCGAATGATCACAGTAGTCCATCCAAAATAATCCATGTGTAGTAGAAATAGTCGAAAAGTGTTGCTTAATATTTAGGAGTAAATCTTTAAACGACCTGTTCACATTTAATTCACATAAAACCAAACGCAATTAGTTTTAAATAAATAAAAATAGAAAATGCTTATTTGAGCTTAGCGAATATGAAATTGTTGCAACGAATAAGCAGGTTTGGCTAAATAAAGAAAAATACAATAGATTTTAAAGTAACAGAAGGTATTTAAAAATAGCTGTAGGCTTGGTGTTTACGTTCTCCTTTTAACACATTTGACGATACTGAATATATAGCATGGGTTTACTAACAAAAAAATTCATTTTGATATAAATTCTTTAAACAAATAACCAAGGGTCGCGAAATTGTCATTGCGGGTAAGTCATTCTAATGACGGCAAGGCGTAACATTAAAAGATTTACTGTAATATTTTGTTTTAGGATTAGTACTTTTGCTCTACCGAATGATCACAGTAGTCCATCCAAAATAATCCATATGAAGTAGAAATAGTCGAAAAGTGTTGCTTAATATTTAGGAATAAATCTTTTAACGACCTGTTCACATTTACCTCACATAAAACCAAACGCAATTAGTTTTAAATAAATAAAAATAGAAAATGCTCATTTGAGCTTAGCGAATATGAAAATGTTGCAATGAATAAGCAGGTTTGGCTAAATAAAGAAAAAAACAATAGATTTTAAAGTAACAGAAGGTATTTAAAAATAGCTGTAGGCTTGGTGTTTACGTTCTCCTTTTAACACATTTGACGATGCTGAATATATAGCATGGGTTTGCTAACAATAAAAATTCATTTTGATATAAATTCTTTAAACAAATAACCAAGGGTCCTGAAATTGTCATTGCGGGTAAGTCATACTAATGACGGCAAGGCGTAACATTAAAAGATTTACTGTAATATTTTGTTTTAGGATTAGTACTTTAGCTCTACCGAATGATCACAGTAGTCCATCCAAAATAATCCATGTGTAGTAGAAATAGTCGAAAAGTGTTGCTTAATATTTAGGAGTAAATCTTTAAACGACCTGTTCACATTTAATTCACATAAAACCAAACGCAATTAGTTTTAAATAAATAAAAATAGAAAATGCTTATTTGAGCTTAGCGAATATGAAATTGTTGCAACGAATAAGCAGGTTTGGCTAAATAAAGAAAAATACAATAGATTTTAAAGTAACAGAAGGTATTTAAAAATAGCTGTAGGCTTGGTGTTTACGTTCTCCTTTTAACACATTTGACGATACTGAATATATAGCATGGGTTTACTAACAAAAAAATTCATTTTGATATAAATTCTTTAAACAAATAACCAAGGGTCGCGAAATTGTCATTGCGGGTAAGTCTTTCTAATGACGGCAAGGCGTAACATTAAAAGATTTACTGTAATATTTTGCTTTAGGATTATTAAATTAGCTATACCGAATGATCACAGTAGTCCATCCAAAATAATCCATATGTAGTAGAAATAGTCGAAAAGTGTTCTTAATGTTTAGGAGTAATTCTTTTAACGACCTGTTCACATTTACATCACATAAAACCAAACGCAATTAGTTTTAAATAAATAAAAATAGAAAATGCTTATTTGAGCTTAGCGAATATGAAATTGTTGCAATGAATAAGCAGGTTTGTCTAAATAAAGAAAAAACAATAGATTTTAAAGTTAAAGAAGGTATTTAAAAATTACTGTAGGCTTGGTATTTACGTTTCCCTGTTAACACATTTGACGATTCTGAATATATAGCATGGGTTTGCTAAAAATAAAAATTCATTTTGATATAAATTCTTTAAACAAATAACCAAGGGTCGCGAAATTGTCATTGCGGGTAAGTCCTTCTAATGACGGCAAGGCGTAACATTAAAAGATTTACTGTAATATTTTGTTTTAGGATTAGTACTTTAGCTCTACCGAATGATCACAGTAGTCCATCCAAAATAATCCATGTGTAGTAGAAATAGTCGAAAAGTGTTGCTTAATATTTAGGAGTAAATCTTTAAACGACCTGTTCACATTTAATTCACATAAAACCAAACGCAATTAGTTTTAAATAAATAAAAATAGAAAATGCTCAATTGAGCTTAGCGAATATGAAAATGTTGCAATGAATAAGCAGGTTTTGCGTAATAAGGAAAAAAACAATAGATTTTAAAGTTACAGAAGGTATTTAAAAATAGCCGTAGGCTTGGTGTTTACGTTCTCCTTTTAACACATTTGACGATGCTGAATATATAGCATGGGTTTGCTAACAATAAAAATTCATTTTGATATAAATTCTTTAAACAAATAACCCAGGGTCGCGAAATTGTCATTGCGGGTAAGTCATTCTAATGACGGCAAGGCGTAACATTAAAAGATTTACTGTAATATTTTGTTTTAGGATTAGTACTTTTGCTCTACCGAATGATCACAGTAGTCCATCCAAAATAATCCATATGAAGTAGAAATAGTCGAAAAGTGTTGCTTAATATTTAGGAATAAATCTTTTAACGACCTGTTCACATTTACCTCACATAAAACCAAACGCAATTAGTTTTAAATAAATAAAAATAGAAAATGCTCATTTGAGCTTAGCGAATATGAAATTGTTGCAATGAATAAGCAGGTTAGTCTAAATAAAGAAAAAAACAATAGATTTTAAAGTAACAGAAGGTATTTAAAAATTACTGTAGGCTTGGTATTTACGTATCCCTGTTAACACATTTGACGATGCTGAATATATAGCATGGGTTTGCTAACAATAAAAATTCATTTTGATATAAATTCTTTAAACAAATAACCAAGGGTCGCGAAATTGTCATTGCGGGTAAGTCATTCTAATGACGGCAAGGCGTAACATTAAAAGATTTACTGTAATATTTTGTTTTAGGATTAGTACTTTAGCTCTACCGAATGATCACAGTAGTCCATCCAAAATAATCCATATGTAGTAGAAATAGTCGAAAAGTGTTGCTTAATATTTAGGAGTAACTCTTTTAACGACCTGTTCACATTTACCTCACATAAAACCAAACGCAATTAGTTTTAAAAAAGTAAAAATAGAAAATGCTCATTTGAGCTTATCGAATATGAAAATGTTGCTATGAATTAGCAAGTTTGGCTAATTAAAGAAAAAAACAATAGATTTTAAAGTTACAGAAGGTATTTAAAAATTACTGTAGGCTTGGTATTTACGTTTCCCTGTAACACATTTGCAGATGCTGAATATATAGCATGGGTTTGTTAACAATAAAAATTTATTTGATATAAATTCTTTAAACAAATAACCCAGGGTCCTGAAATTGTCATTGCGGGTAAGTCATACTCATGACGGCAAGGCGTAACATTAAAAGATTTACTGTAATATTTTGTTTTAGGATTAGTACTTTAGCTCTACCGAATGATCACAGTAGTCCATCCAAAATAATCCATATGAAGTAGAAATAGTCGAAAAGTGTTGCTTAATATTTAGGAATAAATCTTTAAACGACCTGTTCACATTTACATCACATAAAACCAAACGCAATTAGTTTTAAATAAATAAATATAGAAAATGCTTATTTGAGCTTAGCGAATATGAAATTGTTGCTATGAATTAGCAGGTTTGGCTAAATAAAGAAAAAAACAATAGATTTTAAATTTACAGAAGGTATTTAAAAATTACTCAAGGCTTGGTATTTACGTTTTCCTGTTAACACATTTGCAGATGCTGAATATATAGCATGGGTTTTCTAACAATAAAAATTTATTTTGATATAAATTCTTTAAACAAATAACCATGGGTCCCGATAATAGTCATTGCGGGTAAGTCATTCTAATGACGGCAAGGCGTAACATTAAAAGATTTACTGTAATATTTTGCTTTAGGATTAGTAATTTATCTCTACCGAATGATCACAGTAGTCCATCCAAAATAATCCATATGAAGTAGAAATAGTCGAAAAGTGTTGCTTAATATTTAGGAGTAATTCTGTTAACAACCTGTTCACATTTACATCACATAAAAGCAAACGCAATTAGTTTTAAATAAATAAAAATAGAAAATGCTCATTTGAGCTTAGCGAATATGAAATTGTTTCTATGAATTAGCAGGTTTGGCTAAATATATAAATATATAGCGTGGCTTTGTTTTTAATTAAAGTTTATTTTTATATTTCGAACTAACTTAGAGTATGTTAAATACTTGTTTGGAAGTTTTGCTCAATAAAAAAATAATACTCCATGGATATTAGAATTTCAGAGTTTTTAAAATTGACTTTAGGCATTAGGTTTAAATGTCATTGTGAATATGTCTTTTATATGCTGATTAGGTATTATGGCTTTGTTTTTTTATTAAAATTTTATTTGGACATTTAATCATCAAATAGATAATCCACCCTTCGCGAATTGTTGTCATTTTGGGTAAGTCATTCCAATGCCTGCAAGACGTGACATGGAATGATTTACTTTAGAATTTTACTTAAGGATTAGAATGATGGACTGTTCTACCGAATGATCTCTGTAGACCTTGTAGCAACAATTCATATGAGGTAGAAGAAGAAAGGAAATTGTTGATGCTTAAAATTCCGGTGTAATATATTTGTGTGTGTATATATTTTCACGATCCGACCTCCTTGCAACTCCTTTCCTCTCTCTTGCGAAAATATTATACGTAGGTGGTCTTGAGACTTCTTGATGACCCCGCAGGCCAAAAAGGACTCTTCTATACACAACCCGTCACGTGCGGACTATATGGGTTGTTGGGAAAATGGGACGTATGGTACTCTTACTGTGAACATATAGCTTAAATCCACTGAAAGCGATTGGATGGGACAGATAACATCAGGTTAAACTTAAATTCACGAAACAAAAAGGAATTTAATGAACAATGAGGACTGTACAACAAAAAACATGCTTCTCATGCATAAGAGTCAAGCAAAAGCATTATACAAAATGCAGAAAAAAACAAAGAGAAAAAATACACAAATCCAAAACCTATTCAATGAGCGAATGAGCACATGCAATGGGCAAATACAATGGCAAATAAGCAATTTCGATGACAAATGAACAATTACAATGAGCAAATAAGCAATTACAATGGCGAATGAACAATTACAATGGCAAATGAACAATTACAATGTGCAATTGACAAAATACAATGGGCAAATATGCGTCTAACGCGATCTGACGTCGTTAGCGATTGCTGAATTTCAATGGACTAATGGTCGGCGAACGGTGCCGTAGCAAAAGACCAATTTAAAGAACAAGTTTAGAAAATGCAATGAACAATTAAACGTCTAACGCGATCTGACGCCGTTAGCTATTGAAGAAATTCTAATGGACTAATTGACCGGCGGACGGTGCCGTGGCAAAAGACCAATTTAAAGAATATGGACTAGTTACCGGCGAACAGGGCCGTGACAAAAGACCCTGCTGCTTTTCGGTCACGCCTTTTTATAGGTTCACCTTAGTACTCGGGGATCAAGTCAAAATTGGCGCCTCAATGCTCTTGTCTCACTAGCGGAGGGTCGGGGAACCTTTCTATTTCGGCATTGTTTTTGAACGTGGCGAATTTCGTTTCGTCACAATATATATATGCTCAGTTTTAATTAAGGGATTATAATTTGTATTGTCGTGAGGAGGTAGAGAGGAGCAGGGAGGGCTAGGGACGGGAGCTGGTTGGGGGCAGTTTTTATAGCGTTTTTAGCGTCACCCTTCTCAAACCATAAATAAAATATTAAAAATTATAATCATTAACATATGTAAAATATTAGAATTTTTCATGCGCATCGAGTAAACTTGATAAATACTTATAAGTATTTTAAATTTGGCGTAACTTAACCTACACCTACAGCTTGTAAATAAGCCTAAGTCTATTATCAACACAAGCGTTAAAACAACCAAAGGATGAATTTCAACTTGAACTTCAAAATCGATTCCATTTACTGGAAGATTAACAAGCGGAATCAAAATTATTAGAACTACTTAGAGAAACCGCACTATAAATAGGCATATCTGTCAAAGTTGTGCATAAAAATTTTATCTGAACGAATTAGCTTGCTGGTGAAGAAGGGAAGGGAAGTGAAATAGACTAATGACCCTAAGGAAATGATCCACTTGGCAGAACTAGTCAAAACTATAAGGGAGCCCATTATAAAGATGTGAAGAAATCTAATTATGAACTATTAGCTAAAACTTTAGGAAACAATGGATGTTATAAATAAATGAAGCAACCTCTCTCGAGTGGTAAAAGACAGCTGGTGGAAAATTGTTCGATTACGAATTGCAGGAAGTTAATTCTGAAACTAGTAAAAGAATCCTATACAAAACCGTATGAAGATTCATTTACGAATGAGAAAGTAAATTTAGAATTCCTTGAACAACGCGATAGTTACGTTTGTGAAAACTTGCGCGCAAAGCGGAAAAGCTTTAAGCTAATATAATTTTCCCATTAAAAATAATGAAAAAGGGGTGAGATGCGTTTTCGGCTCTAATTTCACACCTTTATTTTATTTTATTAATGTTATTTTCATGTACAGCATGTGTTTGCATGTGTATAATATGTGTGAACATGGTTGTATTTATGTATTACGTAGTATTCAATTTTAGATATTTTTTGTTTGTATTGACATCACTTTACACACGCTTTCCATTGATCATAAGAGATAATATTGTTTACAATAGCATAAAAATCACAGACCGCACAAAATGACTACGTGTGAAGCTAGCGTGCGCATTTGTAGCTTTCGTGATTCGTTTTTTTACGCGCGAACTGTATAGTGCGTTCAGCAGGAAGATGATTCAACGCAACTCTCTATCTAGTTCTGAGGCTTGAAGTTAAAATACTCCCACTGCCGTACTGTGTATGAAAAAGTGCGTGTGTGTATATATATAAATGTGCACATAACAGTACAGTAATCTCTCCATATTCACGGGGATTACGTTCCTGGAAAACGCCGCGAATATAGATACTAAAGGCTTATGGGATAGGGATAGGCGAATAGCAACCCCCAGTTTATATAGTAATAACATTGTTATTGTTTTTTAAAACTAATATTTAGTATAAATAAGCATAAACTGTAATTCTCGAATCTTTACTTCTCGACGTGGTATTAAGAAAAAATACGTGGTAAACGTAATAACGCACCCAATGCTTTATTCGCACTATTTTAAAAGCGCATCATTCCACGGTACCAATTGTATTAGAGAGAACGTGAGACGGCTAACAAAACGACTCACAGCTCCGAACTGAGTGCAGAAGTTACTCTCGAACTATTTCTTTACGAAATGCGAACCCCAGGGGCGAATGACACAGATAGTCTCGGGTTGCCAATCGTTCCTACTTGGAAATAAAACTCAGAATCTCGCATTTTGTTAAGCAGGACAGCGAATATGACGATCGTTTTTAATTTCACTTTTACACTGCATGACGTTCGATATCTTTTGTGTAATCCATCGGAAAATTCCATAGCTTCCCTTTCTCTTTCCTTCCTTCCATTCTAACCTACCTAATTCCTTTTTAAGTGGGTGCAAACTAAGCTTACTTCGTTCTCAGTTGGGTTGGATAAAAATGAGCTTACAATTAGTCACCTGAATTACAGATAGCTAAACAGAGGACAGCTGAGTCAACACCCCATGGAATCTTGCTCATAACATGTAATTTTTTATGTAATTATTTCAACGGAAAGATGTATTTCCAATATCTAGAGAGCATTTGGATGAAGTTTGGAGTGAACAAATGCGTAAACGGGCGGAGAATATTACTGCGTCAGCATTTATGCAGCATGTCTATCGCATGATGTTGTATCGCACGATGTTTTAAGGTAGGCGACCGCGAATAAGTGAAGTTTACCTCCTGCGAACATTTAAACTTGCTAAATTAATTTCTGCGCGAATACGAGAAACCGCGAATATTAAACCCGCGAATATGGAGGGATTATTCTATTCCCACCATTTAAAATGTTCATCAACTTACACCACCCCGCGAAATAGTCCGCAGCCCGATTTTTTGCGCGCTATTGCGTGAAAGGGCGCTTTATGTGAAAAAATTTCCCCTAAAAAATAAATCGTGTTATTGCGAAAAAGCGTTAAGCGCGCGCGCGTTGTACGAGGAGTTACCGCATGCCTATCGAAGAGATTCAAGATTTTCTTCCAGAAGAAGTGATACATGCAATCAAAAGCATGAGGAATAGAAAAAAAGCATCTGGAATTGATGGCATCACAGTATGGACAATATCCTCTCCAAGATATTTACGTCTTGCTTAAGGAAGAGGAATATACTAGAGTCTTGGAACCATGCAAGCATCACCCTCTTGTACAAGAAATTCTGCAAGGAAGATTTGAATAACTATCGGCCAATCAACCTGCTCCCGACAGTCTACAAAGTATTCACAAAGATTCTCACTACGTGCCTTCAAAAGCATATCGATTTCGCCCAACCCAGAGAACAAACTGGATTTCGCAGTGGATATAATACTGTGGACTAGTCGTCAGAGAAATAATCAGTCGGAATTATGAGTACGAGTTCTTTGATCTATCGCAATTCATTTCATGCTCGAAAGCAATACCGCTAATCATATAGTAAATAATTGTCGAACACTTTAACTCCAATAGCATTAGTACTCAGTGGTGATCAATCGGTTGTTGATTCTAAAACTAGAACTAAAACTATAACTAGATCTACCTTTGCGCCAGCGAAGATCTCCTCTTTGGGTGTTCATTCGCTAGAAAAAAATGCAACGACATACTATACTAATGTACTTACCTGCGCTAAAATTCAGAAAAAAACGAACATACTTTTTGGGTGCATTTACAATTTGATCACGGTAGAAAAATCTATAACTAAAATGGAGAAAGCACGTAATTTTTGGGGAAACTGAAGCCGAATGACCAACAAAAATATTACCAAAAGCACCGCCCTATTTCTGGAACGGTTGTGCGCAAATTAAACGACGAATTTTATAAGTTCGCGTGAAAATAGTTAGTATGAAGACGTTGATCCTGCGGGAATAAGTCAGTAACTCGCAAAAATTTTCCGTACCTCATACAATATAACGACAACAGATCGAAATTGTTATTTTACGTAACTATACTTTTAATTCGCGATTTCTCTAGTAAGCAAAAAAAGCTGACAATTAAGTTTTGTTTTCTAAGCGATAAGGTTGTATATACCCGACCTCTTCGAAATAATTTCTGAAGACATTTCTCATTTACGAAACAATCGAGAGAGAGAGAGAGAGAAAACGAAGCGAGGAAATTTTTAAATTAGGACGGATTATTAAGATACACAAGCTGCGACAAGAAACGGAATTACACGTGATTTTTGCGTCCGAGTCGACCCGGAAATATCATTCTTGGAAATGACGAAAAATCATTTATGATTCGGTCGCACCAAGGTATCTCCGAGACCTTTTAAACGCGTCCTTGTAACATTATCATTGTTCCGTTCCAAATCGTTCACAGCTTCACGCCCAAAGGTTTCCATTACCCGGCTAAAAAAAATATTCCCCCACTTGCTTATAGGATCGAGAGAGAGAGAGAGGGAATGGTAAGTTGCTGCAACACGTGTAATGTTTCGTCATTCAGGTTGCATCCCCCAAAGCGTGCTAAATCCCATCCCCCTTCGCGGCCCTTTACCCTCTCTTTTGAGTATCCCACCAGCCCGAGGCTGAGGCACGGGGCTACGCAGCGGGTGGCCCGGGACCCAAGGGTGTCCCTCTCCCTTCGTGGGGCGGGTGGTCGACTCGGTCGGCGGCGGTGGGCCTCGCGGGAGCTTGGCGAGGTGAAGAGGCCCAAACGGGGGGCCTCTGAGATGGATCGGTCGCGTAGATGACATGAAGAAAGGGTGGGGAAAGGAGCCTCTATTTCTAGTTGCACTGAATCCTGCCCCCTCCCCTCCTAAACCCTCCTAAGCTGTCGCGTCCTTGGGAATCAAAAAGTTCCCCATTGGGAAAAGCAGAGAAGATATGAATCCCTATGAAAAGTCAAAAAAACCTAAACTCTTTTGTGTGGCGATCTGAAAAGAGTTGGAAAGGGTCGTGTAAGGGGTTTAGACCCCGTCTATTTTTTATACACGAAAGAGCCTGGCATTTTTTCTACGAAGCTCCTCTGCGAGCATCTCCTGCCACTCACCGCAGCACACTTCTCATACACATCACTCCCTATACCTCAACTAAAAATCGGTGCCCTATTCGCGGGGTTGTTTTCATCCCGCGGGGATCACGCCTTAAGAGTTCTTAAAAATATTTCCCCCCTCCACCTGACACGAAATGCTGCATCATCCGAAACCGATTTTCCCCATTCGAGACACCCAACCCATATCGACTCACGATAAGGATTCTTATTTTTTTAAAAGCACGAGCCATTGGAAGCCGAAAAATAATATTCTCCACTTGACGCCTTATACCTTAAAGGTCTTTTCAATGGTCTCGCCGCTGGGTGCCGAGTGGTGACCCTTAACAGGGCAGTGATTGATTTTCTATTTCTCACCCTTCTAAAAGATCTCATTCCTCCCTTTGATGCCGGGTCGCTCGCTTTCTTCGTAAAATGGAAATAATCGACGCGCTTCCTTTATTCGACTTGCTTCGCTGTTTTCGTGTGTGCGCCCGCGCGCCTTCCCAATTTCTTTATCGGAGTTCGGAATCGGTCGAAGTGTCACGTCGGAAAAATAAAACATTTTTCACGGAGGGAAATTAAATTTATTCCGTTTCTAAATATAAATTCCGGAATTTTAATGACTAAGCGTCTTCTTTTTCTCTCTTCTATTGGACGGTACCTGTTGGAAGGCAAATATATTTGGGTTTGCAGATAACATTGTTGCTGACACAAACACAGCCGAGAAACTTAATTTAGACGAATTTATGATGACCTTATGTCATAACACGCAAACTACAGAGGAGATAAATAATTATTTTTGAAGCGTTTTATTAATACCTGTTATCTGGATTTTCAGCAATGATTGAAGAATGTTTTAAAGCGATAAAAATGGGATCGGAAGCTGCTATTTTTCTTGTATATGTCAAATAAGCATTAATTATGTTCACCAATTCAAATGTTTACTGCAATAGAAAAATAACGAGTTGGAGCTTCTAGAAAGAAAAGGAAAATTCGGGAATTTGTAAATGAAGACATACACTGAGCTGTTAGAAATTTTCTGAAAGTGAGCTGAAATGCAAAATGGATTGGTCGTGGTGAGCCTACGAAGTAGCCATCAAGGTCTTCCGATTTTACACCATTAAACTATTTCCCTTAGGGTTACGTTGTAGAGTGAGTCTACATTCCACCAATGTCTGCAAATTTTAAAGACCTAAAAACTAGAATTAGACAAGCAGCAGAATCTGTTGATGTGCAAATACTGCACAAGGCGTGTAAAGAACTGGACTATCGATTTGATTTATGAAGAATTGTGCCCATATCGAATATCTCTATGTAAAAAAAACCTAACAAGTTATTACTAAATGTCCAAAAGTTTCAATTTTGTATTTTATCTGTTTGTTTAACAGTAAATATTTGAAATGGTAAAGATCATTTATGCTAAACCCCCAACACATTCCGCTTAATTCATCGGTTATGCTAATCCTATACAGCGTTTGCAAATCCAACGCAGATTTAACCCATTATTTTTATTATCAATTTTGATCCAATAAATCTTCTTTCTTGTCTTTCCGTCGTTTTTCTTTCAAAATCAAAGTGCGAGAAAGGTTTTTCTCTCTCAAGAATCAATTTCCGGTTAATTAATTACCGAGAAAAATTCTCCCCATTAATAGACGATCGAAACTACATATTATTCAAACCCATCTCGCGCTATCTTTCTCCTATTATAGTTAAAGACCAACTATGATTTCGTTGTGCACGGTTCGAACTAATGTAATTGGAGTAGGTTTTGCTTTCGAGTTGATATTTTGTCTCGTCAAATCTGGTCCCCACTAACTCCTTAGCCCCTTGGATGGTCTCCTTTTCACTCCCATATTCACGTCGGGATTATGGTTCGAGCATACGCTAACCTAACAAAGAGAACTTTAATCAATCGTTCGTGTCTCACTCTCCATTTGACGTTAGGAAGCGTTCGGAGGCGAGAATAAAGGAAAATCTCAGCGGATGCAAATTTCCCTTCTATGTAATATCTAACCATTCCCACCGTCCTTATACGCCCATGCGCCCGAACCGAGATGAGTATCAACCCGAGGGAAGACGTAATGCGTTATTTTTCGCGTCAACGGGAAATTGATATTTCCGCCGCAAAACGTGTGTGTGGGGGGGGGGAGGGAAGACCGAGGCGTGGGAAGATACAGGAGCGAGGGAAGTTCTCATTCTAACTCTCGTTGCATCAATGCCAATGAGACCATTTAAGAGGGGGGATGACGTACACGAGCGGCTTCTTCCACCTTATGGTTTGCAGAGGACGGACAAAAGATTTCACCGTACGCATTTCTCGGCGTCGACCGAGGCATCCTTCGTGTGATCTTTCGCCGTGTGCCGACGCCTCCCCTTCCCCTTTACACACTTCCCCCTCTCTCTCCCGGACCTTACCACTTCACCGGGATAGGAAGGCATCGTTGGGACAACGCAAGCATCCCCACCAGTTTGTTCGGTTTCAACGTCAGGCTCCCAAGTGCCCCGTGGGCGTTTGTTGAACGGGGAGGCGTAATGAGTCATGGAAACCGATTTCATCGCCTCATACGCTCGCTTATACGACTTCTAGCGCTCCGATGGAGGATGGGGCAATCGTGGGTCGCGAAACGACGGAAGGAGGGTGAGATGGTGCTACAAGGTGTGTATGTGTGTCTAGGCGTACTAGTCGCGATGGGAAAGATGGAGGATGCGTCTATTGAATGGAGAAATGTGTGGAGAGATAGAGAGGGGGGAGAGGTTCGAGAGAAAATGGGAGAGAAAGAGGGAGGGAGAGAGAGAGAGCGGGAGGGGGAGAAAGAGGGGATAGTAATAGATGGGGAGAGAAGGCTGGGGGAGACAGAAGGAAAACCTAGGAGTATGGAAGAAGGGAAGAAAGTGTTGGAAAGAGGGAGATGGTGGGATTTAGAGGTAGAGGAAAGAGAAGGGAGAATAGGTGAGGAATTAGAGAGTGAGGGAGAGAGTGGGAAAGGCAGAAGGGGAATGTGAGAGGGGAAGGGAGAGGGGGAATGGGAGAGGGGGAACGAGAGAAGGGGTAAGAGGGAAGGGGAATAGTAGATGGGGAAAGGGAGAAGGGGGATATTAGAACGGAGAAAGGGATAGGAGGAGAAGTAGATAGATGGAGAGTGGGAGAGGGAGAAGGGGAAAGGGAATGGGAGAGGAGAAAAAGGAGAGAGAGGGAAAGGAGGAGATGGGAAGGGGAAAGGGATCGCGGGAGACGGAGTGGAAGGCTGAGAAGTAGGAGGGAGAAAGGAGGGAAAAGGAGGAAGAGGGGAAGGAGAGGGATAGGAAGGGAGAGGGGTGTGAGCGGTGGAGAGAATGGGAGAGAGGAGAAGATAGGGAATAGGAGGAAAGAACAGAATATGCACAAAGTCGAAATGGAAAAAAGAAGAGGCAGAGAGATGAATATAGAGGCAGGTAAGGGAAGAGAGAGATGGCCAGAGAGAGGTAGAAAGAAATGAAAAATGCCGGAATGTGTATAACTGTAACTAAAGGGATGGAGGTAAGGCAGGGGTGACTCGAGGAGGAAAAGGAGGGTTAGGGATTGGATTGAAGATTCTAGAGTTAAAAAAATGGATGAGTAAAGGAGACGAGAGCGAGGATTAGCCGTATGAGACTTAGGGAAGGGAAGAAGTGTCGGGACGAGGTTGACACCAGCTAAGGTAAGAGGGAACTTTCTTTTTATTTTGGTAGGTAAAGAGGAAGAGGCGAGAAGAGGGCGGAGAGGTATGAGTGGGTGAGTGGTGGAAATGACGGGAGGTTGAGGAGAGAGAGAGAGAGAACGGGAGGTCTCTTGGGAGGGAAGGAGGGTGGAATGAGCGGTCGAGAGAAGTGGAAGACTCAGCATCCCTCTTCTCCTTGGTTAGACCCAACTTCGGCGGCATACTAAGTTCCGTCTGAGGATTTTGCCTAATCTCTCTCAGATGCGTTTAGCCGTGACTCCCAGTGAATGGGGAGGCACATGAGTGTGACGAACACGCTTGGGGGAGGCGAAGGTAAGAGCTTCCCTCGACCGACTCATACTGGAAGACGTATTGAGGGTGGTCGTAGTCTTTTTTTACGAATAATGAGCGACGCAGACGCCATCCGAAGACGCCTCAGAAACTCCTCGTTTTTTTCGCCTCCGCATTAAGTCCGAGTCGGTTGGCCCATTCATATACGTGCGCGAGTTACAAAATGGTTTTTATGCGGTGTGGGGGTATGAATAAATAATGTCCTCTTCTCTCTCTCTCCATCCCTCTCCTACCTCCTCTCATTTTCTCTCTCTTGCTCTCTCTCTCTCTTGGGCTGAGTGATGGAGCTACGCGTGTTCCCTGAGATCTGACTTTTGGCTACTTGGGGGATCCGTTGAAACCCCCTCATAAAATGCGAGGGTTGGGGAAACGCTTTGCCTACAAATTGAGGTTTAGGGTCGTTTTGAATAATTATTCACTCCTGTGACTGGCCGCAGTTAGGGTGGCGCTTGCTATGACAAGGAAATTTAGGGAAGTGACGGACGGGTGAGTTAGGTTTTTACGATTACGCCCTATGTGGAGGACATTTTGTGATCGCCGTCAGCTAGTGGATGTTTCTTTTATTCTCGAAAAGTCTTGTAAATATTCAATCGCGTAATTATGAATAATTGCGTGTTTGCAATATTAAAATCGACTGGGAATTTCCGAGCCAATATAGAAAGCCCAAAGGAATTAATTGTTCTGACACATAGTATTTGTAACCTTTCTTTCAGTTTGAAGAGCATATTACGGTTGTGATAAAGACGCTTATCGCTCTATGGGCTAGATGGAAGATGGAACTTTCTTGTCTCAATTTCGTCCTAATGAAGACGTATTTCTATCTATTACTACCTTAATATTTCTACATAAACATAAATTACTGTCGAAATGTACTGAGTAAATTCATTTTGTTCAGCCATGGACAAAAATGTAATTTAAATCTAAAAAATTATTTTAAATGAAGTTGCAATTTTTTTATAATTTAAAAACTTTGATTCATCATGCAAATACAGAACAAGACGGGATTAAAACCTCATTAAAGGAATAATTTAATGAATACAAAATTTTCAATAATATTTTATGAATATTATTTTAGAAAAATATTTCAGGACTGTTAACCTGTAAATATCACAATTACGACCGCAATTTCAAGAATATTTATATGTGATTATTACTGAAATAATTTTATTTTTATTACTTTTTTAAGTTTTAACTAACTCATTAACGTCAGTTAATGGCCTTTTACCAGGAGCGCTTAAACGATTACAAAGACGAATACCTACGACCATCTATAATAATCCAAGCAGTTGATTAGCCAGAAATACGCACACAAACCTACGTCCAAGCTATCGGCTATCAGATCGATTCGAACTCACAATTGGAAGTCATCGAATTTTATAATTATGGCAAACAATAAAATTTTCTTATCATTTTAGAAAATTCCTGCGGTAAGTCATTCCCCTCCATTAAAACGAAAATATTTTTGAAACATAGACGCCATATTTAATACATAAGACGTCTTGGAGACGTATTTAACCTTCCGAGGTACCTGAGAGACTAACGAATCGGATATCAATCAAAAAGCCCTTCCATTATTCATTCAGAATTCTCCGGCTAATTGAACCGAAAAGCAAACGACTCCGTGAAACATTTCGATAAGATTGAACACATAGGAAGCGGGGGTGACCCTCTGTGTATCTTTTCCGACCCTTCGACCGCACATATCCTTAAGGTCCTTTTCTGGATGCCAAGAGAACTTAAATGGTAGATCTTTTTTAGAGTGCTTGAAACTTAAGGGACAGCGAGTCGTCCTTTCGGTCTTAAGAGAGAAGGGTGGGTGGACAGGAGAGAGTGAGGGGAAAGAGAAAGAGAGGGAATGACACGAAATGCCTACGGCTAGGGCCACATCCAACATCTCCCTTCAGTCCCGTGACGTGGAACAAAGGGAGATAACAAGACCTCGGACCGTGTTATTGACTTGATGAATTTCACACAGAAAACAAACATGGTGATGTGATGAGACGCCACATTATTCAACCTTAAGGCCGATGAGGGAGGGATGTGTTGGCAGGTGGGGGTAGGGCCTTGGGACCTCTCTGAAGGGCAGCGGGTCCACAAGATGGGTTCATCCTTAAAGAGCTTCAGGCCGCCTCTCAAACACCCATCACGCATCATCCTCAACATGCGACTTATGAAGCTGCGAGCCGAGACGTATTTATTTTATGAGCGGTTTAAAGAAAGGGAGGGAAAAAGACGCAATTATAATATCATTCAAGGGCCGCTTTTAGGAATACCTTTGAGGAACGCGTCCGTTGTAAAAAAATCAATAAAAACTTTTATTTGATTATTTTCTGTATAAAGCTCTGTCGTTTTTAATCCCACGTGTCTTATAAACCCATTACGAAATTGAAAAAAAAGACCGCGACCCGAAAGTTTCATTCTGGAAACTAAAATTTCTCGTACCAAGAAACGTAGCAAGTAATCTAGAAAAGTAAGAATACGGATATTATTTTCGTAGAAATTTTTGACAGTGTAATACAAGACATAAATACTTTTTCAAACTAAATTGTAACTATTTATCGTCAGGATGTATTCATTGGTGATGTCGCGTTATGTCTGCGTCTCAGAAAACCATGCGTACTATGAAGATGTCCTACCGGTATTTCGATCTTGGGCCGAGTCTCACGAAAGCGTAAACGTATGATAAAAGGGAAAGTAAAAATTTATAAATACGGACGGACATCTGCAGTATTTTTTCCAATATAGGGTCCACAATGCTGGATCGAATTCTACGATTTACAATCAACGACTTCAATTGGATATTTTCATTTAAAATCGATAAAATTATTTTAATTCAAACGGTAAAATATATAATGCGATTAGACCAAAATATTTACATGCAACAGCATTAAGTGTAACTAATTCTTTCTAACGCGAAGGTGGTGAAGTGTAGGTTTAGGTGACATCTCTGAAAGTGTAGAAGAGCGAGCGAGAAAAACGTTTGAAACGGCTGATTTGCTGTATTATCCCGCGGCGGATCAAAGTGATATTCAGTTCATCCAAAAAAAAATTCTCCCACGTGAAAGTAATATTTACAGCCAACCATAAGGGAAAATTAAATTACTTTTCATATTCACTGACACAAAAAATTAGGAACGTCGGAAGAGTAGGTTAAAAAATAAAATAAAATAAATAAAAACGATCCCTCGCCATCCTCTTGCAATACCGTTTCGAAAAATTTATCTCATTCACGCCCCTTAAAACAACCCGACCTTTTTAATGTGTGAAAAAATCACATCACTTTCCTTCAATTGGAAAAAATATTTCCCCGACCACCATGTTTGGAGTGCTGTAAGGACCCAACCGAAGAAGGAAGAAGGACATAACGCAGATCCATAAAAATATAAACTTTCCTGATTATAGCTTAAAGTCTGCGGGAGGTGGAAGTTTTGAAATCGAAAAAACAAAGACCTAGTCAAACAACGTATCGAGTCTACGCTTCTCTCTCTTTCTCGGTTAAGGGATATATTCTCGGACTAGTATAGAAGCCAGGAAGCTACTGCGCAGCCTAAAAGTGACCTCGTGAGATACATAAAGAGTGTCAACAAAGAGAAGGAGAACTCGGTGAAGTCTTTGGGAGGCTGAGAATTTCTCGTTTGGAATCCAATATTTTGGTACGCCGAGGATTTAGCTCGTGAAGACGTCTAGCGAGCGAACCGTTTCTGGGACCTCCATGTGGGGAAGTAGAAGGACTGTACCACGCCCAATGAAAGGGACCTAGAAGACTACACCCTTGACAAACAGGAGGCACTGAGATTTTCTCTCAACACACTAGGTATGGACCCTTTGCTCTATTCCCTGGAATTCTTAACCTCTAGCAGACACTTACTTGTGAAAAGCCTCTGGCAATCAGTCCGGGAGGTGTTAAGGGTTCGACATTACCTTGGCACTACACACGATTCATTGCTTTTCACTTATCGCGTTCATGTATGCTCCTCGTATGTTTACGTGGTCGATCCTAAGGTTAAATCAAGTTTTTCGTGTGTTTCGGTAGCAATGGAGGCAAGTTCTTAGCAAATTGCGGTGAATGAACACATTATATTAGAATAAAAATCGTGTTGAAATTACGTGATCATCAAAAGGCGTTTCGATAAAAAAAGAAATTTCGTCCGAGAATATCGACTTTTTATTCTCGCTTGGAGCCACTTTTTGAAAGCACGGTATCATTTCGTACGTTCTTATCAACAAAGTCAAGTGACGTTCAGCCATTGCGTTCCTTATACCCTATTCGCATTTGTTTCCACCTTAAGCGATTAAACCGGCGATCTAAACTTGAAAGGAAAATTTGAATCCGAGCGCTTTGTATAAAATCGTTCGTAAAATAAATTACGCTTGGAACACCGTTTATTTCGATCGCTTACAAATTCTTTTGTCCTCGGTCTTAACAATTCGATCGAACGAAACAAATTCAATTAATTTCGTGTCTTCTTTACAGTTGGATATCCTCCGAGGTAAAATTTCCTACGTGTTCAACTCTCTTATCTCACATCTACCGCTTACGTCACGGAATGCTCCACGCGGAAAAAATGCATAACAATTTCATCCACCGTACTCCTTTTCAGAGAATTGCTTTCCCGGTTATACCTTTAATAAGATCGAGAAAGAGAAGGGGAAAGAGAGATGATAACAAGATGGAGGGAGGGTGAAAGGGTGGAGACTCCCGTGGACATGCTTGAAAAGAGCTTTCGTAAATGAACTCCCAAATGCCTCACGCGGCAGTGTGTTGAGAGACTCACGAAGTGAGACCCCTTCAATAGGGAGGTTATCAGTAAAAGGTATCTTGTGCTCCCAAAGAGAAATTGTGCGGAATCATTCAATATTAATGCTAAATCCGTCTGGCGAACGTTTCTCGGGTAAGCATGAGAAAGAGGTCGTAAGCTTTGCTCTTAGATAATTTTATTAAGACCGCAGAATAAGCGTGAAGCCAAGTATCAAAGGTTTCAAACGAATGCGGCGACATTTATTTATGCATTATATTTTTTAGGAGGATCGACGCATTTTTAATGTAACTCGCTAAACTTCGATAAATAAGACAAAAACTACTATAAAAAAATCGGCTCGAGACGGTATTTTATTCATTTTCGTTAGCTCTTAATAAGCACTCATTTGGCTATTCGCTATGAGCAATTAAAAGTAACAAAGACATCCGTGCCTACAGCAAGATTCGAACTTACGACCCAAGCATTGAGATGCAGAGACGCTTCATCAATTCCGGCCAACTTGAAAACTTTCATTCAGTTTACGCCAAAAAGTTTTTTGAGCCATCTTTGAAAAAGTATCATGAGGTATCGTTATTATATACGAGTTGTTGGTACTTGCACACTGCAAGCGCTTTAAAAAAGTCACCATACATCATGATCTAAACTCGGGAATAAACCAACGCCATCCCCAAGACAGCAGCATTTGAGCCGCGCGGAACCCATATAAATTAAATCATAAATTTCAATAGTTCTCGTAGAATATTTCTAAATTTCCGTGAAATTAAGTCAACTATCCGTAATTTCCAAATTTTCTGGCAATCGGCTCGCGCCCAAGTTTTCGTATTTCATGTTTCGTGATGCGGATTGTCCTGTATTAGTAATCATCGGTGGGAAAACTCCTTAAGCCATAAAAGTTTATAATAAACCTGATGTATTTCGCCCACTAAGTGGGCATCTTCAAGGGCGAACTTCTCTCGACAGTGACTGAAAGTCAACTGTTAGGACAATGAGGATTCGTGTATTGAGGGGAACGAAAAACAAAAGACATGCGAAAAACTTTTTAGGCGTCGGTGTTAAAACTTCTTAAAGTTTAAACAAATAGGTAAATATTTATGTACTTCGGGGAAAGCTACGAAACTGAAATTTTAAAGTTAGTTAGAACTTAGTGCATATGCACAAATAAACATTTGAATATTTCTTGAGATTTTTATTGCGGCCGTTATAAATTTTTAACATTTAAACAATTAGAAAAGTATTATTTCACTTCTGGATGAGGTACAACGTTAACATTTGGCAGTGCGCCACAATAGAAAAATTATAATATTCTTAAAATTGCAAATTTTAGGTATTGTTTTAATCAAATATGATATATCGTATATATATATGTATACAGGAGGATACTATTGTTTAGGCACTTTCAGAAGAGCTGGAGATTCAAAATTATTATTGTCGGTAGGAATATGTGCAAAAAACGACTAAAAACTACGAAAATCTTGAAAAGTTTAACAATGCGGCCGCTAAAAATTCGCAAATGTTTAAACAAATTTCTAAGGTTTAGGTATTTCCGAATGTAATACGAAGCTGAAATTTTTTTAAAGGTAGAATATGTAAAAGAACGAAATAGGCATTATTGAAATTTTGATATTCTAATTTGATTGGCTGTTAAAAATTCTTAAAGTTTAAACAAAGAGATGAATGTTTAGGTACTGCGAGGCGGGCTAGGGAGCTAAAATTTTTAGGTTATTTAGAGCTTATTTCAAATGCACAAATAAACATTTGAAAATCTCGATGAATATGTTGTTGCGGCTGTTAAAAATTTGTAAAATTTAAACAATTAGATAAATGTAATTTCACATCTAGATGTGCTACAACTTTAAATTTTGGTAGAAATGTGTGAAGTAAGTACCCCACTGTGGAATAAGTATAATATTTTTAAAATTGCTAATTGGAGTGAGGAAAGAACGAAAATCGCTGCAGAGATGAAATCTTTTGAATTAAAAAAATATTTCCAATGATGAAATATCTCTCTGAAAAATTCATGTCCTTTCAAGGTGAGATGAAATGCTTGCACCAACTATTTGTCATTATATATAGATGTTCCTTACAGAAGAGGATATTATATATATATATATATATATCATTCTATATAGACATTCCTTACAGAGGAGGAGGATATAACATACTAGTAGAAGGTGCTTGCATACTGCAAGCATTTCATCTCACCTTGAAAAAACATTAATTTTTCAGACAGATATTTCATCATTACAAATATTCAATTAATTATTAAGATTTCACCTCCGCAGCGATTTTCGTTTTTCCCAAATGTAAAAACAATAGTTTGAAACAATCCCCAAATGTTGCAATTTTAAACATTTTACACTTTCTACATTATGGGGTACTAAT